>QUSF01000004.1:39124829-39339790 GCA_003676055.1 Chloebia gouldiae
GCCCCCTCGCCGCTCCAGCCAATGGCGGCTCCGCCACCGCCCGCCGACGGCCGCGGCGGGGCGGGGCCGGGCGGGCAGGCGGCCCCCCGCCCCCCCCGCGGTGACAGCGGCGGGCGCGGCGCGTTCGCTTCTGCACGTCGCTGCTGCTGCGGGGAGGAACCATTTGTACCTGTTGAGCCGCCGCCCGCCTCCCGCTCACCCCGCCCCGCCGACCCCCGCCCTCCTCGCCCTCGCCTCGTCGCTCGGGCCGGCGGCAGCCGGGGGCGACCTCCTGCCCTGCCGCCGCCGCCCGCGAGGAGCCCCTTCCCCACTGGACCCCCATGGCCCCGCCACTCGTCTCCCCCCTTCCCCTCCGTCCCCCTTCCGCCCCCGCCGGAGCCCGGCCCATGGTACGGCCCGCCGGGGCCGTGCCATCAGGGCAGTGTCGGGGCGCACGTAGGCGGTGCGGGAGGGACGGGGCGAGGGGGCGGGGGAGAGTCGGGGTGTCCCCAGCCGCCCCCGCCACTGCCGCCTCTCCCTTCGCTGCATCAAATGTCACGGCGTCACATTAATTTTTTGTATGTTTTCCCCCCTCCGTTGTTCCCCGCTGGGTTGGGCGTACGGCGAACCCGAGTGCCCCTCGCAGTGCTGGGGGGTGGAGGTGGTCCCTCGGCCCCGGGAGTCTACTTCCAGCAACTTCCCCCAAAAAAGGGACGTGCAGTTGGAGGTTTCCTGTACATCCTCACTATAACAGCGCTCACCTTCTGATGGGGCGAGCTCACTCCCGCCCATCACCCTACAAGCCGCAGCCAAGCAAACAGCTGGAATGCTGAAAATATTAGTGCACCTCAAGGAGGATTTGCCAAGCACCAGAGACAGAGCTTTATGGAAGGGCACAGCGTTGTCCCGTAGTGGGAAAAGTCTTGTCTGGAGACACAGAGAGCCAGGCGTCGAGTCTCGCAGGTTGGCTCCCATCTGCCCGACGTCACACACACACCCTCCTCGAACAGACCGGAACGAGAGCGCGTCTGGGGGAGCGGGCACGTTTGTTGTGACCCCCCCGGTTCATTCAGAGTGCTGTTGGGCAGGAGAAAACACTTCGGGTACGGATGTGGCCACAAACAGCAGCCACACGTCTCATCCCTGGTGAACTGATAATGCATGCTGTCCGGCAAAAGGCACGAGCTCTACATCCCGTCTGAAAACTCCCTCGGCATCAGCTGTCCCAGCTCCGACGGGTGTTTTGCAATCTGGAGCAAGATTTGGAAGCAAAACCTAGCGCGGGCTCCCTGATAGCCGGTGGCAAGTCCACATGGAAAGGATTTCCTTATATCTTTTGCTGAAGTGCTTTAACACTCATCCGTGGCTCTGCTCTCCCATTGCCGGTGTGGACGGGGGATGGGGGGACAGCCCCTCTTCTGCGTGACAGCCTGCACAATGACAGCTTGTCTCTGTTGTCATTTTGTGTGCATGCTATGTGGGTTTTTTTTGTTTTCACCCAACAGCCTTAGGGGAAAAGTCACGTATTTTTTACATCTTCCCCAGCACAGGGATGGTGCCTGGATCGGAGAGACATCGTCTGCAGAGACCACCGACCCCTCCACCCTCCGGGCACGAGCCAACACAAAAGAAGGCACAGCCATGGAAAATACTCTTTTTTATAAAATGGGTATTTTAGTGGAAATAATATGGCTGGGTAGCGCCTTGACACTTCCCTATCAGCACTGCTCCTTCTGCCAGCTGCTCTACAGGGTATAGGACACACGTGCTGTTGGCTCCTCTGCTCCAAGTCCCTCTTCTTCCAGGCAGTACTATACATTCCAGGTTTTACTTTAAAAAAAAAAAAAAACTTCAGTCCTTCTCCTGACTGTAAGCACACAGGGACGGAGCGTGTTTTGAAGCGGTGCTGGCACAGCTGGCTGCCAAGCTCTGGATGTTGCTCGGACCTCGCTGACCGCTGTGTTAAACCACCCAGCGTGGAGCAGGGCCAGCGCGGAGCCAGCTGAGCGCACGGCGGGCAGAGGATGCGCTGCTGCGGCGGGCGAAGCGCTCCCCCGCAGCCCGGGCCCTCGCTCCAGAGGTGCCATCGGCCGAGTCTTTAAAGGAACGGCGAGACCGCCCGGCTCACAGGATGGTTACTATTGCCCTGGCAAGGCCCTGGGCCCAGGGGCTTCGCTACAGCGCTGGTGGGTTTACCCTCAGCCCCCGCTCCCCCTCCAGCTCCAAACAAGTTCGTGGCTCAGCCCTTAATCTCTGGGATGAAATGTCCTGCTGACACGGGCGGTGCTGTCCCCGGGAGAGCTCCCGCTTATCCCAGCCCTGCAGCTCTTCCCTTTGTTCCCAGCTGGCTTCCAGTCCCCGCGGCGGTGCCAGAGCCACGATGTGTGCAGTGACGGGGAAGTGCATTCGCGGACGGCGGGAGAGCGTCACGGGCTGCCCTCCGTGCCCGCCTCACTGCGGTGCCAGTGCCCACGGACTCGGGGAGGAATCCAAACCGGGGAACGTGCCCCAGTCTTACCCCTGGAGGCTGGCAAACCCCGCATGGACTAAGTTGCAAATAAGAAGCTGCCTCTGTGCAGCGCAGACCTTGCCGTTTCCAGCACGAGGCACTGCGTGCTCACCAGCTGGGACATCACCAAGGCTTTCGCCCCGGTCCCTCCCGCTTCGCCCCTTTTTCAGGCCTCGAGCAGGCAGACAGCAGCGAAGCTGGCGCGGGTTTTGTCCCGCTCTGTGTTCTCTGGAAAAGGACCTTGTTTTCTCCCCGGTACCCGCCTGATTCCTGACAATGCCCCGAGTGTCTGCGAGGACACGCACGTTAGCTCTGGGTCACGTCCGCCTGCAAGCAGAGCCTGGGCTGCGCTCCCCTTGCCGGCGGCCAGCCGAGGACAGCCCGGGCAGAGCCCCACGACGATGGAACAGCGCGAAACCAGCCCTTGCTCCTCTACGTGCGTGCGCTCACCCTGCGCCACGGGAACATTTGGGTCGGGCCCAGCCGAGAGTAGTTAGAGGGAAAAAAAAAAAACCGCAGCGGTCTGCGAGAGGTACTGAGCACTGATCCGCGTCCTCACGGACCGCACGGGCCGGACCGGGCTGCGCGAGGATGCTCCCAGCCCCGAGAGGCGGCGCCCGACGGAGAGGAACGGAGCGTCCCGCGAGCGCAGCCCCGCGCTGGCCTCGCAGCACGGCGGCCTTTGCGCCCCGCCTGGAGACACCGGCGGAGGGATGCCGGTCACCCCTGCCAACCCTATTTCCATGGAGCAAACGGAAGCGGCCGGAGCGGGACCGGCGCTGCCCGCGGGGACCGAGCGCAGCGGCCCGCTCCTCCCGCGGCCCCGCAGTGGTACAGCCCGCGCGCCCCTCCGCAATGGTTCATCCCCGCGGCCGCTTTCGGAATGGTTCGCCCTGTCCCCCCCGCCGCGGGCGCGGTGGTTCCGCCCGTGACCCGCCAGTGTTTCCGCAGCGCTTCCGGGGCCGGCTGCGAGCGGCGCCGGGCCGCGATGTGAGCGCGGGGCTGCCCTCGGTGAGTGCCCGCGGCGGGGGCCGGGCGGGGAGCTGCCCCGGCCTCTCCTTTAGTGTCGCTCCTATGAACAGCAGCGGCGACAGCGCATTTATTGCGCTGTTTCCCGACGGGAGGCGCCTCCGCGGGAGGGCAGTCCCCGGTCGGGCTGTCCCCGGGTGCTCCGCGGATTCCCATGGGATGCAGAAGGGCCGGTCGGGCTCGGGAGCCATCCAGCTGCCCTTGCTGCGGCAAAGACCGAAAGAAATGCACCAAGCGCATGTGTAAATACAGTAAGGGTGCTAAAGAAACCCCCGAATGGTTCCGGCGTCTTGTGTCCGCGCCTCTCCCTTTCCCCCATCCCTTCCTCCCTCTTCCCACCCGTTCCCGCTGTTCCTGGTGCTCACACGGAGAAGTTCCAGCTGTTCCAGCCACTCGGCTGAAAGTACAAATGAGGAGCTGCCCGCAAGCTTTCTTTTTTTTTTTTTTTTTTTTTATCGTGTATTAGCTTATCACAAGGCCACGGTTAGTCTTAAAAACTTTGCCTTCAGGGACCTGTGCTTACGGAGAGGTTCTAAGTTGTGTCACTGGTGCCTTCCATAGGCCACCGCACGTTGGGTGGGATTTTGTAGTTTCATTGACTGTTCTTCCTGCAGGTTGTTCCCACGTAGTGCTGGTATGTTTCAGGGGTGTCTTTTGTGTTATTTCCTTTCCTGTAGGTCGGTGGGTCTTTCTCCATAGGGAATGTAAAAGTGTGTGACCTTTTGTTTGGGTTTTCTTGTTTGTTTGGGTTTGTTGGTTTTTGTTGTGTTTTTTTTTTTTTCTTTTCCCACAGTCATTCCCACAAACAGCAGGGAAGTTGTAGCTAAAGATGGGACTGGTGTGAAAGGCTGATGCTGAAAGGGATCTCGCTGGTAAGGGTGACTCTTCCTAAGGAAAGAAGCCTGTTAAGAAAGAGGATGTGCAGAGTTGGAGAGTAGATAATTTGCAGCTGGAAGCACAGGCAGTGGCTGCAAGGAATTGGAGGCTGGGAATTCCATAGAACTTGCCTGCTGCTTTGAATATAGAGGTACAAAATGCTTAGCTTCTCCTCTGGGTAAGATGCTGTACTTTCAAAATGCTTTTGGAAAACACGTGTGTTGCTTTGTTTGCATTACAAACTCCCTAAAGAGTGTAGTGTCAGCTCCTGGGGAAGCTTTGGTGGACAGTTTTCATCCTGGAATTCAGGGTGGCTAAATTTAGGGCAGGGCTAGATTGGGTGGCAGATAAGCACTTCCTTACCTACCTTTGGGTTAATTTTCTGTGACTTATCTTTTAGGTTCTTATGTGCTTCCACTTAAATTATTGCACAGGCAGTTCTGATTAGTGGTATTTTTTTTTTTGGTAATTTAAACAGGGATCTAAATCTAGATTTAGGGGACTTTTTTTAAAGTTCCCTGTGCATGCTAGATTGGCAGTGCACAACTTTGAGCTGTAGGAGTGTCTTGTTAATAAGAATTATTTCCCTGCCAAGTTGTCTTAATTTACCTTTGGAATGTGGTGATGGCAGATAGTAGTCACACCATAAACAGATTTTTTCCATCTGGGTGCAACAATGATTTTGACAGCTCTTTCTTTTTGTTGAATGTAGCATATGAAATTGGAAACAAAGTTAAATGATTTCTTATGTGTGAAATTGCTTTTCGGGAGAGAACTGAATTATTTAGTTGATGGGGGAAAAAAACAAAACCAAGAAAAAACACAACCAAAACCCCTCCCCCAGCAAACCAATAAAGCAGATGTGCCAACGGGAACTGAAAGCCCATATGTTTGAAAATTTAGTAGGCTTAAATGGAGTTATAAGTGGTCTTCAGAACATGATGGCTCACTAGTGGCCCATGTAATTAGATCAGCATTCAAAACCACCCTGTGAGAAAATTCTGTCAGAAACTTTTCTTCACCTGTGAATAATCCTGAGTGTTAGCCAAGCAGGTGAAAGTAAATGCCGTCTGTAGTAGCTCTTCTGTTTCTAAAAAAATGTGGAAACTATATAAGAAGTTGGCGGAGTAGGAGATGGGCTGGTGCTAGGAGGAAAAGTGCCGGTGGCTGGGAGAGGCACTCACTCACTGTTGTAGCAGCTCTGTGGGCTTTGTGTCGGGGAAGGTGGAGCTCCAGAGTCCTTTGCAGGCTGAAAACCTGCGCTTGCCTTCTCGCTGGAACATGCTCAAAGTACATTAAAATACTGATCTGTGGTAATGCATAAGGACTTCAGTTCAAAAGCTAAATGTTTGCTGAAGTGCTTTTGTTTGGTAAACACTTGTTGTGGAGGAAGTCCTTAATCTTCTCTGTTGTTGAAGCGAACAGAAAGCCCTGTTGGCAATACAGTTTGAAGAAGGTATTTGTAATTGCTCTTTGACTATACTATTGAAATGACTTAAGGCATCTCTGTGTAAAAATGTAATCTGTCTTAGTGGCAAAGCCTGGGCTTACAGCACGTCCTGCAGCAGAGCCTGTGCTGCCCTAGGGACACAGCACAGCGAGCAGACCTGACTGGGCCTTGCTGAGGCCGACTCTTGGGGAAGGAAACCTAAGGCGGCAGAAAGCGCTGGTGCGAGTAAAGTGATCGAACACCTGCCGTGCACTCGTTGCTTCTGTGGTTTGCTGTTTGTTTAGGGTACTCTAAATAAGAATTTGAGAACAAGGGGATCTGAAGGAGGAGGACAGTGCCTGCCTTCAGCCAGCCTTGTGTGCAAGCTGTAATCCAGGCCCTGGATTACTGCGCGAGTGGGTGAGGCACCTGCCCAAGGAACTGAAGTGGGGCTGGCTGTAAGCATCAGTGGTATCGAGTACAAGTCAAGGGATCTCTGGCCAGATTACCCTGCATCTGTGCTCCCTCCTGAATTCCTCTGAACACACTTAAAAAGTGGGATGCAGAATGGAGGATTGGTGCATAGGAGAGCTGCTTGCAGCTGAAGTGGTGTATGGAGTGTAGTGCACCCCATAGGATTTTCCAAGTGACCTAGCAGCAAGGGTTGGGTGCCATGAAGGCATGTCCTTCACACCCCAAAACTAAAAGCAGCTGTAGTTGCCCAAGTCAAATGGCCTTCAGGGATAATTGGTTGCTTTTTAGCAGTCTGGCCTTTTGTGTTAGAGAAGTGCGGAGTTAAGGTTTGCCTTGGAGGAATGACTACCATCCCCTCCTTAACCAAACTTCTTGGTTAACATAATAATAAAAACGCTTTCCATCTATTTTGTATTTGCTAGTTCTGGCTCAGGGGGGTTAGAAAAATTCTGATGTGGTAAGTGCTGGAGAAAACAGGGCTTTTGTACCGGTGGGTGACCTCTCTGAAGTGTATCATGAATGTGTTTGCGTTTCATAGTGGCAATTTGTTTGAAATCTCCCATAAAAAAACCCAACAACTTGGAAATGCTGTTTCTTGTTCTTAAAAAAAAGGGAGCCCCATGTATAAGGTACATAGTCAACCATGAGAACAGATGCCCAGTTTGGAAAAGGTTGTTTGCAAAGTAATATTTGTAATGTGCTTAGAAATCTCAAATTCACTTCATCTGTCCATTGGTTGGTTTCTTCTTGTCATTTTCCAGCTAGCCACAAAACAGACTTTTTTTACTGACAGGATTTGAAGACTTGATTGTTTGCTGCAATACCAGATTTTCTTTAACTCAGAGTTTTGCCTCTGAGCAAAGTACAAGCTTGCATTTGCAGCATGGATATGTCAGTTTAGATTGTCAAGTCACAAGTGCTGATTGTTCGCCTCTGTGCCTAAAGGATATGGGGTAGCAAGGCAAAAGTAATACAGGTAGTGGTTTTATCCCACTACAGTAAAGAAGTGCATGCTGTTTGGAAATGTAGCTAGGTGTATTCTGTGGCTTGTAGGAATCACTTTTTGAAACAACGGTGTTTTCTGCCCTGTGCTTATTGCTTTGCTTTAAGGAAGACTGGAGAGCAGGGAAACGAAGGTAATGGCAATAGTGAAGTAGAGGCTTATCTGTGTTTTTTACTTGCTGTGGCTGGCCTCGGTGATCCTCAGTGGCTCAGGAGTGCCGTGGCTGGCTGGGTGTGGCAGTGACAGGTCAGCAGGAGCCCGCTCTGTTCCCAAAAGGTGCCCGTGGAGAAGTAGCCCAGGTTCTGCACAGCATCCAAACACACGGATGGAACACGGATGGAACACGTGCCTGCCACTGCCCTGCTGGGGGACTGGTGTTGCCAGGCCTTCCCTTTTTGTGTCCTGCCTGTCACGTCACCACAAATTTTGCATTCCTGTATCTAACTGAGCTTTTGGGAGGATATTGTATAACTGAGTTTCAGTTTGAATAATGCATACACACACACTGCTGCAACTTGAAAAATTCTGGGTGTTTCTTCCTATTTTTTCAGTTGCATCATGGAGTGACTGGCTTTTGATGAGTCTGTGTATTTTCAGCCAACATAAATTGGTTTTAAGCAGTTTTTTTAAATGCTCATATTAACAGCCACAAATTTAGTTAAAAATGTAAACCTGTCTTTAGGCAAGATTCTTACTGAAGTTAGGAGAAATCTTTACAGGAGCTTAGTTGTGCTGAAGCTCATTCTTCTTTCTGTTGAGTTTGTTGGTTTTTTTTCCCTGAGCACTGAAGCACTAGACCATAGTTTGGTCTAGTTTAGTAGAACCTAAGTTTTTCAGGCTCTCTGGTGCAGAGCTATGTTGTATGGCTTAAAGAGGGATTGTGCAAAGGTATGGATTAAGAGCACTTGAATAAAACATAGTGTTTTGTTCCAAAAAATCTTTTAATATGCAAAATGTGTAATGGGGAGCAGGGAGAGTGGGAGAAGAGCACCTGATTGAAACTTCTTTAGCACTCTTATAAAAGAATCTTTTTTTTTTTTCATATTGAAATATGACACCCAGCTTTAAGTGTCTGTTAATTATATATTTTCATGACTTGCTTATAGAAGCTTGCCAGGGGTCTGTCTGCCTTAATGCTTTGTAGCATTATGTGTTAAAAGCTCTGATTTAAATGTCATTATGAATTTGGATCATGCAACATCTCCCAGTATCTGTCAGTTTTACTGCCAGTCTGTGCTGATGCACAGCAATTAATGTGATTGCATTAATATGCACTAAATCAGGTCTTATCTTTTCTGTGGAATAATGGTTGTGGGGTCTTCAACTTCTCTATTTCACGACGGAGCTGAGCAAAGGCCTTTTTTTTTTATAAAGGACCTAAACTACATAATCTTTATTCTTCTTTTCAGTCAGACAAGATAAAGTATTTTGATTTAAAACACATATTGTCATCTTGTTAGGCTTTGTTCAAAGGGCCTGTGGTCCATTCAGTTTTGCAGTGACTTGCTGGTCCAAGGGATGGTTTTAGCGTTTGTAGGTTTTCTATTGCTATTTTCGGTGGAGAGTTCTGGTTATACCTTCTGCTGTCATCCAGGAGCCCAGGAAAAAGCTGAATCTCACCTGCACCGATTTTCACAAGCAGCTGGTTTCATCCAGCTCAGCAGGGCTGCGAGACCTCACGGTTTCAGGGCTGTGCCCCCCCTGAACCGAGGCTGGGAAAACGCTCAGCAGTGTGGGAGAGCCGTGTCCCCTCTCGCACTCAGGTCTCGGCGGACGCGCCGCGGGCTCCGTGCCGGCCCGGTGCCGGAGGTGCTGCGCTGCCTCCCTGCCTCGGCCGCCCTGCGCGGACTCCCATGTCCCAACATGGACGATGACAGCCAGGATGAGCTGATCAACAAGAACGCTGCTCTGGGAAAGGGCAAGAGGCAGTGTCCCATGCTCCTCAGCGAAACGGGTAAGCGTGCACCTTGCTGCTTCCAGGTTGCAGATTTACCCTTGGAAGGCTGGTAAAGATGTATTTGTGGCCCTTTATCACCTTTTCCCTGACAATATTTTCATTTTGCTTCGCTTCATTGCTTGTGTGTGTATCAAACCGCTGCCATGCTTCCCCAGAGCTGCCCTGCCAATGGGCAGCTTTGATACCGTTGTGGAAATCCGGGAGTTCACCTCATCCATAGTAGCCTTATTAGAGGGGCTCTGGTACCTGTTCTGCCTGTCTGTCTGCATCAAATAGGTGTTTTCTCTTCTCTTTTTAAGAAAGCAATGGTGGAAATAGCTGGGATTCAGAAGATGATACTGGTAGTGAAGAGGAAGATAATGACACTGAGGAAGAGGGAGGTGGTGAGGACAAGGAAGAAAGTGAAGATGAAGAAACAGAAGGTAAGGTCTATTCATGTGCCTTAGCAGGCATTTTTTAATAACTGAGGAAGAGCAAGACAAAAGCTATTCCTCCAGCAGCTAACAATGAAATGTAAATCCACAGATGCTGCTCTGTCAGGCTGATGCCAAAATCCTACAGTAATAAGCAAACAAGCAATAGTGCCCAATTTCTAAGCTTTTAAAGCATTTGCATGTTTAAAGTCTATCTGCTACTCAAAGTAGTGGAATTGTAGTCAGCAGGAATGAACTCTGCCCCAGCATGAGGAGGGAAAAAAGTCAAAGTTGCAGCAATGGCTCATGCTATTTTTCAGTTATGAAGAGCATGTTTATTAGTTTGCTTTGGCATGGGGCTCTAAAGTGAATGCTGTGATAGAGAATTCTGGAAATAAATTATTATTGCTGTAATACCTAGGGAGGATGGAAGAAGACATGACTAATTTTCCTTTGAAAAAGGAGTGTGATTATTACTTGAATTTGTTCATTTTACTGAAAACATACTCTGGAGAATCATGTACTTCTGAAACTGCTATGCTCAAATTAATATTTGGATAGACAAAAATAGATTTTATCAGATCTAAACCTTGTTGAGAAGGCAAGAGCACAGTTTTCCAAGTTACTAGTTAGACCGATTTAAACACAGACTAAAAAATTGATGCCATGTGCCAAAAAGCTTTATTAATCCATCATTCAGAGTATTGTCTGTTATGTCCAGACAGGAGAATTTAGTAGAAAAGCCAAAGGTCCCATTCTTATTTAAAAAAATAAAAAAGCAGCCCAACAACAACCATCCCCAGTCCTCCCTCAAAGAGATTAGGGTTTTAGGTACTTCTTGTTGTTTCTTGAAAATACCCGCCTAATTCACAGGTTTTAGGGAAAGGCTAGCACATCTTTGTATTTTGTACTAAAAATAAAAATACCTTTCAACAATGTGTGCTGAGTGTTTAATTTTGCTCAAAAACAAGCTTCTTTAAGCGGTCTCTAAGGCACTTAGATCCCTTGGCTCACAAAATCATATTTTACTGGTGAAATCTTTCATTTGCTGTTCTGCAGTAGAGTGCGTTGGGTACTATTATAACTTTATTTTTTAACTTCATTGTTCAGTGCTAGCCTGGCATATCTTAACTGTCTTGTTTAGATAATCTTTTGCTTTTCTGGTGTCTGTGCTTTTAATCTCTTGCAAGACTACTTACATTATCAGGCTTTATTTTTCCCCAGAGTAATCCATTGCTTTTTAGAGAAGGGATTTAGGAAGTGAGAAAACAGCAAAAATTATTGCCTTAAACTGAGGAGACTGCTTGACCCCTGCAGCCTCATAAAATAAGCTTACTTGGAATTTTTTGTGAACTGGAACCCTGTCCTGTCCACCCCCTCTGCCCCTACTGCTGAAGCCCTGCAGCACACACAAGCTGTTTTTTATCTCTGACTTCTTAAGATTGTGAAGATGATGAGGAGGAGGGAGAAGAGGAGGAAGAAAGCGAGGCCACTATGGAAGGAACGACTGATTCTTTGAAATCAGAGTCACACTTGAATGGAGTGAGCATCTCCTCTGATGAGGATGGTGAAAACTGCCCCATTTGCCTCAACACATTTAGGGATCAGGCTGTTGGGACTCCTGAGAACTGCTCCCATTACTTCTGCTTGGACTGCATTGTGGAGTGGTCTAAGGTGAGCTGTTTTGTCTGTGATGTCCTGTGGCCTTCTGGTGTGCTCTGCTTTATCCCCTGTGATCATGCTGTTGTGCTGTAATGAGAACAAAACACTGTAATATTGTTATTTGCTTTCTTAAGCTTTTTTAAACAGACTTGGGTTACTGCTCTGTTTGGCAAGATTCATATTTGAAGTTTGGATCTGTTTTTCTTGTACCCATCCTGATTTGTTCTGTCTGCAAGCTGTAAGGTCACAAGAAAGTGTGTTTGAAGGCATCTGCAGTTCTTTTGTTTTTTTCAAGTTGAGATAATAATTTTTCTCTATGCTTGGGTATATTTATATTTCTCTGTATATCCGTCTTTATATTTTCTTGAATTCTGTATTGTGACCATTTGAATGGGGTCTTTTGCAACCCTGAACATCTAAGCATAGAAAAGGCGTAAAAGAATACTGACAATCAGCAGCTTGCTCTGAATTCAGTTTTCAGTCAAGAGTTCCTTGCCACCTGTCTAGCTCCTATGGTCATAATTCAGGGTAAGAATTACAACAAAACTTACAGTGCATGCAGCAGTAGCAGTGGTGATTAAATTTTTTAAAAAGCAAATAAATCGCTCTTACTGAATATATTTGTAAACCATTTCTATTTGCTCATTTGTCCAAAGGAAAGTAAATGCCTTAAAACATGAGCACCATTTCAAGGCAATGTTTGGAAGAACTTTGATGTTGCATTGGCAATTGAATAATAATTAAATTGTTTCAGTAAAATAAATGCTTTTCTAAAAATGCATGTTTAATAGAACATGTTGTTTGTAAAACAGGTAAGTCAGTTTTAAGTACTTAAAATGTCAAGATCAATAGCTGTTAAAATGACTACTACATTAATTTAATGCTTATTACATTGATAATTTAATATTACTTTTTAAGAATTGAATAAAGTAATGCACTTATTAACTGTATTTGGAAACTTTTTTTTTTCCTAGAATGCAAACTCCTGTCCAGTGGATAGAATCCTCTTTAATTACATTAACATTCGGGCACGTTTTGGTGGTAAAATCTTAAAAAAGGTAAGCCTTTTATTGTAGCAAACAAACAGGCACAACAATTTGTCACAACAATGTTATTCAAAAGTTTACCCTTCTAGGATGTTTATGTACTGCTTGCTATCTGAATGAATTTTTTTTCTTATTTTGAATTTGCCTTTTAAGAAGCTGTGACAATTTTTCTTCCTCCTTTACCTTACTTCCTGCGATACTGTGTTGTGGCATCATTTGTGGTGGCAGAAAAGTTTTTTGCAACTGCCTGTTTTGTATAATGGACATTTGACTGAAAACTGTTCTGCATGGATCAGCCTGTCCACATGTGGAGAGTTGTTCAAGTGCTGTTATAGGATGAATAGGAATAATCTAGCCTATCCATGATCTCTTCCTTATGTCCTGCTGTGTAGCAGTTAGGTCTGTAAGGGGAGAGAGGCACAAGGCAATGGGAGAACCCTGAAAGGCACTGGTTGAGTGTGCCAGTAGTTGCTCACAAAAGAACATTAAAGAGTTGTCATTGATCTTAATTGATATCAGAAAGGTGTTGGTTTCCAGGGGACATTTAGGGGTTTGATGCTTTGTTTTCATAAACTGATGGTTTATTATTGTTTGCATTTTACAGAAGTGAGAGTAACATTGAGGTAATACGGGAGGCAGAAAAGTTTGCTCTCTTCTTTAATCTCGTTTTTGGCATCTTTTTGTTTGTTTGACTACTTTTCATCTTATTTGTGGATTTTTTTTTTTTGCCTATTCTTAAAATGCAGTTTTCTATAGTCATTGGTGCCTGACAGTGGAGAAGTTAAGTAGACGTTGTCAGGCATTTGGTCATGCCTAGGTGTGCTGAAAGAACTAAGTGAAAGTCCTGGTGTGTAACAGTCATTTGGGTTCCTTCACTTTTAGATTTTGCTGCAGGTACTACAATTAGGATGATGGTGGGTTTTAAAAAGTGCCACGTTCTGCATAAACTGAATCCCTGCTTTATTTAGATTCCTGTTGAGAACACAAAAACTCAGGGCACTGATGGAGAAGATGACCCAACCTTCTGTGAGGTGTGTGGCAGAAGTGACCGCGAGGATCGCCTGCTGCTCTGTGATGGCTGTGATGCAGGGTAAGAGGCTGGAATGAATGGAGCACCTGCATGATTGCACATGGCCAGAGTTTGGTCCACAGGCACTGTCTGGTATGCAGGCTGCCCCTTGCTTCTCTCTTCATGTGGCCAGCCATGTATCCATATGTTCTAGTGCAGATATCCATCCCCATGATGTGATGGATCCTTTTCTGGTCATTTAGCAATGTATGTGTGGAGAGTCCTGCACCCATCAAGGCTGCAGGGCACCAAAACAGATGACCACACCTTGAAGTGATGAAGGTATTTGTGCTCATTCATGCAACAACTGGGTGTGTGAACGGTAGAACCTTATATCCTTTATTTTTCCTTGAGGAGAGGACACATGGCTTGTCCCAAGTGGCTGGGCATTAGCGTGGTGCAGAAGAAGTGCTTAAGATTCATTAAATGTTGAGGATTCTCTTTGCAGCCACAGCTCTTAAATTATTCTCTTACTCTTGTTTGCTTCTGTTTCTGCCCCCTCTTTGATTAATAAAATGAATGTTTAAGTAGAATCGTGAATATACTTGAACACAACTTTGGCCCTATGGTTTTCTGCTAGAATTTAAAGCCCTTGGGCTGTTTAATCAGTCTTCTAGCATTGTCAGTTTGAAGATGTCAAAAGTTACCCACTGAACAAAGAGAGGTGCTAGCAATGAGTATGTAAAATAACTTCTCAAAAATTACTTCTAGCAAGCTAACTAGACATCTGATAAGGCTAGTTTTTCCTTTGTGTTCTGTGTCCATACACATTGATACACTGTCCATACACACATATACACTGATTCATTTTCTGGGAAAAAGACAAAATCAGGAACACTAAAGATTGTTAAGAGTATCATCAGAACACTGAGTTTAAAATATTAAGCCAAAACATTGTTTCATAATTCTTATCTGAAGTCTCATATTTAAGTTCTTTCTGAATTTCCATAAGCCTGTCTCAATTCAGGTATTGCTTCAGATTTTACTTTGTGATCTCCCAACAGTTACTGTAATTTTTAAAATATGTTGTTTTTTGTAGTTTGATATAGTTGTTATATTTTTGTTTCCTTTTCCTTAATTAAGTTCTTTATATATGCTTGATTTCTAGAGTTAGCACTTCCTGATAAATAACTCTCTAACTCTAGAAAAATGTAGAATATTTGCTTCAAATGCTTATAAGTACTGTTAATACTGTGTTGGTTCTCAGGAAGCTGGTGTTGTTTCCTGGTTGCCTGTCTTCCCAGCACCTCTGTACTTCTCTTGCCACCATCAGTTTTGGCTCTGCCCATTTCTTGCAGCTCGAGTTCAAATGGCAAGTGATCTGCCACACAGTGAGGGGAAAATGCTCAGTTTGCTGAGACTTTTTTGAGCCTAAAGTGATGATAATACCATGTAGAACTGAAGCCACTTGTAATAGCTATCAGGTAGCATCGTTTCTCTGCAGATTGGTAGAAGTGGATACATGAACCATAGTTTCAGGCTTAAGAAAATGAGTCTGCCTTATATAGCACTGGATAGAGATAAAATGCTATCTTCCCTTGGTAAGGAGCATATTTGATTTTTTTTTTTTTTTCCTCAAGGTATCACATGGAATGCCTTAATCCTCCTCTGAGTGAAGTCCCTGTAGATGAATGGTTCTGCCCCGCCTGTGCCCCCATGGGTGCCAATGGTGCTGCAGGTAAGGGTTTTGTGGTAGCCAGTCAAAGTAAATATTTTTCTCCCAGGTTAGATAATGTGAATCATGTGGTGTTCTGAAGACATGTTTAACCTCCTGGCTTTATCTGTTTCAAATAATTGCTTTGATAAGCATTCTCTCTTGAACCTTAAGATTAGACTTGAACTCGTGACTTGTGAGAGGATCTTGTTTATGAAGATTTTCATCTGCAGTTACAACCTGTGGAGCTGCTTCTTGTAAGCATCCTTTAACCATTCCAAGGCAATCCCAGCACTGTAGTGTGACTGCACTGTGTTACATTGGAAAGAATTTATTAGTGTCCTGACATCGGATCGCCAAGGTAGCAGCAATTTCTGTTAGCTAGAAAAGTGTTCTACTGTGTGACAGTCTGAAGCAGTGGTGTCTGTGCACATTGCCTTTCGAGAGGGTAACGGCTGCGGAGGTGATGGGTTTAAGAAAGAGAATGCTGATTGTTTGTTTTGTCTGAAATTCTTTAAATTATTTCGCCTGTAGAAAGGCAAGTAACCTCAGCCTGTTCTCGTTCAAGATGCGGATCACGTCAGCGAGGAGGAGGTGGCTGCCCTCGTGGCTGATGTTGTCCCCACCACCAGTAGGCTCCGCCCTCAGGTCCGAACCCGGGCCATAGCCAGGACTCGGCAGAGCGAGCGCGTCCGCGCCACGGTGAACAGGAACCGCATAACTACAGCGCAGCAAATCCGGGTATGCGGGGCGGCTTCGGAGGGAGCCTCTGCAAGAGCCCGGCGCCAGAGTTACTGAAATAAGCCCCCATTTCAGTAGCTCTGCTGTCTGTGTTGACTGTCCCTAGCACAGTGGTTAGTAGTTGTTGAGCTCTTTTAATCTGAGACGTTCAACATGTGCAAATGGAGTACAGCACATGACCAAGATGCTGTACTTTGAAATGCTGCAGCAACTTCCTTTCTTAAGCTGCATTTTTATCACCCCCTGCTATGGGCAAAATTTTTTTTGTATTCCTAGTGGCTATTAATACAAAGTTTGTATACCACTTCTGTTTTTTTAGCATGTTTGTTTGACAGTTGTTTCTTTTCCTTTGCCCTCCTACCTCCTTACCCATAGCAGTGGAACATGTTGAGTGCCTTCAGCCCAATTGAAGAGAAAAATTTTGTCTATTTAAGGTTTCTGTGCTTGTGAAAATCAATCCCTTGTTGGAAGAGGAAAAAAACAGATGTTAGTGTCCTCAGTAATGTGGACACATGAGTATAAACATATTAACAGTACTAGACAGTCTCTGCAGGACAGTATCCCAAATACACAGGGTCCCTGTCTTACTGTATTAAGTATAGTTAGAGTTGAGATAGCTGTCATGAATGAAGATCCAGCTCACCTTAAGTTTTTAATCACGTTTTCCATTGATTTAAGGACTTCCCAGAATGTTTTAGCAGTTGTTAAATTCATTATGTCCTCCATAATGGAGATGATCTTATTTGACTGCCAAACCCCACTGTCTCCAAACCCAGATGTTTCAATTTTAACTTCAGAAGAGTTAATAAAAGAGGAGAAGTTGATTAATTTTTTGATTCATTGTTGTTAGCAATTGCAACTGAGTAGTTAGGGCTATGTGTTGAAAAAAAGAGGAAAGTGTTTTTGTGAAAGACTCTGCAAGGTAAATGGTGTTATTTTTCTTTCTTTCCCTATTTGTTGTTTTAGAAGTAGTGTGGAGTCATCTCCTGTGGGTGAGAGGGGTGGTGCCAGGGGACTTTACTATTGCAGGGTAGTGTAATCCTGGGAACCCAGCACTTTCCATTCAAGAGCTGTTCCTAGCTCCACTTCTCAGTGTGCAGGGATGATTACAAACTATATATAAAGACACTGTTATTTATTGCTTTTGTCTCTGAACAAAAGTGCATCTTATTTTGGCTCATGCCTTGAGTTGACTGAAGTGTAGTTCCACTGGTTGAGGGAATGTAAGTTGTCCTCCAAGCACAGTAAGGAGCTGGGGACATGCATGTAACTCTGAAGGAGGCTGAAGGACAAGGTCCTTAATATGCCAGTCAGTAGATTTAAAAAGTGACATAATTGCTTAACTGGCAGCTTGGTGATGTCAGGGGTTTCCTCATTTGAATCTCAAATCCATTTTTTATCAAATGCTTTTATAAGACAGTGTTGCTGAGCTTTAGATACTTGTATGGTGTAACTTCTAATCCTCCCCACAGCACGTGCCAGGGTACCTCATGTCCTCTCTTCTGGATGAAACAATTGAGGCAGTCGTAGCAGGCCTGAACACAGCCATCTACCAGCGTCCTCTGGCACCACGCGCTCCTACCAGGCAGAAGAGGAAAACTGGTAAGGACATCAGGCACCTTCGGGGAGCCTGGATCCTACAAAATACATCAGCTGTGTGCTGCCACACCTACACAGCTGTGGAAGTATCCCACATGCATTTTCTTCTTTCCCTCTACCACCTCTGCCCAGAAGCGTCGTGAAGGTTTTTAACTGAATTCTGAAGATGTCATTTTTTCTGCTGTACTGTTGGTGGCATGCTGTATGTCTCTTTGAGCTACTTTGTGTGTCATGGGGGGATGAGAAGGGGAGTACAGTGTGAAATACAGTGCCAGCACTTAGCCAGATCACTGGTTTTTGTCCCATCAGGAAGGCGGAAGAAAGTAGGAGGCAAAAAAAGAACTCAGAAAAAAACTGCTGCTGGGAAGAAGAGTTCAGGGGCACAGCTGAAGAGACGCAAGCGTCTGACAAAGAAGAGAAGGGGCAAAAAGATGAGAGTAAGATCACATGTGAGTGAGTTTCTGCTTGTTTCAGCCTTCTGTAAAAGCACTATAACATGGGATTCAGCTGGAAGAAAGGCCACCTTTTCAATCACAGCAGGCACCTTTTTTTCTGGTGGGAGTCTGTGCAGGATGTCTCCAGGGTACTCCAGAAAGATGCTGTATGTGGAAGTGAATTGCAGCTTCCAGACAGGCTTGCTGGCTGTGCTGACATATCCTGTTACCTGGACAGTAGGGATCAGATTGTAAAGCATGTCCTGCAGGCTTTGTCTTCTGCCTTGCCATTCATTTGTAGTGTTTACTTGGTACTGGTGCAAGCTCAGTTAAAATTGCCAGCACCTGTTCTTTGTAATAGGCTGTGGGTGTTTGTGGCTGTGTTTTTGCAAACCCAGCTTATCAGCTGTAAGAGCTCTCAAAATCCCTTTCAGTTGTGGGTAGTGTTCTCTTGTAAATTACTTTGCAAAGTACTCTGCCAGCTTGATTCTTTTTGTCAGCTACTTTAATTAGAGTCTACATCTTAGAGCCAGAACTCCAGCATTTAATAAGGGACCAATAATTTTGAATTGACATTATTAAAGATTTTTAGAAGCTTAATTTATCTGGTCACTTATATCTGATATGTGCAGCCTGTGTTTGAAGTGACATACAGGCCATAGATAGAAGTTTCATAAATGTTTTAAAACAAACATAGACAATAAATGCACATTACTTGTGCTGCTGATGGTAGTAAACTGATGACTGTGCTCAGCCTAAGTAAAGAATTTGGGGCTTTAAACACAAGTTTACCTGCCCTAACATAAAAATAACCCAATCTCTTTGTCTGTGCAGGGAAAAAATGAGGCTACTGCTCGCTCCCGTATTGCAAGAACCCTTGGTCTCAGTAAACCTGTGCGTGGGGCCTCACTTCCTTCCATGTACAAACCAGCAGAGCCCTCGCTTGGGCTGATGAGAGCAGATATTGGTGCAGCTTCTCTCTCTGTGTTTGGAGATCCCTATGAGTTGGATCCTTATGAAAGGTGAGAGATCTCTGGATTGTGATCAGGCACCTGGTAATTTAACAGCTGTTGGGTTCTTTGTACATATGGCTCCGTGCAGAATCTCACATCTGAAGGCAGCTTTGGGTACACAGCCCATGATAATACATAATGGCCTGTTCCTTCTTTCCTTCTGGGCTGAGTTGCTAAACTTGTAAGGAATCAGCCTCCTCTAAAGTGTTTTTCTGAAATAATCAGCCTCCTGTAAACTTTCAGTAAGATCTTGGGGGTTCTTGAAAGATTAGAATCTGAAGGAGTCTGGTCCTAATCCATTGCTTTTTATTTATTTATTTTAAGTGAAGACAGCTGACATATTTGGTATAGAGTAAACACAAAATTAAATGGACCTCTGGAATCTCCCATGTGTCTCCTTTTCTTATCTTCACATTTCTAGACACTTCAAATTCAGGTGAAATCTTACTATGCTATAGCTCATGTCACTCATAAACTTTGAATTTTTGGGGAGGGGGCATCTGAAATTATTGTTGGAGAAATTTAGTTTTCCGCTGAATACATCTTTTTGATCCTTTCATAAAAGAAAATTGTCCATTTAACATTTTAGATATGAAAATATACACTTGAGTCTCTGCTGTTTGAATCAAGCCGTTCTGTTAAGGCAGAACAGAAAATACGTATATTGCATAAATATTTTTTAATGTATCATAATAAAACATACAATACTCTCTAACTGTATCTGTTGTAGCGGTATCATCTCTTTCATGTGAAAAACATTTCAGACAATTTCAGGGTTCATGTTTTATCACAGTAATGAAGAGGTTCCAGCAAATCCAGATTCGCCACTGAGTGCCAAAAGGAGAGTTCTCTCCCGGTCAGCACTGAGGTCTCACCGTCCTGTAGCTAGACCCATTTCTGTGGGACTTCCCAGGTAAAAGTCCATTGCTATTTTATTATTCTTAGTTGTATAATGTATATGTATAATGACCCTAACAGAACAATAAACCTAGTGATCCTCTTTGTTTAACCCTTTTCTTACCCTACCTTCTAAAGAGTGCATATGTGTGTGTACATGCATGCCTGCACAGTGTAGATAAATAACCACATCAATTTGTGTAAGAATTCTTTTTACGTTGAGCACATACACTCTTTCATCACACCTTTAACGTTTCCATTGAATTTTAAAATTGGTGTTTCCACCCTAATCTGACTCTTCTTGCTTTCTGTTTTGTGAGTATTTATTAACCTCATTAGGATGTTTTAAATTCCAGTGTCATTAACCTTTAAAAAACCACTTGCTTCTTCAAGAGGCCTGGGGAATCTAATTGCACATCCTGAGGAGGTGAGGGCTGTACCCACCTCACCCTGTTGTGCTGCTGCTTATTGGAGTTCAGAAAACTGAGGAGAAGCTTTGTTTGATCCTGCAGTTTAACAGTTGCTTTGCTGTGTGTGCATTGCCAGCCTGCCAAGGCCAGGGAGTCCTGGCTGCTCCCCACTGGCAGCCACAGTGAATTTTCAGGGCTGAGGGGTGGGTCACAGGGAATTGGGAGCGTGAGGAGAAGAAAAGGGATGAGGAAAGTCACTGAGGCAGGTACCAGTAGAGTCACAGAAAACTGCAAGGCTGAGGGAGCTGAAGGGAAATTAAGGGAGTTCAGCTTAAGTGGTTAAAGTTGTGAAAGGGTTACATATCTGTCCTCTGATGCATCTGACTCATGGTGAAGGTCCAATCCTGAAGGGAGCCTTTCAGGAAGTTTTCCATGTCCTCAGAGTTATTTGAGTAGCATATTGATTAGAAGATAGAACTGTTTAGCTGATACTCAACTTCTAAAGGCTCCATTGGTCTGGGCTACACTGAGTTTCCTGGTCTGGTCTTAGAAGCCAATACCTTTAGTGTTCCTATTTTTTCTCTCTGTTGTATGTTATTACAGGTGTTTTAGTGTACATTATGTGAATAAAGTTTCCTTTGTTGTCATACAGAAATGAAATCTAGCTCCCTCAAAGAGCTGGGTCCCTTTGGAAGTTTGTTTTTTAGCAAACTCAAACAAAACAACCCCCTAAATCCCATCAACACAAAAGCAAAGAGAGAGAAACTAAAACGCCCATCACCAGAAACACCTTATCAGTCCGTATTTCAAGAACTGAGATCTTCATAAGATTGAGAAAAACATAAGGGAGAATGTGCTGTCCCATGTGTGGGAGCACTGCAGCTGTTTTTTAGTGTAATTTCTCAATGCCATGCTCTTAGCTACCCCTACCAGTGGCACCTTGTGGTTATACACTGGTTCAAGCTCTGTCACTTTTTTTAGATAGAAGGCCTGGGGAATACATTTGTGTTTGTGATTTAGTGGGTGCAAGAGAGACAGCTAGAATAGAAATATCTCTGAAGTAGTAATCAGTGGTTTATCCTCCAAAAATGCATTTAAAATGCACTGGAAATTTAATCTTGATATACAACACAGTGAGCACCAGTATTTGCTAACCAAAAGTCTCAGGTATGATTACTTTCTTATCTTGTGTTATTGCTGTGGGAAGTCAAGAAAAGCTACACCTTCTGTTTGTCAGAGAAAGATGGGGACTGAAAGACTGGTGAAACCAAAACTACTAGTGAACTTCCCTGGCTGATCTCTCTTTATGCCCTTGACTTTGGTTTCTTTTTAATGTAATGTGTGTGTATAGAACAAGTGCTGTAAGAGTAAAGGAAATGTAACCCCTCTGAAACATGCAGAAGCAGTGTGCCTGCCTTGAGTCCTGATCAAGAAGCAGAAGCTGCTCCTGTGCCTGATCTGTTGGGAAGTATCCTGTCTGGACAGAGCCTTCTCATGATGAGCAGTTCAGATGTGATCATCAATAGAGATGGTTCACTGACAGCAAAAAAGGAAGGTAAGGGCTTGGCACCTCATGTTATTTGCCTCTTTCTTTCAAGCACATCTGCCCTGATCCTACAGGCTGCATAGCTTTAAGTTTAGGAATACTCTTACTGAGCCTTGGAATATGTAGGATAGATTCAGTAGCTGCCAACAGTAGTCTGTTTTATAAGATGGATGTTCTGAAATAGTGTTGCTTGTCTGTGTTTAAATGCAGACCTGAGATGATGAGGATTTTAGTTTTAGTACATAGTTTTTCTCTTTCAAAAGAACTGCACAGTGATTTCATGCTTTGCTTTGTTATAAAAGATGTAAGACTGGATAGGCCAGAATTAGCTTAGTACCCAGTTTTTCTGGCATGTGTCATGCATTGCTGCCAATGCTGTGATCTGTACTTTAGTTTGAAAAGCAGGATGAAGAACCTTAGCAAGAAATTTCTTTGCAAAAGTAGAGTTCTAAATATGTGCTATCATCTCCAGCTGTGTTTTCCCTTGGCATGACATTACTAGAAAAGAATCTGTTCAAATTGAAACTTCGAGCTTTATTCTTAAAATAAGTACCTCTAACGTCCTCTGCTATAGTCATTTTTGTCAATCCAGAACAGAATCATTTCTTTCCTAAATGTTAGTGTTTGCCTCAAAGATGTGGTTGTCTGGCACTAAACTGAGTATCTGGCTAAAAGAACTGTTGAATTTCCCTATTGCTGTGTGGCGTGTCTGCAAACCACAGTGGAACTTAAAATAATTAGCTTAGTACTTCCGTTAACGTTGGCAGAAAATGTCCAGATATATCCTGAAAAGCTGAATTGTCTGTTTGTGTCCCATAGCTCCATTTCACAGAAAATCGGCCAGTGACTCGAGCGTGGAGGATGGTTCAGGACATAACTCCCACCCAAGTACAGCACTTTCAGGGACCACAGCAAGCAGCTCCATGGCCAGACCTTCTGTTTCCTCGGGGCTGAGTACTTGCTCCAGACCCTTCTTCTCATCACCTCCACTCTCACTGCGCAGGAGCGAGTCTGTAGCAAGCCCTGCACAGACTGCACCAGAAAAGGCAACTGTAAAATCAGAATATTCTATGACACCCAGATCTGTCCAGACTCAGAATACAGCAACTTTGAGCAGGCATGGCTCAAAGTTAGATGAAACACCCAGATTTAATGGAAAATCTAAAAACTTTGTACCCACTGATTCGTCTTCAAAGCCCTTGGGCTGTAACTTGAATTCTGTCTCAAAAGCTGTAACTGTAAGGCAGCCAGTAAAACCACCTTCCCAGAGAATTGACATCTTTGAGCTTCCCAGGATACCAAAGATTAAAAAAGAAACCATCAGCAAGCAGGTGGAGCCAGAACCTACAGGAAGCCAAAGCTGTACTATCCCCAGCTCCTGTATAACCCAGCTGACTGGCAAGGGGAGCACTAATCAGCCAGGAAAGGGTAGCAGGGTGGAAAGTCAGAAGTCAAATTCCAAGGAACCACAGCAACAGACGCGTCCAAGCGGGGTGTCTTTCTCCACCCATCCCGGCGGCTCTAGTGGTTCATCGCTGCTGGGCACTTCAAGGGGCAAAGGCTCTTTTGAGAGTTTTAAAATCAATATTCCTGGGAACATGGGACATCCCAGCAGGCTGTCTAACCCAGGATTTTGTAATACCTTCCGCCCTGTGGACGATGAAGTGCAGCAGAAGGAAAATCCTGCACCACTTTTCTCAGTAAAGAAGAAGCAGATTAAAAGTGAAATCTATGATCCATTTGAGCCAACAGGATCAGACTCGAGTTCAGCAAACAGCAGTCCTGAAAGGCTTGGCTCAGGGATCCCACTAACTAATATCACCAGGACTATTTCCATTGAAAATCCGAAAGTTCAAATATTTCAAACTGTCCGTCGTTTCACCCCTTACAGGGTAGAAAATATATTTGGGTCTGGGACTGACTCTGATGTGCCATCTAGTAACACAGAGTCTCGTGATGATGTCACAGTAGCAAGCAGGATTGTAGAACAGATCTCTGATACAGAAGAACGAGAGAAGGATGAGGAAGATGTCCTAAGCAGTCCTTGCACTTCATCTGCTGTTAAAGAAATTTCTAATACAAAATGTTTAAAGGAGGAAAGCAGGGAAGGACCTAATGTGTTCTTTAATGCTGAGGAATTGATTAGACCTAGTATTAATGTGAAAATAGAACCAGATAGTCCCTCAAAGAGTGATGAGCAGCAGAAAGTCCAAAAGGTAGAACAAGCAGAGAAGCGATCACGTTCCAGATCCTGTTCAAACTCCAGCTCCCGAAGCAAGAAGAAGGTGAAAAGGAAAAAAGCACTTGTCAAAGAGCATAAGAGATCACGTTCAGAGTCAAGAGATAGAGAACACTCAAGGGACCGAAGCTCCAGATCTACCTCTTGGTCAGGTGGGGAAGAGCACAGCAAAACACACACATTAAAATCCAAGAGCAGGAGGTCTTCTACTGACCGTTCTAGCAGTCACGAACGATCCAAAAAAAAGAAAACAAAGGATAAAGCAAAGGATAAAAAGACAAAAACTTCTTGGTCTAGGGACAAAAGGAAATCTAGGTCACGTTCAGGTAGTCCTGGAAGTACTTCTGATTTTTATGAAAACAGGAAAAAGAAAAGACGGTCTCGCTCAAGATCAAGGCGGAGGGACCGCTCCCGGTCAAACAGTGCTGAGAGGCCTAAAAGGCGGAAGCACAGGAGGGACAAAAGCTATGAGAGGTATGATAAAGCAAGTAGTTTGAAGTCAAGGGACAGAAAGAGATCGAGATCCAGATCTCGGGAGAGGAGAAAGTGGAGATCTCGGTCTCGGTCTGCATCTCAATCTTGGGAGCACAAAAGTAACAAATCAAAGGAAAAAAGAGTGCGATCCCGATCACGTTCCAAAGAAAGGAAACACAGATCAAAAGAGACCTTGCTTCCTCCTGCACCAGAAAAGGATCAAAAGCTTTCAGCTGAAAATGTGACCAGGTGTCTGGAGCAACCCCATTCTCTGAAACAAGAGCCAAAAGAGGAGCTAGTACTGGAAGGGCTTTCCATAACCATCCAACCAAATGTCAAACTCGAGGAAATACAGACTGAGACCCCAGTTCACCTGAGAGAGGTCCAAGAAACTATAAAGGTAGAGCCCATCTGCCAGGAAGTGAGCAGTGAAACTGCATTCCCTGCACCAGAGATCACAAATATTTGTGTCCCAATTGGCAATGTGGATTCTTTTGCTGAAACAGACTTAATGAATAGTACTGATGCAGCAGTGCTCGGTAGCTGTAGCAATACAAACCTAGAGATTACAGTTAAAATAGAAAATACTGCATTATGTCCATCTCTGATGGAACAACCCCCAAAGAAGGAAGTTATCATGCACGTTCCAGCTGAGGCTGCACCAATCCAAAGCTCATCCAAAAGCAAAGTCGCAGATTGTGTGAGGGAGGTTAAGGAGGAGTGCCTTGTCTCTAATGAAAATACAAGCAATTTCACTAAGCCTGAACTGGAAGTGGTACCTCAGGGTCCTGCTTTGAAATCAAAAGCACCAGTGAAAAGAGTTACCTGGAATCTTCAAGAGGAGGAAGGTGGTACATTGTCTGCTGGAAAAGCTCCAAGTAAGTCTCTTTTGGAAAATAAACAGCAGTTGAAACTGGCTGTATAAGGCTTAGCCTTTTGGTGCCTGGCCAAACGTGGTTGTAGTGTAAGAGCTCTGTCATCTGAGCTGGGATGATGCTGTGGTTTGCAATCCTGAGAGCTGGCATTTTGCACTGGTTGGAATCACGAGGTGAGTTGTGGTAATGAATTGGAGAGGACGTGCTGTCAGCACAGCTCAGCCAGTGGCAGCTTATTCGCTCGTGAAGTGCGCGCAACAACCCCATCTCTGTCCCACCCTTTCTGCACTTAACTAGAATGCTTGCTTTGCCTTCAGAATTTATAAATGTTTCTCAAAATCAAGGAGCATGACAAGTCTCTGTAGCTCACGTCTGTGAATGCTGCTAAACCAAAGCTGCCAGAAACAGTTTGGCTTGAGAGCCTGTGCTGTTTGTGTTGACAGAGTTGCCTGTGTTGTTCTTGTTGGTTACTAAACCCAGTAGAAAGCAATTGCTCAAGGGGATGAAAAGTTCTCTATTATCAGAAGCTTTAAAATACAAATGCTAAAAAAATCCTTTTATAGGTAGTTCTGTTGTTTGATGCTTTTTATTTTAATTCTTAAAATAAAATTGGGTTTGAATATTTGACCGATTATTTTGTTCTTAAGATGTTTTCTTTTCCTTCTCTTGGGATACCTAGGGATGCCGTTTTACAAACTGCAGCGAGCAAAAGAAGGGGCCTGGAAAGCAGAGGACTTGAACCAAACATTAAATCAGGTGCAGTTAAATGAGCCTCCTCCAACCAATTATATGATTCCCGAGCCTATGTTTCCTGATCTAGATTCCTCTCAGGTTGGTTCTTATTCCAGCCCCAAAGTGTCATGGAAGGCATCCCATCCCATCTGTGCCCTTGTTGTGCAACACCCTTCTTTCATGGCAGTTTGCCTTCCTCTGCGTGTGGTACATTTCATGTAGCCTATACACCTCAGCAATCCTCCTATCATTTAATCTCTCAGGTGTTCCTTAAAATTGAAGAAACATATTATCTTTTAATTCTGCTCTGTACCTGCAGCTTGTGCTTTCATCAGTAGCTTGCAGAAAAATGGTGCTGCCTGAGAAGCTGTGAGCTTCTTCCTGACTGTGATCAGGCTGTAAATGTTGGCTTGGTAGCCTTGAGCCATCAGTCTGTGCTGTCCACCAGTTCAAAGGGGATTGGGGCCGGTGTAGCTCGTGGTGGATAAAGGGGCTCTGATCCTGCTCTGATGCCGTGTGTTGTCAGCACAAGCGCTGACGGAGCGCTGTCTGTTCCACAGGTGTACCGTCACAACATCCCTCTGGCGCCGGCTCTGCCCTCCAGCCTGCCCCCCTACGCCCCGGTCAGCCAGCCCACGGTTCAGTTCATCATGCAGGGCAGTCTTCCAGCTCTGGGCTGCGTGGCAGGACAGAGCCTCACCCCAGAGCTGGGCAGCCTGGCTACGGCATCCGAGCCAGGAATCCAAGCTGCTTCTGTTGGAAGTGCGGAGGAAAAGATCAAAGCACCCAAACCTCCAGCGGATAAAACCAAAAACGAGGAAGTGAGTGACTGCATTAAATTACAGAGCTGTTTATTTAAACTTTTTCATTTGGGGGGATTTTTAAACTTTCTGTACTGTATTTTCCCAGCCCTGCTGGATTTAGTGACTTGACTGTGCTAACCCAGGAGGAGCAGGCAATACTCTTTGAATTAATTTTGGATTTATTTCATTTGAGGGTTCTACTTTCTATTGGTTCATCACAATAGGACAGAGAGGGATTAAAACATCTGAAATACATTCTTAAACTTCTGAAACTTTCTTGCATGAATGCTTGGAAGGGATTTTCCAGAAATCACAATGTCCAAGTTTCTCTAAGCACCTGGTTTTCTTGTTTCCCCTCCTGCTTTGAAATTAATGTCAATTCTCATAACAGTCCTATAGATAGGTAGGACTGTATTTTGTTCCTTATCAGCACTGAAAATGCAAAGATAGTAAAACACTTTGGAGATATTTCAATGCAAGTCTCTTGCTGCTGAGTTTTGGGTTTGCTGCACAGACCATCTGCTCTAGGCACAGTGGATGCTAACACAAGAATGAAAACAACTTAGCCCCTTATTTTGCTTCATATCATAAAACCAAACAGAAAGATGCATTTCCCACTGAGCCTCTATTTATGAGCAACAGTTTTTATAAACTTGTTTTGGTGTCACCTGTAATTATTACTTCACGGGCAGCTCTGCAATTTTCAGATTGTCTTTAGAGGTATCTGAAGCCTCATATTCACAGTTGTGGTTTGATGCTTTTAGAACCTGATACCTTTTGTTGGATGTGTGTTTACTTCAGAGCTGTTGGAAGGAAAGGAGGAGACCAAAATCCGGAAGTGTATGTTGTACTCACTTGCTTAAAACACATTCTTTAAGATACAGAATAAATGTTACATAAAGCAAGGACAAACTGATACTTGTTCCAAGACAGTAATCGACAGTAAAGGAAATCACTTTGAGGTCATTACTTGGGTTGTTGAAATTGTGAAATGAGAATTTTTGTTGTTTGAGCATTTCTAAGAAAAACTGATTCAGAAACCATTCCCAGCACAAGACAGCACAAGGTAATGAAGTTCTCTTTCCTGTGCAGTACATGAAGAAGCTTCACATGCAAGAAAGGGCTGTGGAAGAAGTGAAACTTGCCATCAAACCTTTTTACCAGAAGAGGGAGATTACAAAGGAGGAGTACAAGAGCATCCTTCGGAAAGCAGTGCAAAAGGTGAGGGCCCAGCAAAAGGAAGTGGAGAGGAGGAGCTGGGCAGGTCATTACACGAGTGGCAGTACTTTAGACTGCACTTGCCATTTCAGCAATGACATGCCATAACTGGGCTAGCAGGTCTTTGGACCCTGACTCACACTCTGCAGTCCTGTGGTGAAGCAGTAGTTGCTTTAAGCCAGACTCTTTGGTGCCATTGATGAGAGCTGTCTCCTCCTGTTCCTTTTGGGAGGTCATGTTTTCAGTGGACAAAAACACTGCTAAGCTTCAGTTGAGTGAGCTGAAATGTTACATGCTATCTGCCCTGGGTGAGAATGGTCAAATCCCCCTCACTAGGACCTTCAGCCACAATTCTAGCTGTTCCTGATAAAGTGAGAAAATACTTTGTGCATTAGGTCCTCGAGCATCTGCAGTGTCTCTGAACCTTGGAAAAGGGCCTTGCAATTTTGCTGATTCTCAAATCTTTGTGCTGAGTAGATCATGGCTACGAAAGACGCAGTCAGTAAATAAATGTTGTCTCGTGAGGGGAAGTAATGCTCCCGTGGTCAAGGCAGTTAACAGAGAACTCAGAGAACTGTAATTTCTCCCTGCTCTATTCCTGTTATCACTGAGAAATTCCATCATAAATAAAAATCCCCAAGGTAATGGCTGCAATTTCACATCTTCTGTGTGACCCATATGTTTGCAAGAGAGCTGAGCAGTGCTAATTGCTACTGAAGTCATTCTGAACTCCTCTCTGAAGGGAGATAGTAACTTGTGTAGGGTCTGTTCTTTCTCCCATCTCAAAATGTGCTCTCAAAACTGCCAAATTCTTTTAATCTGAGCATTGCTTCCTCAAAAACATCTCAAAACTGGGATATCAGCACTTCCTTGGTTACCATATGTTGTGTAAAACTGGATGGATGGGTGGAAATCCTATAGTAAAAATTAGTAATTTTGCTTTGAGAAGCCTATGCCTTCAGTTGGTGCTCTGAGATAAGCTCTGGGCCATTGCTGGAATGCTTGAAGGAAATACTGCTCTTGTCTTTGTTTTCTGCTTTATGTACCCTGCTATGAGCCTTGGGGGTCTGTGCAGGAATTGCCTCCCCTGGTGAGCTTAGGGCCTCTCTGGGACTTGCAGAGCTGCTGTCATTGACCAAGTGCCCTTTCTGATCCTCTGCAGATCTGCCACAGCAAAAGTGGAGAGATCAACCCTATGAAGGTGGCTAACCTGGTGAAGGCATATGTGGAAAAATACAAGCATATGAGGAAACATAAGAAAACTGATGGTGAAGACACACGTGAAGTGGAAAACTGAGAGCAAGCCACAGCCAGCATGACTTAGATTGAACTTGTCCTATCTGTGGACACTATGGGAATAACAGACCTGCAGTTGCATCCCATTGTAAGCAGAGTGCAGAAAAACAAGATGAGAATAGACTTTATCTATGGAACCTTCTCTTGAATTGTTCCCATATGGGAATGAATTTAGGATTTTTTTGGATTACCTACAGCTGTAGAACTACATAACAATCAAATGCCTCAGACCAGCAGAGTAATTCGAGGGGAAACACAGAAGAGATTCATGTTTGGAACTCCCGGATTGCTGCAGTTTTCAGGGTTACTTGATCACATTTTTGGGCTGTGCACTTGTCTTCTAAAGTTTGAAACTGGACACCACTTTTCATACAGTATATTGTGAGCTGTATACTGTTTCCCTTGTGTTTATTTATCTAAATATGGATTGTCTTTAGAAATTTCTGATTTAATACTTGAAATGTTGTATTTTTAGCCCTTTGGATGGTGAGCGAAGCTTTACTCGCTCTGGCATTTGGGGATTGCAGAAATGAGCTAACCTTTATAAACTGACTTCAGAAACACTGCTCAAGCTGTGGTGTTTATTTACATTCTGTTGGAAGTACCTTGCTAGTGAAAAATATTAATTTGGGGGTGGGAGATTGTGTTGCACTTGTGTAAATAATGCACTGATGGCTGGTTTTGTGTCTGCCTTTCAGGAAAAAACGAAACAAAAAGCAAGCATTGTCAATTTTCCGTAACAAGCCCGAAGGATAAGGTTGAACTGATGTACAAAGCAGAAATGTGACAGAGTTTATAAAGTTATTTTGAATGGTTTTTGTCCTGTAGCAGCTGTCATTTGTTTGTCTTGCATCTGCCTCTTGGCCTGGCTCTTCCGTGTAAACCTGCACACGTGGCTCTTGCATAAGGAATACTGTGTTTGTGAAGAGGACTGGAGTTGGATTAGTAATTGTCCCTCCTCCTCTGCAGGAGAACTGCAGATTCCTATCAAGAATCAAAGCAATCCAGCACACATTCTGACTTCATCTCGATGGCTTTAGCAGAACTTCTTGCCTGCAGGTATTGCAGAGCAGCAGGTCTTTTAAGTGACTCTCTGAAATACAGGCCCTTAAATGATACAGCACCCTTGAACCTGACTTGAATCATTCCCCATCAAATCCTGCTAGGGACTAGATGTTTCACAGAGAAATTGAAGAGAAAACCATAAGTTACAACTCAGAAAATGGCTTTCCCTTCATGGGAGCTGGTTTGGAGAGATTATTTTTTTTACTATTTAAACAAAACAAGCCTATATACCAGTAATGTTTATGGATGAATCCTGAGCATTTTGGAATTAATCTTCCTTGGTTCTGTATGCTTCCTCTATGGAAGTGCAGCCTGGATGGACCATTAGGAAGTGATAACTTTGGAGTTAACTTTGTAGATTTTTGGAAAAGACACAGTACTGACTGCAGAAGAACAGCTGTCAGAGAAGTTAGTTTTCGAGCTAAACTTGGAGCTAGAATACAGACATGGAACATGGGTGTGGGGTTTTAAATGCAAACACAGCTGATAGATTTCTTTACAAAATAATAATTCAGAAACTTTAATAACACTGTTGGCACAAGAATGAGACAATGTGATCTAGTTGTGCATACATTTAGGCTGGAAAATGGACACCTCTGAATGTCTCAGAGGAGCAGTTCTGCCATAACCTGTCTATACAGAATGAAAAAGGTGTGTGTGAAAAAGAAATCTTGACCAGATAATATAAGCAAGTACACTGTTTACCAGGAAGACAGTGTCAGTCTATTTCATTCCTCAGGCTGTTTCACAGCTTTACATTAATGTTTAATGTTACCCTTGAACTGGCAGTAAAGATAACAGCCTGTTGCAGGGTGTGTTTAGGAGTGCCTGCACTGTAAGGCCTGTTAAATTTGTTACCTCTGCAACTGCCATTGCCTGAGGAGTGCTGAGACTGAAAACTACACCTTCTGCATGGACTTTGTGCTGGAGTTACATGAATAAGAATACTGATTCTTTCATTCTATCTGCCATTAAAGTAAAATTACCAAATTGTAAGCTGCCTCCTGGGCAAGGCAATGAGAACCATACCTAAAAATACCTCTTCTGGTGTGTTCTAGAACAGTTTTTCTAGTATACTGTGTATACTACTTGCTTTATTTTTCCCCTTTCTGGTTGGCCCTCTCGGATCACATGCTGTTACCTGTTGAAGGGAAAAAATCTTATTTATTCAATACATGCAGTATTTGGTGACAGTATAATCTCTTTTTAGTGTCCTTTCATTCCTGTGCAAGAGTGGTGGTGCCAAAAGCTTCAGCATAGGCAGGGAGGGATGCTGCAGCAGGAATTTGACTTGGGGCCTACTCTGCCACCATGGTTGTCTCATAGGTGACCTCCAGTACTGCTTTTGGGACATAACCCTGGCACTGCCATCTGGCCAGAAATGTTCAGGTTCTTGAGAGCTGCTCTGATGGAGAGAGGGTGGGGTTCTCTGGCCGAGCTCGGGGAGGCGGGAGCGGCGCAGGAGGAGGAAACGAAAGGGGGAGGCGAGCGCCTGGAGGATCCAGCTGGTGCCACACTGCAGGGTCATGGCCCAGCCCAGAGCCTGTGAGTAGCTGCTCTGGCTCTTCGCTGCTCCGGCTCAGTGGTGGTGGGAGTTCTTTGGGTTGTCCCTGAGGGAGAGACTGGGCATTTGGGAGAGGGTGAAGGCTTGCTTTCCCGCTGGGCTTGGAGCATATCCCACGTTTCAGTGGTGATGCTGAGAAATGATGAGTCAGTCCTGAGCTGGGTGCATTGCATAAGGGGATGCTGTGCTTGGCGTGATGGGAGGAAGTGAAACAAGGAAGAGGAAAGCAAATCCAACCATGTTTTGCTCTGGTATCATGTGATGCCCATCCCATTGATGCTCTCCTCACCTGCAAATCTCTCTTCTCTTAACACCTTCTGTTTGGGGACATTCTCAGCTGTCAATGAGTCCCTTCCTGTGTACCCTGCCCTATGGAAACCCCACTGTCCCTGTGTTATTTCCCTAGTCCCTGCATTATTTCCCGGGGCTGGGAGCATCATCTGGAGGGGGGAGGATGTGATAGAGGAAGTGTCTGAACTCGCTGGCCCTGGCCTCAGTGCATTCCCGTAGCTGTGGTCAAGAGCTGTGAGTGGGGGAGCAGTGAGTTACTTGGGGAGCAGCTGTCCTGGTGTGGGCTCTGCCCCCACAGCCCACTGCCGGGATTAGACAGTGACAGAATCTGTGGTATTTTAGATGATTCCGAAATTGTAGAAAGCCTCTGAGCCCCACAGCCAAAGGAGGAGTCGTAAATTGTCTGTGCTGGTTTTCAAGGTTGTTTATTCTTGCTTATCTAGAACATGTTCTGCTGCCCTGCCACAGGTCTGTCCTGCAGGGCAGCGTGTGGGGCTCTGCCCCTCAGTGGGATGTTACAAACATTATATACCAGAAACTACATGTGCTATATTTACAATAATGTGTCACTATCTATCACCTATGTTGAACAGGGTGTCCCCAGCCTAAACCAATAGGAAAATGCCAACACTACAGTGAAACATGGAGGGCACGAAGAAGAAGATAAAGGACAAGACACACCCAATTTCCTCCATCTTGCCCCCTTTGAAGCCCTTATCTAGAATCCTAAAATTTTACTTTTGCACCTGTGCCACACTAATTATTACTTATATCAAACACTCAGAGCGTGTAATTCATCCTGCAAGATTAAAAACTCTTTTCCATGGACAGAGATCAGAGACAGTGTCTCTTGGGGCTCTGTACAGGGGGGTTCCTGACCCCCTGACAAGGTCCCAGACCTTCCAGGGCAGCCAGAGGGAAGCCCTGGATTCCCACAAGAAAGTTTTGGGGTAGATGCCTCTGTGGCTGGAGTTCTTGCAGGGCTCAAAGCGTGAGAGCAAATTTGTTAACGTGGCACTTGGGCTGCAGGTCAGCATCTAAGGGGAACTGTTCCTACATCTTCAGTCCCAGCCAAGATCCTCAGCTTCAGTTCCTCTCTTGAGAGGACACAGGAGCTGTTCAAGCAGAAATTGTGGTTGCACTGTTCAACCAGCTCCTCTTGCTTTTCCTTGCTGGCCAAAATTATCCCAAAGTCATGTGAAAAAAAAAAACAAAAAAGGTCTGCAATTCCAAAGGGTCAAAGTGTCTTTTAACCACCTTCCCTGTGCCATGTGTCCAGGTCAGGAGCAGGAGGACAGATTGCGTGAAGTGAATCTCTCTACCCAGAGGCTGCGTGTGCTCCCTCTCGCAGTCCTGAGCAATTCCACGCTGGAGAGCCTTGACCTCGACAGGAACAAGCTCAGGAGGATCACTGGCATTTCTAAGCTTTGCAACCTCAAGAGTCTGATACTGTCCAAGAACGAGTTTGTAGACTTTCCCAGTGAAATCCAGAGCCTGGTCTGTTTGGAGAGGCTTGAGCTGAATCAGAACCAAATCCGGATCATCCCAGAGGGGGTTTTCTCCCATCTCTCCAGGCTTAAGCACCTGCGGCTGAACAACAACCGTCTCTGTGCCCTCCCCAGGGACCTGGCAGCTTGTGGAGGCAGCCTCCAGTACCTCAACATCTCCAACAACCTGTTCCGCACCTTCCCGCAGCCCGTCCTGCAGCTGGCACGCTTACAGGAGTTCCATGTGCAGAATAACGCCCTTCGCCAGCTCCCCAGGGAGCTCTTCCAGGGACAATCCCTGAAAATGTTTAAGGCCGGTGGGAACCCCCTCCGGGAGCCGCCCACTGAAGTGTGTGCTGGTGGCATTCAGCAGATCCGGAATTACTTCAGCCAACTTCAGCATGGTCTGGGGCAGGAGGACAAGAGGGTCAAGACCATGTTCCTGGGGGCCTCACTGGCAGGCAAGTCCACCATCTGCAGAAGCCTGAAGCAAGGGCAATCCAAACTGGTGCCCAAGGAAGAGCGAACAGTTGGGATAGAGATCAGTGAGTTCCAGATGGAGGACTTCACTTTTCTCTTCTGGGACTTTGCTGGCCAGCTGGAATACTACATGACTCACCATGTGTTCATCACCCCCCAGGCTCTCGTCATCCTCGTCATCAATCTTCACATGTAAGTGCTGAGCTGGTTTGGATTCCAGCTAGAGTGGGGAAACTAAAAAAGACCTGGGGAAACTGCACTGCACAAATTCACACCATTTCCACTGGACCTTGAGGCCTGGTCTTCTCACCATTGGCATAGCTGGCTCTCCCTCCTAGCCCTTTTTGTAGATCAACCTTTTAATCCACCAGCTCTGTCATCACCTTGCCAAAGGCCTCTGTTTGGAAGGGTTGAAATAAGCATCAACTCCTTATGTGACAACTGAACCCCATGTAAGTGGACTTGCTTACTGCAAGAAGCAAATCCCTCTGGTATCCTGTGGTGTTCCCTGAACATGGAACATGGAGGGAGCATCACGCTTGGGTTTGATGCTACAGATGGATGCTCTTGCCCACAGCAGGGTTTGACTCTGCTATACCCCATAGTGTAAGGATGGTGAACTGAAGTATGAGCTTGGATACAGCCCAAGACAGTGGGCTTTATCTCAGATACTGACATCTGAGCTCTTGTCCTGAGAGCTCCTGGGACAGCAAAGTGTGTGGTCAGGCCTCCACCGGTGGAAGTTGGCTGGAGATACAGAGAGTGAGATGTGAATTTGGGATTTTCTTTTTCTCCCTCCCCAGGTACCAAACTAATGACAAAACTTTCAAGGAGCTTGTTGGTTTCTGGATCAACAACCTGTCCATGCGAGTCCCAAACTCAGTGGTGCTTCCTGTGGGAACCCATGTGGACTGCTGCCAGGAGCAGGAGGTAGCAGAGAAGACACGTGACATCATGGCCAGGATCACAGCCATGCTGGCAGAGAGAAAAAGCAACCTTGCTCACTTCATCGACAACCTGGAGGGCAGTGAGGAGCCCAAGTTTTACGTGGACCAGTGGGAGAGGCTGAAAGAGATGGAGAGCTGCACGTTAACTGTAGGGCTGAGATTATCCTGGGTTCTGGCTGGGTTCTGGCTGAGGTCACCTTGCTGTCTCTGGCAGCCCAGCGTGCTACTGGCTAGGGTGACGTGGTACAAATGCATCAGGCCACTGCTGCAGCCCCTCCTCAGGCTGGGGTGGATGTGGTAACTCCTGGCTGTGACCTGCAGGGTCCTTGTCCCTAGTAGGTGATGGGCAACTCCTCCTGTGGCTTGTAACAAGTGCCTGAGAAGGAGTGTGAGGGGTCATTTACCATCACCAGGTGATTTTCAGGAACTGCTGTAGAACAGAGGTGTCAAGGAAGTGCCTCTGAAGCTGAGCCAGTGGCATGTCTCATCACCCTGGGTGACCTCATGGGCATTAGGTCTTTCCTTTACCTCACAGGCTAAAAATCTCTTCTGGATGTGCTTCTGTCAGGTATGTGCTTCCTCTCTTCCAGATCTTAAACTTAGTTGCTGTCAACTGCACAGATCACCGTGACATCAGAAAGCTCAAGACCATTATTTTAAAGCATGTGAAGAATGAGGAGCTGTTCCCTGAGGTTGTCCGAGTGCTGCCGCCCGTCTACAGGCAGGTGGAAGCTGCCATCGTGGAGATTGCACAGAGCGAGGAGATGGCAGACCATGGTGAGTGCTCTGTCACCTCTGCCACGCCGTCCTGAGAGGAGCTTCTCTCCTCTGCCTGGGATAGGCTCTCTCCAGGGCTTTCCTGAACTGGGGATGGGCTCGCCAGTGCTTGCTGCACCCTCTGGCCCTGTTTGTGTGGCAGTGGAGTCACTGCTGAAGACCTTGCAGTGTTAATGCTGAAGCATGCCTGGGCAGACCATATTGTCTGGTTTCTTGCTTTCCAGTGATGTTTTGTGTTCTCCTCTTTTCCCTGTATAAGCAATTAGAAACATCTTGGAGGAAGGAGCTCCACAGCTTTAATACAACTATGTGGTTTTCAAATCTACATCCTGCTAATCTTATTTAATGGCCCCTACCCTTCCCTAGACCCTTTTTCCATTTATCACGTGACTTAGCAGAACCAGCAGGCCACTCCAGCCCTTTGCTTATATACCAAAAGCAGGTATGAATTCCACCAGTTCCCAGTGACATCTCTGGCCCCTCTGGCCAGTGTACGATTAGAGAACAAGGAGCAAATGCTTTTCTTTCATGGAGATAAGACAGATTTTGTTGCCTGTCTCTCTACATTGCTGAATGGCAGTCTGAGGTTTATCTGGCAATCTGAGGTTTTCTGGCTGGAAACAAACCTGCTTCCTCAAACAATAATAATAATAAAAAAACAGTATTAGCCTTGTTTTTCAGAAAGTCCTGGCAGGCTGTTGCCACTGCTGAGGCAAGGCAAAGCTGTGGAGCTTCAGGTTGGCAGTTGGACATCTGAGGAGAGGCAGAACATTTTGGTCACAGTCACTGAGCACGCTGATGCCAGCTACTTCCCCAGGGATGCCATAGGTGACGTGGGTGTTTGCTGGCTCTCTGAAGCATCTGCCTTGGAATGCTGTGTCTGATAGATGCATGCTGAGCTCCTGCATCTCCCTCAAGGTATGATGGACCTCCAGTACCTACTTAGCAAACTCTCCCAGCACAAGCACCTGGCCAGCCTGGACAGAGAGCTCCTCCAGGACATCCTGCGGTACCTCCATCGCATCGGGCTCATCGTGTGGTATGAGGAAATCAAGCACTTGGAAAGCACCGTCTTCCTCCAGCCTACATTTTTAATAACGATGTTCAAGGTGAGTCTGGGGATCAGGACCATCTCTATAGAGCCCAAGTTCTGCAGCTTTGCTGGGCTCCTCTCACTGCCACCTCATCTCTCCTTCTCTTCCCATGCAGCTCCTGGTGCGGCACCACCTCGTCCAGCAGCTCGAGAGCATCTCTGTGGAGACGCTGATCGGGGAACATGCCACCATCAGAGACAGGGCCAACTGGGTGTGGACATTCAAGTCAAAGGCAATGCTGTGCCACCAGGCTGTGCGTGCCTTGGTGAAGCACCAGCTCTGTTCGGAAGGGAGGTGGGACGTCTTTGAGGAAATCATGGGACACAGGCCTCACAGAGGGAGAGGGAAACTCTTCAGCCTCCTGGAGCACTTTGAGCTCTGCCTGGAGGTGAAGCACACTGAAGCACTCAACCCGCAGGCCAGGGAGTTTGTGCCTGGGAAGCCGTGGGAGACAACACGGAGCCAAGGCGAGTCCTGGTATTTGTTCCCAACCTATCTGAACCAGACAGAGGAAGTGTCTGAGTTCTGGGGAGGAGATCACGCTGAGGACCTCCACATCCGTGCCTACTTCTCACCTGAAATACCTGAGGGCTTCTTCCAGAGGTAAGCACTGGTTTCCGGCCATCAATGAGGTTTGAGTTTGCTCAGTGCAGTGCCAGGATGACTCTCAGCAAGCCCTTGACTGTGTCTGCTGAGGCCTGAGGCTGGGGGTCAAGACACCAGGGTGGCTTCTCAGCTGCGCCACACACATGTGGGGCCCTGGGTGAACCCCTGGCGATGTTCACTGCCCGGAGCAAAGGCCATGCTCCTTCTAGTTCACCTTTCATCTGGAGGTGGTGTTTGGCTTATCTGTGTCCATCCAGGCAGGCAGAGGTCTCACAGTCTCACCCAAGAATGTTCTAGTTTCTATGGGTGTTGGAACTATACCAGTTTTCGTAACTTCTCCTGGTTTTCTGGACTTGTGTCTAGAGTTTTATCTGATGGTGTTGTGGTTAAACCCTAACCAGCAACCAAACACCACAGAGCCACTTGCTCACTCTCCCCAGCTGGACTGTGGGGAGAATCAGAAAAGTGAGAAAACTCATGGGTTGAGATAAGGACATGATGAGTTTAATAGCTGAAATAAATTATAATAATAAGAGTAATAGCGATAATAATATTGTAATGAAAAGGAAATCAGCAAAGAGAGAAATAAAACCGAAGAACAGGTAATACAAATAAAAACCGATTGCTCAGCACTAACCAACTCATGCCCAGCCTGTTCCCAACAATGGTCCCCCAGCCAGCTCTCCCCCAGGTTTATGTGCTGAGCATGATGCCACTGCATATGGGATAACCCTTTGGTCATTTGGGGTTGGCTGTCCCCTCCCATTCCCCTCGCTGGCAGGGCAGCCTGAGAACCTGAAAAATCCTTGACTTGAGGTAAGCCCTGCTCAGCAGCAACTAACACATCAGTGGTGTGTTATCCACATCATTCTCATCCTAAATCCAAAGCACAGCATTGTACCAGCTACTAGGAAAAGAATTAACTCCATCCCAGACAAAACTGGGACAAAATGGCCAACTCTGGAAGGATCTCTTGGTTTAAGAGGCTGCTCCTGCTGCTTGAGCTTTCAGTTGAGGAAGGTCCACATTTGGTGTCTGTTCTTACTGAAACTTGGTTCATATTTTCAAGTCCATCCAGTTTCTCCAGCATTAGGGATAAGCTAGGAGAAAAGTGATGAAAGCCATGGGTAACCTCCTTGCAGGTTGCTGGTGAAAGCTTGCTCCTTCTATTCCACGCACTGGGTGGCCAAGGTGACCTGCCTGCTTGTATGCAATGGCAAACCCCTGCTGATCAAAGAGAATAACCAGAGGGCCTACAGCTACCTGGAGCTCCGCAGCAGAAAGCCATCAGAAAGGACAGGTAAGATCCTTGATCCATATTTCATGACTCCCAACCCCATGTCTCTCCTTAGCTCTACTCCTGCCACCTCCAACCCTATGGGAAGTGTCCCAAGAAGCCTTTGCCACATGTCCTAGTCTGGCCTGGCTCCACCAGCAGTCCACTTAAAGGTTTTCCCTTTCTCCGTGGAATTCTGGTCAGGACTCCCCTAGAGGTATCACATGAAAGTGGAAAGCCAAGTTTTCATTCTCGTCATGAAGCAAATGGGTCATCCTTCCCCAGAAGGCCCCATCAGAGAACAGTCTAAGTCTGGGTGTTCAAGTGATAAATAAAAGGGCCACCCAAGTTGGGGAGCTCTTCCAACATACCATTAAATTCCGTATGGAACTTTGGCTAACTGGAGATGGGGCTGGTCTGACAGTTGAGGCTGTGGGCTGGAAATGATGTGTGGGTCACAACAGAATCTCCTGGGTTGCTGTGGCTGGAGGCTGTGAGAAAGAGACATTCTCCTTTTGCCTGGAAGGGTTCCAGTTTGCCTGGGACTTCCTCGTGGCAGTTGTGCTCATCATCCAGAAGCTCGCAGAGGAGTGGCCGGGGCTGCACGTCTGTGTGAAGACTCCCTGCCGAACGTCTGGCTGTCCTGCAGAGTTCCTCTGGCCAGACATGGACGGCACAGGTGCCACGTACGTACACACGGCGCCCTCCAAGTGAGGGTGGGACCTGGGTGGCCACTACTGCAATGCTGGTGCAGCTGGTTGGCTTCTAAAAGCCACGTGAAATTAGTCACGAAACTCACCAGGCACTACAGTGCCCTTCTCCCGACCATAGCAGCTCGTGTCCCAAATGGTGTTAACACTGGTGTGGGATGTTGGAGCATGGAGGGAAAGGTGAAGAAGCTGAGGCTCTGGGGCTCAGGCACAGAATGTTCATTCTGGACATGTGCCCACATGTCCCTGTTTCATGAAGAGCTGAAGGTGCTCAGGCACCTGGGAGGGCAGCGGCTGTCCACCAACAGCTGCACCTCAGGTCAGGGTGGGAAGAGCAAGCCTGTTCCATGGCCTCGGAATCATATTCCATGGGAAGCGCTGAGAGCAGCTCCTGCTCCTTCTTTCCTGGGCTTTTTCCTCCACAGGACAAAGGAAGACGTTAAAACCTGCGGGACGTGTGGGCACCGTTTTGGTGCAGAGCTGCTCCTGCCCAAAGGTGAGCCCGGTGTCCCGAGTCTGTGCCGCAGCTGTGCTCAGGGGAAGGAGGGCTGAGGGTTTCATGGAGCAGAGGGGCTAAGGGTGTCCCGTTCCCACAGTACCCAGGCCACTGGAGGAGCCCCCGGCACAGCCCTCTGCTCACTATTACGTGACAAGCTATGGGACCACCACCTTTGGGCCCAGCAGCATCCAGGTCACTCGGCAGGTAAGGACACCGCTACCTCCCCTTGCCCGGGGACCAACAGTGATGGTCAGGCTCCTGAAATGAGGGGATGCAGTTGCTTGCAGCCTGGGGAGGGCACACCCCATCTTCAAGCAGCCCTCTGGTCTCCACATTCCTCCCTGAGATACCACCCCCTCTGCACCTCTCAGCTGGTGGTCTGGGTGTTTTGTGTTGTACTTACTGCCTTATTTTTCCAGAACATCTTCAGTGAGTAACTCTGGACAGTGCTCAATGAAGAATTACTTTTGTTTAGCCCAAGCCAAGCTGTCCTCAACACATTCTGCTTGCAAGTCATGTTTGCAGCCTTAATGCATGGAAATAAATGCACTGATAAATGCATCCCTTCACACTGGGAAGTCACCTCATCCACTCAAATTTAAGGGGAAGAAGGTGCTGATAAAGCTCTCTGATACCAGCCCACCCCTGCCAGCAGGGACTTTGCTGAGACAAGGCTGGGCACAGACCCCCGTGGTTTTGGGGTGGTGAAGATTTCAGACTGATAGAAGAGGCAGATATCCAGGCAAGAGATAACTACATTCCCATATATATATATATATATATATATATTTTAGCTTGGAAAAGTTAAGAAAATAAATCTCTAAATTACCACCCTCCACAAAAACATACACTAGAAGCTGACAGAGAGGAAAAGCAATGTGTGAGCTCCAGGACTGGTCATTGAAGTTGTCCTCGGGTTGGGGGGTGCTGGTTTGCAGAGCCTGGATGCCCAGTGGTCCTGGTGCCTGTGCCAGAGCCATGGGGAGCAGGGCAGGTGGGCTCAGCCCAGCTGCATGTTGTACTGCTCAATGAGCTCCATGAGGTCGAAGGAGTTGGAGAGCTGCAGGCTGATGGTGTGGCTGTCCAGGGAGGAGGCTCCCTCCTGCAGCACCTGCTCGTAGTAGTACTCACAGAATTTGGGCACCAGCTGCAGCAGTAAAATATCAGCGTTAGGGGCAGCTGTCTGAGATAGCTGCAACAACCTGCAGGGCCCTGTCCTCCTGGAGTGCAGGGAGGAGATGTCTGGGGCACCCTTTGTCTCCCCCACCTCCTGAGGGTCCCTGTCCCTGGGCATCTGCCTTCCACACCATCCCACCAAGACCCCGACTGTTCTCTGTCCCATTCTCAACCCATGTTTTCCCTGTCCCCAAGGGTTCCCTCTCTGGTCATGCAGCTCCCCATGTCACCAAGGGTCCCCCTCCCTGTCACTCAATTCCCCCACCTCTCTCAGCCCCCAGGCTACCCCCTCTTTGGGTATCCAGATCTATCCATCTGCCCCAGATCCTGAGGCTCACAAAGCACCATCTCCACTGCACACTGAGGGCCTCCCTCCTTGTGCACCCAAGCACTCACCTGCCCTGGCCCCTGAGGGTCCCCCTGCCCAGTCCCTGAGGAAACTCCATCATCTGTCCATCACCTAGAAGATCCCTGGGGGCACTCAGAATCCAACCTGTCTCAATCCCCCTTCAGGCACCCAGACTCTCCATCTCCCACCCAACTCGACCTGGAGGGTCCCCCTCCTCAGGCATCCAGAGTCCCAGCTCCCCTGGCCTCCAGGAGTCTCTCCCTTTCCCTGGGCAGCAGTGGGATAGTGGTGGGTTTTGGCTACTGTACCTTGACCAGGATGAGCTTGGACTCCTTAGGCTTGGCCCTGGAGAAGGCCTGCCCAAAGCAGAGATAGATGGTGAAGTCGGGGGATCGCCGCCTTTGGCCGTTGCGGAAGTCCCTCAGCTCTGTGAGGCAAAACAGGGCTCAGTTTTGGGGTGAGCCTGGGGGCACAGAGGGGCTGGGAGGGTTTGGATGCTTGTAACATCCTGGCACTGGCTCCCATGAGCCCCAAACCAGGCTGGGCAGGAAACAGCACACAGGGAACTACATGACACCCCTTCCCACCTGTGCAAAACTCGTGGAAGTCAAAGATGGGCGTTTCCTGGTCTCGGCAGAGCAGGTTGGATGGGGGCTCCTCAACCCCCTCGAGCTGCTGGGACAAGGCCCAGAACACCTTGCACTTCTCCTGGCGGGTGGCAAAGACCTTGTAGGCGCGTTGCTCCAGCTGCAGCCTCGCGATGCCCAGCAGATCCTCGGTGATGCGCCGCTGCTTGCCGTCGGCCAGGCTGGCGGGGCTGGGGAAGCACACCACGTGCCCGGGGCACGGGGCCCCCGGCAGGCTGGGGCGCTGGTACGTCAGCAGGCAGTGGCTGCCCCCAACCACCTCGTGGTGGAACTCCTTCCCCCGGTAGTAGATGGTGACATCCAGGATGGAGACAATGCCATCTGCACCAGGAAGTGATCAGCAGCTGCATCCTCCAAACGGAAACGTTTCCCCTCCCCAATGCACCCCCAAGCATATTTACTGTTAATAATTCTAATAATAATAATAATTTACAGCTATTAACAATCAATAACCCTCACCTGTGTTATCCAGCAGCAGCCGTGGCTGTGGCACGGGGCTGGCGGCGGGCACGAACAACGTCGCATCCGGCACGTACTGCATGGGCACCGTGCCCTCCGTCAGGTGGCACGGCGGTGGCACGGCCCCTGCAGCGGGAGATGAGCAGCGTTGTATCACCATTCCAGATGCCACCCTGACCTCTTCCCAGCCCATTATGGCATTCCTGCAGCCAGGGGCAGATCCTGTCCCACAGTACCCACCTGTCTCCTCTGGTGGCATGAGGCCCAATGGTTGGTAGGTGCCCAAGGTGGGCTGCTCCACCGAGGGCACCCATTGTGGAAATGAGGGAGGGAAGCAGCTGTTTTGGCGAGTGTCCTGGTGAGGCTGGAGCAGGGTGTCCTGGTGAGGCTGGAGTATGATATCCTGGTGGGGAGTGTCCCCGGCAGGGAAACCACCTGTGGGAAGGTTCTGGGGTCACTCACCCAGGCAGTCACCAACCCTGCACCCCACGAGCAGACCAGCTCTTACCTGCGGGCATCCAGGATGGGGCCAGCGAGCCAAGGTTGCTGGGAGAGATGTCACACTGCTGCAGCAGCTCCTCCAGAAGCGAGAGCTCTATGGGGTCGGTGTTTCCTAAGGGGGAGCACAGTGGGTGTGATGTCTCACAGCCACAAAATTACTCCCAGCTGAGCCTACTGGGTATCCTCCCCCAAAAAAAGATTGTGGGACTAATGCTTACCTGGGACAGCAGTGGCTGAGGCCATGTCTTGGGGGTGGAGCTCCAGCTGGAAAGGGAAGGAGAATGGGATCTTACTGCTGTGGTTGCCAGGCATCCAGCCTCCCTCAGCCCACGTTTTGGCCAGGTGCTGGGCTGCAGCTTGGGAGCAAGGCTTGTGGAGTGGCAGCAGGGATCCCCCCTGGCCTGCTGTCCCCACCCAGCTACCTTCAGCTGCTGTTGTGCTGCCTGCTGGTCCACCACAGGGTTGGGGATGCTGGAATGTCCCTCCTTGCTGTCCTGGAGGGTGGCTGAAAGGAGAACAGCAGGAATGGGAGGCCCTGATATTGCCCACCCCATCCAACACACCCCCTCCACGGGGCGACGCTCACCTGAGACAATGGAGAAGACCTTGTGGGGGTCATCACCACGCTTGGAATGGTCCTGTTCCAGCTTGAACAAATGGGTGCTGCTCAGGGCACAGCGGAAGTTGGTTTTCCACTTGGCCGGATCCTCGGAGCCTTCCTCATACCGCCCACTGACCTTTGCCCAGGCCTGGGGGTGCAGGGAGGTGAACATGGGCTCCCTGGCTCCATGAGAATGGAGGTTTCCAGGGATGACTGGTCTTCCCCACCTCCCCAGCTCCCACCTTGAAGACCTCAGCTTGCTGCTGGTCAGCATCCTATCCCACACACCTTGAAGACCCTGAAGCTGCTGCTGGCGACCCTCACCCCGCCCACCTTGAGGATCTCCACGTCGCTGCTGAGGACACTCATCCCACCCACCTTGAAGACCTCCAGGTCACTGCTGGTGATGTCCTTCCTGGCGTTGTGCTTCCAGGGGACGCGGAAGATGGTGTGGGCAGAGTCGATCCAGCGCAGCCCCCGGTAGCTCCCGCTGTTGATGGCGTCCAGCAGCCACTGTCCGAACCGCAGCCTCTGGGCTTCCCTGCGGGCGGGGACCGTCACCGGGGGGGACCGGGGCCACCCGGAGACGGTGACCCGGGGCGGGCCGGGGGTGCTGGGCGCCGCTTACCCCTCCTTCTCCGGTGCTGCCATGGTGCCGGGTCCGCAGAGCCGCCGAGCCGAGCCGAGCCGTGCCGTGCCGTGCTCTGCCCTCGGCGCGGGGGCGGCCGCCTCCTTCCCGATCCTTTATCCGGCCTCTCGTTTTCCTGGAAATCACGTGTCCCTTCCGAAAGTGAAAGTGCCGCCGCTCCCGGGGTGCGCGGGAGATGCTCCGGCCCCGGCGCCGCGCAGCCCCGCTCTAGCGCAGCCCTGCCCGGACTCTCAGTAATGCAATGAATAAACCGGACCTAAAGCTGAGCGTGGGAATCCCGGAGCGCAGGGGGTCAGCCACACCCGCTCCAGCTGGGGCTTCCCGCGGCTGGAAATTCCCGGGGCGTCCAGAGGTTTATTGTAATCCTTCTTCTCCCGGCTGCATTGGCTTGCACGCCAAGGCCGTGCTGCCAGAAATGACAAACCGAGAAAGGCCGAAGTGCGGCGGGCAGCGCTCGGCACCGAGGCAGAGGCGAACCAGCCCATGCCCCCGACAGGAGGCGGGTCAAGGGCAGCAACAGCGCCCACCCGGCTCTTCTCCGAGCCCTTTGAGCTCTCTGGGGAGCAGTAAAAACAACCCGAACTCTCTGAGAGGTTCCTCGAGTTCCTTACCCAAGGATCAGGAAGGGATGGAGGGGTCAGTGAGGTTGAAGCACTGGGCTGCAGCCTTTTTCCCAATGTTTAGCTTGTTTTTGAGGAAATTTCTTCTTTCCAGGAACTCCCTACTGCCTACTAGGCACTCTATGTGGTTCTTTAGAACACTGCCTGTTGTTTCCCGGGAAATTCCCCACTTCCTTCCTAAAAAAAAAACAAACCCGTTTGCAGGCTATTTCCTCCTGGTTTCCTGGGAAATGTCTTTGTTGCTTTCTACGATTTTTCCCTCTGCTTAGAGGATCTCCACTGCTTCCGTGGGAAATTTCCCCATGACTAGAACTCCCTGCTGAGAGGAAAGCTCATGTGTTTACAAATAATTTGCTGGGTGAAGGTGTGGGTGTAAAGGTCTTTGAAATGGGCCCAAGGTCTCTACTGACTTAGGGCAGGGGCTTTGCTGCAGAGCCCAGGCAGTTCTGCTCCTGAAACAGACAAGGGTCTGCACAGCCTGAGTTTCTGAATTTTAGGGTAAAATAGGAGGTTCAAAGTGGGATATGTGGTAGGCAATTCGGGAAGGCTGAACCTTCCTGGTGCCTCAGCCAATAGGGAAAGAGGGTAACATGTAGCCGGGAGTTTAGGATAAAAGCAGGATGTCCCCTCTGAAACTTTGAGAGAGAAAATGCCACAGGTGTCTGCCTTGGTGGACTTTCTCACTTTATTTGATTCTCACTTTATCTGAATAAAGTTGAAGAACTTCTCTGCCTCCTTTCTGGACATAAATCTCTGGCGTTTGTGGACTTTCCTCACACTGGGAAGCAAGAAATTGTTTCCCAAGAAGTACCATTCATCCCCTCCGGGCAATGCCCCTTTTGCTATTCAGCAATTCCTCCTTTGCATTCTGGGAAATTTCCCCTCTCGGAAATATCACTGTTACTTTCTTAAACAATGTCACTTCTGCTTTTCAGGAATTTACCAGGTAATTGAAGCAATTTTCTCCTGGCTTTCATGGAATTTACCTCCTTTTATTTCTAGGCTATTCCCCCTATAGCCTTGTAGGAAATTCCCTCATTGCTTTCTAGAAATTTCCTGTGTATTTCCCCCTTTACTTTCAAGGACTTGCCCCTAGTTCTCACATGGAAATTCCTGCATTGCCTTACAAAAATTGTCTTGTCCCCTTTGTTATCGAGGATATTCAGCTTTCCATGATGGTTTCATGTTCCAGGAATTTCTCTCTTGGCTGCCACGATTTTTCCTTTTGTTTTGCAGGAATTTCCCCCCATGATTTTAGGAAATTTAATCCTTCTGTTCCAGGAAATTCCACAAAGCCAAAACTGGCTCGAGCACCTGAACCCAGGACAGGGGCATTCAGCAGATGCAGCAAAATGTATTTACGGGCAGTGAACACCATGAAACGCAAAGAGGAGCCAGGAGAGCCAGGTCAGGTTGGGAGCAAGGGACAAGGCTGACACGGACAAGGCAAGGCTGGAATGGGCCCAGAGCTCTGCCCGAGGAACAAGAGGGAAGAAGAAGGAGTGGTGCTGGCTGCTGGCTCCTGCCCCAGGGACAAGCAGCACCTGCAGGGAGGGGAGCAGAGGAGTGTTTATTTACTTTCATTCCTCAATGCTGCAATCAATGCAGAGTGGTTTCAGTTAATGGGTGATTAATTAAATTTATGTGAATTCTCCCATTTTAATTTTTTTTTTCTTTTTGCAAGCAGGACCCTACCTGCCTGAACAGGGGGCTAACCTGTCCTGCATAGCCACAGCTGTTAACTCCTGCCATCTCCCCAGGTCCTGCTGGCTCAGGGACATGTCCAGGAAGCTAAAAATCAGCCTAATTTACATCACTAGCTCCTGCACAGTGGAAGAAGAGCTGGAGATTCCAGGAGAAAGAGTTAGTTTTACAAAGTTGTTTTTAAAAGCATCCTGGAGGACAAGGAGAGCTTTCCCTGAACCTCAGCTATTCACTGCATCAAATTTTCTTCCAAACATAACCCCATCATACAAACCTGCACCCCACACACATCCCCACAGCCACAAGTCACCCAGTTTCCAGGGACAATCCTTGCAGGAAGAAAGGCAAGCTGAAAACCCACAAGTTTTATCAGCAAGGTCTCTTTTGGGGACCCCCCCCTGTAAATTAAAAAGGAATGGGGCACCTTAAAGAAAAAATTAAAATAAACCTTTCTCTTTTAATCCACCCAAGGGAAATCCAGAGAAAGAGCAGCATCACAGCACTACACACAGCACAGACATCTATCATTGCCTTTGCACAGATTCCTTTCCAGATACACGGAAAAGTCATTAAGAAAAAAGAAAAGAAAAATAAAATTATTCACATATGCAAAGTGACAAATAACAAATCAGCCACAGAACAACTCTTTCAAAGAGAAAAAGGAAGAAGGCCCTCAACATACAGGTTTCATGAAAACCTAACCAAAGAACAGTGAAACAGAGGTGGTTTTCTTTTAAACATTAAAAACAAGGATATTTTAAAATTTAATTTAAATACACATTCAAAACACAAACACCAAGCAGGTGCCTGGAGAATAAAGCAAAAAGAAGGAATGAAAAGTGAATTCAACCAGTTTAATTTCAACACCAAAGTTGGGTGGATCGCACCAAATGGAATAAATAATGGAGAAGATCACACTGGGTTGGCAGATCTCACACTTAAGATAATTTAAACTAGAATTAATTACACAGCCCAAGAGAATACTGAATGAGGAATTCCTCTGACAAGTGATATTAGCTGGGACAGTGTCCCTTTGACATAGCAGGTTGTAGGTGTGGATTTTCCCCCTGCCACCCACCACCAATCCCCACCCAGGGTGCAAACAGGATGTTCTTGTAAAGCACAGGACTCACCCCCTCAAGTGATGGACACACAAAGAGCTCCCTGCTCAGAGAATATGAACCCTCTGCCTCTTCCACACCCACTGCCTCCAGTCACACCCAAGGCAAACATCAGAACACAACCAGACCAGACCTGGCAGGGTGAGCACACAGGTGCAGCATTTCTGCTGCAGCTCCACGAGGTTGGACAGTGCCAGAACTGGAGCTAGTGCCTCCTTCCACACACCTGGGATCAGGCTGGGAAAAAATCAGATCAGCTGATCTACACCTGCAGCCACAGCTTTATCACTCTACGGGTGGGCAGGTTGAAGGAATGTAAGTGGCTTCTTTTTGTTTGGTTTTATCTCCCCACAACCCTGAATAAAAAAAAACCCAACCAAAAAAAAACCCCAAAAACCAAAAACAAACAACTAAAAAAAACCCACCAAAATAGAACTAAAGAAAATCCCCACAAAACAAAAAAAAACCCACCAACACCCCCCCACTCCCAAACAAACTAATAAAAGAAAAACAAACACAAAAAAAACCACCAAAAAACTCACGCCAAAACAAAAATAACTTGATCCCAAGTTCCTCTCCCTTCCATGCCTGTAGCCAAGCAGGGAAGTACCTTTGGACATTCACGTGATCCCACAGACATGTTCCCTACAGAGCAGACACCTGATTTTTGCACCTCACCCAGATGTGCCTGTGACACCTAGTTAGGGGGGACATCCCTTTGCTTTAAAACAAAAATAATTACAAAATCAATAGGAACAGTCAGAATTCATTTAAGTCCAACTAGTTTTTAAAAATGGAGGAGGGAGGACTGAAGGTTTCCAGGCCAAGGAACTTGCCAGAGCCAGCATCCCCCCACCCCTGCCTCCAGCAGCAATGAGACAAGCCCCCTTTGTGCAGCTTTCACTCTTGACCTGAGGTCAGCAGAGCCAACGAGGTACTGAGGGGACTCGGCTGCCCCTCCAGCTCCTCCTCAGATGGCTGGCAGCTCCAGGTAGAGAGGGAAACTGAGGTGGATGAGGGTTGAAGTTATTTCTTTCCCATCTCTCCTCCTCCCCAAGACTGAGAGGAGACTTCTGGGTCTGCAAGCCCAGTCTGTGCTTACCAGTGTCCTTAAGAATGACAATTTAAAACCAAACACGGGAAATTAAAAAGAGAGCGAGAGGGAGGAATAATGAAGTATTGTCCGTGGAAGGAGCGGGAGGGGCAGGTTCCAGACGGCGGCAGGGAAGGGACTCTCCCTCCCCACGTGTGCCCATCCGGGCACCGCGTCCCTTCGCGTCCCCGCGCGAACCCTTTGTGCTGTTGCTCTGACATCGATGGACAGGGATGGACGCGGGGATGAATCCAGCGCTGCAGAGGGCGGGAGGGCGCACGCAGCCGCTCCGGGGCTAGGCCCGGTGCTTGGGGAGCATGTCCAGCAGGAATTCCGCGATGCCGACGAAGTACACGACTTGTGCGATGCCGAAGAGGGGAGCAATGACCAGGGCTCGGCAGTAGGCCCCTTTGAAGAAGGCCGTGGGCCCTTCCCTCTGCCAGATCTTCCTGGGGAGAAATGGCACAGACGGGTAAGTGTCCATCCCACCCCTCCACCGGGCCAGGAGAGCCCCCGGCCATGCCCTGCCTTTCTGCCTCCCTCCAGAGACTAAACCCAGGCAAGCGCTGTTGCCCGGCACAGCCTCCACGGCAAATCACCCATCACTGCCCAAGTGCTCTGCAAGTGGCCATGCAGAAACTTGCCCCATCCCTGCATCTGGCTAGATGCAGGAGCGGCTGCCTGTGTCCAGAAGTACAGCTAAGACAACCCCATGCTTGCATCAAGAGGTCCCCCCACTCAAAAGCTCCCTCAGCATGGGACAGAGCCAGATGGCAACAGATTCTGCTACCACCGAAATACAAAAGCATAGAAGTCCCTTCGTGTTTTGAAGCAGCCAGACCACAGTTTAGCAAAGGATCAGAGGGTAATGCAGCTGGGGACAGCACACTCTGGCTGTGCTCCTGCAGACACTGTGCAGAGCAGTCCCAGGAGGGATATGAGACTCAATACTGTAGGATTTTCCAGCAGTGGGGCCTTGGGAGAGACTACAACATTGCCTCCCTTTGCAAAAATAAAATCTCAGTGATATGACTACTGGGGTTTGGACAGAAGTATTTAAATATAAATGCTATACTTTTCTTGCTCAATATGGGAAGCAGTTCTCTTTTATAAAACTATATATATACATCTGCTCATATTTCTATATATATCTCCAGATAGACAGATAGATTGATAAAAGCATAGGGACAGAGGGAACATGAAGCACAGCTGCTGGTTGAGTCTAGAAGCTGCACTGCCTGCCTGGCAGCAGGTAGCAGCAGCTGCCAAACACCTGATGTGGTGCCTCTGTCAATGAGGACTCTTACTTGGTGCAGTCCAGGATCCCCGAGTAGGTGTCCTCATTCACTCCTCTCTGCAAGGACTGCAGCCGTGTTTTGATCACTGGGGAGGGAAAGAGAGAGGAGACACCAGTGAGCACTGGAGGCAGGCAGGAGCCACCCTAAGAGTAATGTCTATGAAATGGTCAAAACAAAATTACCAAGAATACAGACCATTTTCATACATTTATCAGGGAAAACAAACCCATTCCTTTACAAATGGATAAAATAAACACAAAGCCACCCAAAATCCAACCCCTCCCTCCCTCCCTCACTGTGATCAAGGTTTCAAAAGCTGACTTAAGTTTTAAACCTTCCAAATTCAGATATCTCTCTGCAAAGTGGGAACTTATTTTCAACTGCTCATTTCCTTCAGGAAGTGGTATCTAAAATACACAATTCTGCTCCTACATTTCTTCACACCTTGGAGCATGTGCAGTGTTGGGGAGGGAACAGTTACTTTCTAGTGTTTTTCACAGGAGAGAAACCAAGGTGGTATTTAAGGCAGAGCTGTGGAGCAGGAGAAAAAGCCACAGATCTGAGGCTTCTCCTGTTTGTCCCAGACAATTTTAAGTCCACTTAGTCTGCGTATTATCACTCCACATGGAAACGTGCCTTTCCTGCCAAGAATAACTGAAACGAACGACACTCTCTTCCTAACATACCCAGTAAGTACTGCAAACCTCTGTGTAAGCTGTGGCCTAAGTTGTAACTCAGCTGGACTCACACCATCAGAGCTGGAGGCAGCAGAGCTGTCCCTTTCTGTGTGCTCATGCTGCAAAAAGGCTGGCACAGTCCCCCTCCTCCTCACCTGGCCCAGCCTGGGCCTCTGAATCCTGTCACTTGGCACCAGGCCACCAGCACAGGCTGCTCAGGACTCACCGTCACAAGGATTGACAGCCACTGCAGCCGTACTGCCGGCCACACATCCAGAGAGGAAGGACACGTAGAATGGAGCCTTGACATTGGGGTCTTTTTGGCCCAGCTTGTTCAGGTTTGCAAAGAGAGGGAAGTAAACAATGGAGAATGGGACATCCCTGCAGTGGGACAGGATGAAAAGGAAGAAAGAACAAAGATGAGCAAAGGCACCAGCACATTCAGAGGTCAATTGTTTTGACCACTTTTGTTAATTATGAGAGGTTCCATCCTGCCCTCCATCCCCGTGGGTGCTGCTTTAGCTCTACTTTTGTTAAAGCTAAAGGAGAGTCACACTGTGAAAGCCCAGGCAAGGAGTGTCAGAGCAGGCACTGGTCCTTGCATCCAACATGCTCTGTGGCCCAGCTCCCATTGCACACCCTGGGGTCTCAAGCTGACGGTTTTACTTTGCCAGCTCACAGTGTGCACAGTGTGAAAATACAGACCGTGGGGCAGACAAAAACCTTTCACAGAAAGCAAGAGAATTAAATTTTCCAGGAACAAAAAGATACCATCCCTCACTTCTCTGACCTTCCCTTCTTTAATGTACATGGAAAACGAACTAAACCAAGCCCACTCCCACTGAAGCCAACACCTCCTTTGCAGGCTCATCCCTGGGATGGGTGGTGGCTTAGGTCCGAGGACGCCAGAGCCCTGTCACGCCATCCTACCTTAGCAGCGTGGCTCCCAGGCCCTTGTAGAGTCCGGCGATGCCTTTGCTCCGCAGCAGCTCCCTGGTTATCTGGGTGGCCGTGGGGCGCTTTTCCAGGGCCGGCTCGGCCGCCGCCGCCGCGGGGGAGGAGGAGAGCTGGGCCTGCTGCGCCATGAGCTTCTTCTGTGCCGCTGGGGAGCAGAGCGCCAGCACCGTCTGCAGCTGCCCCACAGCAGCTCTGCCGCCCGGTGCCGCCGACACGGAGCGACAGGGCAACACAGCGTGCACACAAAGGTGCCCTGCAAGCTGTTCCCCCGGTCTGCCCATCTCCCTCAGCCTGTCCCAGTCCCTGACAGTGCTGCCACACCAGAACGCTGTCGGCTGCGCCCCGGCCGCTTTGCCCAAGCCTGTCACATACCATCTCTGCAGTGCAGAGAACACCAGCTGCTGTGAGCAGGCAGGGGACAGTCCCTGCTTCCAGGTGTGTCTCTGAGCTGCCAGTATAACAAACAAGTTGCTCATAAATGAAACAGTTTCCCCAAGTTCTGCTCTTTGCCTCCCTCCCCTGAAAGCAATTATTAACCTGGGGAGTTTGTCTCAGTCACATTTATAAACACATCCTGGTTTCTCCCACTTTTCCAACTGATGCACTTCGGCCCTTTGGCCAGAAGATGGAGAGCACTTCACTCTGTAAGTAATCTCTGGCACACCACAGCTCTCCTGCCACACAGAGAACAGGCTGTTCACAGCATCAAAAACCTCTCCTGAACCCTCAAACCACGGCTTAAATCCTTCCAACATTTTAAAATAATACGCACAAAGAGGATAAGGTCTGCAGTAAAACCAGTGAAGAGAAAAAAGAAAATAAATCCGTGATTATTCAGGAATGCCACATCAAATGAGAGATTAAAGGACAAACTGGCCTGTTTTCCAGGAAGAGCCATAAACATGGTATCTAACAGTGTCATGCAGGGCTCCTCAGAAGTGAGGCCATAGCCCAGACTGACCTCTGGAAGAGACTAAGGAAAGAGCAAGCAGCTCTTTCTCCTGGAGTCTCCATGCTGGACTCTGGTCTGTTCTCACCAGAAACACTCCACAGTGCTTCAGCCAGAAGGCTCACACTCCCTCCTGCCTCTGCCTGCCAGCTCACACCCACAGTCCCAAGAGCCTGGTCCCAAATCTCGTTCAAATCCAGTGCACTGGGAGAATTTTATTTACTGTTTCAACCAAGACAACTGCTGTTTTTGCCAGTGAGGAAAAAAGAGTACAAGGGGAGACAAGTCATCTGGAAATAACACATCCCCTTGGGAAACTGTTAGGGAGGTGCTAAGGGGGATAGAAGAGAGAGAAAAAACAGACATCAGAAAACACAGAGATGGAGGAAGCAGCACAGGAAAGGCACTGGAGGATGTTAATCCCTTCTTGGGTGCACAGGACCTACCAGGTTTGAATCACCCACAAGGTGGTCTCTCCATTCACCAACAGCATTTGCTGTTTTGCTTGCCAAGCCCATTGCTTTGAAAAAAAAACCCACCACCTTTTGTAACTGCAAGGGCCTCTGCAAAGTCAGCTGAGCAAAGTGTGGGGGGAAGTAAGCTGGGAAGAGGAGGAGAAACTTCTGCTACATCTGTGGTATCTCTGACGTGGGAGAGCAGGGGGAGGGAAGGGGTTTTTTTCCACTCATTCTCTCAGCTCCGCCTTGAAAGCTCAGTCCCAGCTCCTTCCCCTCTCCCAGCTCAGGGCACAGGGAAGAAAAGTTCACGTACCAATGCGTCCTGCATCCTGCAGCTGGATTTTGAGCATCTCCATGGGAGTGGTGACAATCACCTGGCAGGTACCTGCACCACAGCCTGCCAGCATCTCCTTCAGCAGCGTCAGCTTTTTCCTGCCCAAAGAAAAGAGAGAGAGTCCATCAGAGGAGGTGGCCAGCAGTAACGCTTGGGCAGCTGGGTGCAAGGCTCAGGCCAGATCTCTGACCTTGGGAGTTACAGTAAAGGCAGCCAAGGGGACAGCAGAACCTGCTAGGCCTGACAGTTCAGCACAACCCAGGCTTGGCATCTCTGCCAGCACCATCTGACCTGAGAACACACTCATTTTGTCCCCAGAAACAGAACATTCAGAAAAGCCATGAGCCCCGTCAGAACAGCCCCAGACAGTCACATACAGCCCTCTCCACACATAGCCAGAGCACTGCAGCTCTCTTCCAGCCTGATGGTGCCCCTGGTCAGGGCACAGCTTTCAGAAAGGGTATCACTTCAGAGGGCAGCAGAGGACCTGAGCATTAAGAGGAATAAGGAGCTTTCCTCCTGCCAGCCTAGTCCTTTAAAAATTGTCAACAAACACAGACCACAGGACAAGGAGCAAGGAGGAAAAATATTCACCTTGCTGCTTTGGAGTTCTCTGAGAAAAGCAAAGTAAATAAACAGTGAGTATGAATCAGGGATGCAGTTCCTCTGTGGTGAGAAGCTGTTTCATGTTGCAAGGTTTTTGAAACTTGAACAATTAGCCTTTGTATTTACTGGTCCTCTCTGAGAGACGATGGACCTCCAGCAATGAAGATTTGTGCATTCTATGCACTACAGAGCAGGGACTACCAGCAACATGGTCTCATGCAGCAAAATGCAGCATTTCATTGTTCCCTCCATTCCAAAGCTATGAAAGAGCCCAGCTAAGGCTAAAAAGAGGAATTCAGGATGCAAAACCTCATAAAATTTTCAGAAAGTGACGTGTTTTTGCCCTGTAAAAAAACCTCATGCCTTGGCACCAGAAACCACAAACTTGATTAAAAAGTACACCTGACCTGCTCTTTTCTAAAAGGGTTTAAAAAGGAAGTATATATAAATCACACAGCCAGAGAGATACAGCCTCCTCTTTTTTCTGTTTTAAATGCAAGTACCATTTTTACCTCCCCCAGTCCTGCTCTGCAGCACAACCTGCTCAAGGCACATCCCCACACTGTGGAAGAAGAAAGAAGCAGTCCCACAATGATATTCCCCATTTCCTTGCACAGCCCAGGCACACTCCTCTGCCAGGGGTTTCACAAGCACACATACAGCACAGCTGTGGGGCAGTGGGCCAGTAAAGCAGTTTCATTGCCAACCCTGGAGGAAAGGGAGGGCAGATGCACTGCAATCCTGCTGGCCCACCACGTAAGCTGGGCTGATTTCCCCACCTCTCATCTTCTCTGGGGAGGATATGAGAGCAGGGGATTAAAGGCACAGAGCCACCACAGAGATTACCAGTGACTAAATATAGAGCTCTCCTATAATGCTGAAAGAAAGAATAATTCAGTCTCCCCTTTCCAAATTTCCCCACAGATGAGGAGCTACAAAGAACAATCCCTCCCACTGAGTTACCCACACAGGTGCTGAAGTGTGCACAGCATACTTTCCTGGAGGTGTGGTGGAACTAGGGTGTGCAAATACAGAGGTTTCCACTGCTACTGCCACTTGGAGGTAGCCAATTTGTGCCTTTTGGGTGGCCTGAAGCACAGCACCAGTCTCTGAGTGGCTCGATACAGTCAGCAACAAGGCTGCACAATATCCAGCCTGGCTGTGGGAGGAAGCACACCACCCAAAGGAGCTGGCTGCCAGAATCTCTCTTTGGCACAGCAGAGCATCTCCCACTTTAGCAAGAACCCTGGAGCATCCCTGGTGTACATATCTTCTGGCTTTCATCCAGGGTGACTGCTTTGATAACCAGTTCAAAAGATCAGGAGGATTTGGCCTACATATTCATCTTGGACCATTATCCCAGCCAACTAAAGTCAGCCATGACTTGATTGAACTCCATGGAGTTATGCCAGTATGACCCAAGGAAGGATTTATATATGTGGGTGTATTTTAGAGATGTCAAACAAGTACATCAAAAGCATCTAGAACAAGGGCTTTCAGCTTTTGGTTTGCACATCCTGGGAACTGGGGAGAGTCCAAGAAAAAAAGTAGCTTAAGAGAAGCAAATCTTTTGACAGGAGGTTTAAAAACTGCCATACAGGAGTCAAACTGCCTTTGCAAAACCTCACCAGTCTGCACATAAAAGGAAAGTTTGAAAACTGTTCCTCTCTATACAACAAAGGAGTTTAAATACTTAAGGCACCATTGGCCTTATCCTCAGTGGTTTAAAAATTGGCACATCTCAACTAACTTCAAAAGCTGCAACACCAGCAAAGATCTGATCCTACAAATGCAGAAACCATCTTTAATCACAGCAAGAGAGTGTTAAATATACCATATACACAATAGCCTCAAATTCTGCACTGGCAGAAATCAGTTGTTCTACATTTTTTACTGACATGCTATTAATTTGTGACAAACCAAAAATGTCAAATGGGAAGGGGAAGAGATTAATACTTGATTTAAATTAGAGTTTCAAACGAGAGCTGAAAAATAATGTCAAAACAGGAACTAGAGGTTTATGGAAGGCTTTTGGGGAGCAATCAGGATTTCTGATAGCACTGATATACTGATGTCACATGGGAGCAATGTAGGATTTTTCCAAATTTCTCAAAATCTTGATCATGTGGGAATTTACTGTGTTTGGGCAGGGACCAGAACCAGCCATTCTGGAATCAGGGTGACAACATTTCCAAAGAGAAAATCTCTAAGCTAAAGAAACATTCATGCAAAGCAATCCATTTCTATCTCCTACCCAAAAGGCTACTGTCCCCATCTTGGACATCAACTTCCTCATTCATAAAATAACCTCTGCCTCTGTCTGTCCACCCAAGAAGTTGCAGAAAGCTCCCCAGGAGTTTCAAAGCAGACAGAGCTAGTTCCTTTCAAACAATTTAAACAGTGAGTCTTTGATATGGATTAGAAGATCATCACACAGGAGCTGTCCTTCAAAGGAAGAACACCCTCTCTGCCACAGTCACAGGGGGATGTGCACACAAACTGCCAGTCAGTCCCTTTAATCCAACCCCTGATTTTCCAAGAGGGAACAAGCTACTGCAACTGCACTTCAGAAAAGCTGGAGTTATGGTGCTGGAAATGTAAAAGCAATACAGTTCCCACTACAAGCTCCCTCTCACTTCTAGTTTCAGCTCAAAAATGCCTCAGATGAGCCAAATAAAGTACTGATATGGAACAGATACACCTCAAGGTAACACTGCCAGATTAAATGTTCATCTGGAAGTCATTATTCCAGGTATGTACAGGAGTTCTGTGTTGCATGTTTGGACTAAGTCAAGAGGAGGCTGACTCTGTACCTCAGGTTTGCCCTGGCAGCAAATCCCAAGTGTTTTGCTCCAATGTGAACATTTGTGGAAGTGAACAATGGACACAGTAACATGACTGAGCATGTTGAATACAGACACAACTCACGTTTCATTCCAAGACATGTGCCTGGAATGATGACAAGGACAATGCTCTCCCATGGGTGCATTCTGTGATTAAACAGCACACCTCTATCTCCCTCCAGATTAATAGTTGAAAGTGCATTTACTTTTTGACTGACCTTTGATGTCAACAGCTTCAACCCATGCAACTGCCTGGCCTCTGTGTGCTAAATAAAAGAGCTCTCCCCAGACAGCTGTTCCTGAATTGGCACAGTAACATTATCAGCTTCTGTCTCCTTCTCTAGGGGAAGGGAGAGATTTCCCCACTTCCAAGTCTCAGTGACTTGGATGAGGGCTACCTACATTAAAGAAGTGTATGAGTATCCAGTGGGTAACTGCAGGAGAGTCTGCCTGGGCACACAAATGCCAAAGAAAGACCAAACACAGTGTGCACAGGGTGATACAGCAGCTCAACACCAGGACTAGCTGCAGCACTCCTTCTTCCTAAATGGAGAGCCTCACTCTACAGCCTGACTAAGAGTGTTCTGCAGCTCAAGGATCATGGAATACATGCAATTTATACTTAAACTCATGTCACAGAAGAGATGGTCCAAGTATTTTAGGAGAGCCTGAAAGAAGAGCAGATGAAGGGAATAGCCCTGGGGAGATATATCAGCTGGGAAGGCAATGGACAACAAGCTCCAGCCTCCACATCTGCATAAACTGAAGGAAAAATACCTTGCTTATCCCAGGATTACCAGTTGGCTATTTCTCTTCCCTGTGCAAAGGATACAAGACAGGAGGAAGCAGAATGGAAGAAAATTTGCTAGCATCAGCAGAAGCAGAATTAAGTCAGTCATGCTGGTCTTCCTAGGAATCCGAGCTGCTAAGACAGCAGATTGCCAGTCTTTGCTTCAGAGCAGCAAGCAAAATAAAGGTCAAGATTAAAGAGGACGGGATAAGCAAGGGAATAACACCTTGGAGAAGAGCAGCAGGAAACTCATCCAGGGACATTGGAAAGTTTTTATGAGCAACAAATTTCTTATGTAAGAAGGCATGAAACACTTTTTACTGCAGCCAAGGCAGAATATTTAACCAAGAACCCGAAAAATGAACAAAACCTGGAAAACACATGCCCAACAAAACAGCTATCTGGGACTCCACACTTTGGGAGATAAACACAAAACCCTGTAGGCCACTTTAAAGAAACTGATTTTTAAGTGTTTTCTTAAATGTTTAACATATAGATTCAAAGAGGATATAAAACGCAGGTAATATTTAAATAAATAAAAGAGACCTTGCACACTGAGCACCCAATAATCAATTATGTACTTTAAATGCTGATCAATGCTATCAATCTAAGTTGCCTTCTCAGCTTCACACCCAAGTGCTTCATAGTCAAGCACTTCACTTAGCCCTAATGACTCTTCACATCCTCTGTTTTGGACAATGAAACCACTCCTATTTTAACAGCAGCCATGAGACTTAGTCTCTCAATACATGCAGCTTCAAAAAGCCAGAGTTAAAAAAATCCCATCTGTTTCCAGCAGCCTGAGGACCTTCCCCTCTCTCCACATTCTGCCTTCCCAGCCTAGTGAAAACTCTTTCCCAGAGAATGACACAGGAACAAAGACCTTCCTGGAGACTTTCTGTGAGTCACCTTCTTCTCATGGGAATTGCAGAGGTCAAAATCTCCTGGGAATCTTAAGTCAAAATCATCACAGGAATCATGTGTCACCCTATCGCCTTTGTCAATCATGGTCATGGGATGCCCTTCAGGTTTTTCAGTATCTTGGTCTCCCTCCTCTCCTCCATGGCATAGAAAGATAGAAAGCATGTTTTCAGCACACACACAACTCACTCAGGCCTCCCTCATTCCTAAATGACCAGGACAGCTTGGAAGGACCAACTCAGTTTTGTTTCTTGAGAAAACAAAAAAGCTGTAGCTGTAGGCTGTCATAATAGCCTTGACATCAAAATAGAAATTGGCAAAGAACTAGAAACTGGCCAAGAAGCAGAAATGACCTACCCCAGCCTGTAAGCACACATGCTGCCTGCACCAAAAGGAGGGGAAAAGTATGGTATGGGCAGGAGTGCCTCCCTGAGTGTCAGGGTGGAGAGGGCTGCAGGAACACACACCTGCACAGTCAGGGAGAGAGCTGCACCAACAAGAGCATGAGATCCCCTGTGCTGACCTGCTGCCCCAGTGCTCTACCCCCAGCAGTGTCCAAGAGCAGTCAAGGAAAAGGGAGTCTAGCACAAACTTGTAGCAGTAACATCCCTAAAATACTCTTCCAGCAATGCGCAGTCAGGAGCTTCCTACACTGCAGGTGCTGTTTTCAGTCTGGCCTTTCAAAAATAGGCTTTATGCCACTTTTTTATTCTAGTAGTTCAAAAGCAATTTCAACACTTAGTTTTTCAAAGGATAAAAATAAATACATTAATGCACACTGAAAGCTGTTGTTTAACTTGAGGCTACTTTGAGTCATGCTGGATTTGCCACTCTCTCTCTGGTCCACACATGCTTCCTCCTCTTGCACACTGAGGTCTATTTTAATACCACATATTTTAATCATATGGTAGAACATGCATATTTTATAGGAAAAGGATTACCAATTCGTGCAACATATTTCAAGCAAGAGAAGTTCTAGATGCTTAGCACAAAGGCATTCAATGTAAACAGGTCTAGAAAACTTCTGCAGCTTTGAGTCAGAGCATTCTTTGGGATACTGACCTAAGGGCACAGCATCTATGAATATACACAGCAGAGAGACTGGCTTGTGCAAAAAGACCTTTGATGGAGCTGAACCAAGATCTTGTTGATCCACCCTTACATTGATCCTAACCCCCCCACTGTGCTTTGTCCAATGCAACAGCTTGACTCATGCAATTACATATCAAGAAATGAAGCCACATTCATGTGCCAGGCAGCTCCAGGCTTCACCTTTCTAACCCCAAGCTGTTTCGTTGTTCATAACTAGGCTTTGGCTGCAATTGTGAAATAGGTGGCCCAGCCTTGTGATGTGCTAGCAGGTATGCACCCTGTGGGTCCTGGGTAGGAGAGGCCTTTAAATTCTAGTACTGCTAATTCTGCCCCATCTTATGAAGGCAACTGGGGAGGATGGGAGAGAAGCATCCCAAGGGAGAAAACTGCCATATCCCACATTCATAGCCTATACCAGCCACAGCAAACCTGTAAGGCATTTTTCTTCCCATCATATTTTGGGGTGATATTTCTAAGCAGAAATACCTCAGATCATCTACGACAGTAGTATCAAGGCTCTGCCTCTGTCCAGCTCACACTGGCTACCCTCAAGAGCACAGCTGACCAGATTTGACTCATCCAAGCTCCCCATGGTGGTTAAATGAGATGAGTGACTCTGACTTCACATGCTGCCTGATTCTGAATTAAGTGTAGCATATCACTTTAGTCATGTGTGAACCAGCCAGTGACCCAAAACTCAAACTGGAGGAGGTCTGAGTGAAAGCCTCAGCTGCTCGTGGAAACATCCCATCCTTACCCAAAGACTTGTTCAGAGCTGCACTCAGCACTGAGGCAGACACACACACTTTACCTCTCATGGTGCAGGACGTCGACTGACAGGCATGTCCCCTTTTAATGGCAGAAACATCACAGCACTGATTGCTCTTCCAGAATGCCAAATATGTTGCAATGCTAGTCTGAACTGTCTAGAACTGTTCCTTTAGTGGTAGTACAAGGTGTGCCAGCTTGGCACCCTGTTGGGCCTGTACAAGCTACTAAGCCCTCACTTTGCAGATGGTGGCAAAGAGCTGTGCTGCTGTTTACTGCAGTACACCAAGGTGTGCTGGGCTGTCTGCTGCAGGGATGACACACCACTTGGTAGAGGACATCATTACCTCCCACTGTCTGAACAGAGCACAGAAGAGACACTATTCAAAGACTTGAGTCAGAAAATCACGAAGAGCTGTGAGCCGATGAGTCACACGGACATATGTTAGCTGCTACTTTAGAGGACTCCAGAACAAAAGCAAAAAAAAAAAAAGAAAAGGTACAGGAAAAAAGTGGATTCTCAATCTGTGTCAGTCCACAATCTCCACTGAAGTTGCTGAGACACTGATCTGCAGCAGCCAAGACTGATGTGATATGTTTTGGGAAGTTGTTAAGACCAGTAGCTGTGCTGGAGCTTTGCATTTTCACTGAGGCCCCACCCTATAACTGTTGATGGGAATTGCTGGGATCGTATCCCAAGCAGGCTGTCATTTTAGCTACTGTCACTGAGGACTGGAGACAATGCCCTTGTCTGCCTTTGGGGAAAGGCCTCTCTCTGATGGGAGACACAACTACTTCCCATACAATTTGGGAAAATATCTTGGTGAAAGCAGCATTAATTATTCATAATCCTGCTACTCTCAACTGCTCCAGCTTACGCCTTTTACTCACATCTAATTCATATGAACAAACTCCATTTGCAAGCTGAACAGGTAATTTTATTTCTTCAGTATTTATTTGAAGGTCAGCTGCTGCAAGTGCCCTTAGTCAATTCAGATTTACCACCTCTCCAAAACCATTTTCAAGGTACAAAAGGAGAAGAGGGGTGCTAAGTTTGGGATCTACAGAACTTGACTTGATACCTTTTTGAGCCAGAACAAGCATAAGAGGATCCAATAGGATGCAGAGGACAAGAGTCCTCCCAGCAGCTGTTTGAGCAATGATCAGTGACATTGGGTTCCTCTCAAATACTTAGACTACACATTCTGGATCTGCTAACCTTGGCTTAAATCTGGGACTATTTTTAGAAGCTTGAATAAAGAGCAGTCATCTAGTGGAGTGCTTCACGCTTCCCATTTTAGACATTGCATCCTTAGCCTGAACGTAATCACCAGCTGAGCTGTTCAAGGTCAACTCATATTTCAGTCATTGCACTATCCCATTCCACCTTTCCCTGATGTCTCACCAGACGTGTCACAGGAGTTGGTGTCTTTTAAGTTGACTGCAGAAGGTCAGTTCCCTACTTACCCGTCTTTGGAGAGGTGATGCCGGAAGAAGTCATTGGCTGCCAATTTGATAGCCTTTTCTGGTGTCACTAGAGTAAGGTTCACTGCAGCCCCTGAGCAAGGAAAAGAGAAAAAGGCCATTGGATAATGAGAATCACAGAATTGCATACTGGATCTTTCAGGAATGTGTTGTAACTTCGGCACAAAACCACAGACAGAAGCAGGAGAGCTCCCAGTGCAACAAAGGGATTTAGAAAAACAAAACACCACTGAAAATTAACAAATGTTTCTGCTTCCCAACACCTTGAGTTTGTGAAAACATCCCCAGATGTGTTTCTACTCCACTTGCCATATGTATTTTGTAATTTCTTCAGCTTCACTACTACCTCCCACCATGTGTATACATGCATCCTTGTCTGTCATCCAAGGATGCACTCTTATGAATCCAGAAGGATGTAGATAAAACCTTCAAAAAGGAGTACAACATGGTTTAACAACCAATCCCAACTCCTTTGCAAATATTTTGTGATACTGAGAAGCAAAAGGCCCCCTGCCCTGCCTTCTCAATGCATCCCTTCCCTGCTTCCTCCCCAAAAAACACCTGAGCAGCTTGAATTCTAAGCAGCTCAGAAAAGGCAGAGCCATTGAAAGACCTGGAGGCTGGCTGAAGTCACCTGGCTCATCTACACAGAATCAGCTCTAGACCAGCCCTTAGAGCAAGGTGCCTTCCTCTGTGTGTCACCACTGGGTGTCACCCCCAGAACAGCCACCACTGAAGTGCCTTTTTGTTCACCACAAGCTGCAGCACACAGAAATTCCCCTCTGAGCTCCATGGCAAGGCTAGCTGGGGGACCTGGGGTGTAAACAAGCCTTGGCTCCCTGCATCCCCAGCCCGCTGGAGTGCTCTTTTGTCAGGAGCAACAAACAGCAAATCCCTGCATTGTGCCTGTCACAATGAGAGGCCTGCATGGCCAGTTGGCTGCTGTGGCCCTGAACACCGGTATTAGTGCAACATTAGTGTGACACAGTGGCTGGGAGCAGCTTTCAAGCTGCCCTGGGGAAATTGGGGTGAGGGAAAGGCCAGTCCCTTCCCAGCAAAGTGGGGTTTGCACCATTAAATTAACACTCCAGAACATTCTCCTCCATTTAAATCCCAAGGCTCAAAAAGTCCTCCAGTGGATAGCCTCAAGCTCTCCCTACCTGCACTGAAATGTACCGAACTCCAAGCCCTCCAAAGAAGCTACACTTGAGACTAATTAATAGCCTAGAACACCTTTGTAAGAACAAACAAAAATACAGGCATTTATGCTTGCCTTTGAGATTTAAACAATTTATCCCAAAGATTCATATTCCAAAGGGAAGCAGCCAGAGAAGGCCGTACCCCACGAGGCTCCAAAGACCTGGTGAGGTTAATTTTCAGGACCTTTGAACCCAAGCTGACAGGAGCTATAAGAGCTAAACACACCTAGAGAAAGTCAGCTCAATCCTTTATACCTCAAGATGGACTCTCCTCCCTTCAAAAATTGAAAGACACAGGTTTAGGGGGACTTTCCTCAGATTAGGAAGCAAAGTCACAATGGGACTTCTGGGACCACTACAACAGGGAGTGGGACACACGAATCCTTGGTCCCACATCCTCTACTCAGAGGACACACCTCCACCGTTCAGAAAATTGCATCAAGAAAAGACAGCCTTTGCAGCACAGGCAGCCCAACCCATCTTCCCCCTTGTCAACTCCCATGTTCAGATTTTGCAGGATATACAGAGTAGTGCTGCCTCGTAACAAGGCAAAGCAATGCTTCATTCCACACTGGCCATGACATCCATCAAATGCCATCATCATTCACAGTACACAAATCAACTAGCAGGGAACGGGGCAGGCCTCTCACACTTCTGGTTCTCTCAAACTTTTAGGGCACCAGTGATTGTGCTGCTTCAGTTTGATATTCTTCCTACACATCATGTCCTTTCTGCCATGGCTCCTGCACACAAAGAAAAGCCACACAGAAATGACCTTCAAGATCCACATCTACCTTTTAATGCCAGTCATATCAGGATCTTCAAAGCAAATCTACACAGCCTAAATTTAAGTGAAAGTGGCTACCCATGAAGTGTTTTCTCAAATGCCAAATTGGTAACAACTTCAACGACACTCCCAATGGCTGTGAAGTGAAACACCTGTACACTGACACAGCATGAATAACCCTTTCCTTGGAAAAACAAGAAGAGAAAGGAAAAAAGCATAAACCTGCTACTCTTAACACTAGTGCATAGGGTTCACTGAAAGAAAGCAAACAAACTATCAAGCAAGAGAGGTACACAAGAAGTACACTTCCATGCTCTGAATTCCTTCAGGAACCAAGAGACTTTCACAAAGTTTCTCTTCAATTGCAAATAAAGCAGAGGGTAAAAACACACAACGTACAGGAAAAAAGTTAATGAACCTGAGTTTTCTCCTGCATCTTTGATATTTTCAGTAAAGCTGCTTAGCAGAGAATGGATAATCCCTGTCCTGAATAATCCATAACAGCTTCAATTTACTGGAGGAGGAGAAATTAGATACTCCAGCTGCTGGCTGTATGCTTTCCACAGCATTTTCTTCTTTTTGTAAAATCTCCTCAATTCTGCCCACGCCAATGGGTACTTCCCTAACTAAAGCCAACCTTGGCCTACAGGCAATGCTACATATAACACAAGCAAAGACTGACAAACAGAATGGAAAAATACACAGGAATCATTAAAAAACAAAGCTTTTTGAAAATAAGTAAGGAAGAACTACAAAGAACAAAATCAACCAGGGCAAAACTAGCTGTTTGCCAACTAAACTTGTAGGCGCCCTCTTCTCACCAAGCCCTGTTTTTTTTAATAAAACACATTTCTCACAGAAATCCTTACACACCACCAGCAACCTACATAACAGGGAGACTGAGTCATCACCAGTGCAGCATTGGGATATATTATTAGCAGAGGCCAGGGAAGGCTGCCACACTACTGCAGCTGAAGTGCAGCTACCCTCCAAACGTCACCAACAGCAAAAGGAACTTCCTCAGCCTGATCAGGGCCTTTGGCTCCTGCCAGCTTGGCTAAATGCTTGGTCTGCAAACAGCACTGGGATTGCACACATGTGCTGGGATCTTTAGGTGGCTTCTGGCTGGACTGCATTAGGAAGCTGAGAGAACATCTCTCCAAGGTTCCCTATCACTGATGCCCATGGGGACCAGGAGCCCACAGGCACTATGGATTCATTCACTTGGCATTGTGTTTTAAGGCTGCACACCATCACTTCCTTGAGCACAGAAGGGGCTAGACAGCACCATCCAGCATCGAGGCACTGCTGCTATACAGATGTTATGGGAAAAAACATGAGGGACCTCCTCTTCTTCCCGTCCCAAACAAATCCAAAAATCCCTGTAACTTTTGGGGAAGACTTGAGAGAAATGTTGGGATTGCCTTATACATCACAGTTTGCCATGGGCTACTCATACAAAGCAAAGACTGTTTACCCACACAAGTATATTAAGAGGTGATTTGCAGAAAAGCATCCTACAAACACAAGCAACTCTCCTGTCTGCACTGAGGAGATTTGATGCACACATGAAGAAACCCTGAAGTCACACAGCAGGAATGGCTGTGCCCAAACAAACTCTTTCTCTCCTCTGACAGAGGCCAAAGGATCTGCAAGGACAACTGACGTGCTTGTGACTCCTCCATGGGGAGCAGCAGCTGCTACTTTAGCACATTAACATATAATCCTCCCAATTTCAGCTTAAAGCCTGCAAATAAGAGTTTGTGAGTCATTCAGCAAATTCTGCTGGGGAACTAGGACAGCTGGAGGGAGCAGGAACCAATCAACCAATCCCACCACCCAATTTCCATATTTCTCTGTCTGCAAGGCTTAGACATCTCTTCAGCTTCTTTCCAGTAAAGTACTCACACAATCTTCATGGATCTTGGATGTATTTTACCCACCAACCCTCTCGCTGAGAGGGAGGGAAGGGCTGTTCATGTCAGCTCACAGAATTAAGGCACACAGACCAGGATTGCTACTCTTGGGAGTGTTCACACTGACACCATGGCCGTGCTGAAGTATCTATACTTTTCTGGAAGGAGCTGGAGCTATTCAAAAAACGCCTCTCCAACCCAGCTCCTGATTTAAGAGTCAGAAGTAATTTCAAGCAACTATGAGCACCTTGAACAGAGTTAGGGACATGGACCAAGTTGCCCAGACTTGGGAAAGGTTGGGAAAAGAAAGAGGTATGCAAAACCCTCTGCACCCTTCTGCTTGGGGATGACAAGTGGCCTGGAGATTCACATCCTCTCTACCATTCTAAGCCTCAAAGGACTAAGCTCTGTCTCCCAAAAGTCTTCATTCTCACAAAAACTCTTGGTCCTACAGTCTTGCCTGTAAGTTTCCCCAAAGAGCTTCTTCCTCCTGCCAAGCAGCCTGCCAGGGCACTTTTACAGCCAAAGTTAACACAAGCTCGAAATCCTGGCTAGGAACACAGAAGCAGCCAGATTCTGGGAAAAATCAAAGGGGAACACGTCACTGCTAGCATCAAAGATGGAACTTGCCAGGGTTCCTTGAGGTTATTTGTCTTGTTGCCTGCTCCCAGGAAAGCTGATGCAAAGCAGCCAATCCATCCCTGCCATCCACCACACTCCCCTGAAACGCCTACCAGGAAGTTGGGCAAGAGATGCTGCCTGAATATCCAATGCCTGCTCCTGGGCTGGCCAGCCACAATGCCTGTGTTTCCTTAGGAGTAGGGAAGAATCAGCAAGAGACACTACACATGCCAAGAGCAAGGTGCCAGCATCTCTGGACTTCCACTTGAAAAAACAAAGAGCAAGGACTCAACTTAATGATAGAAGCACAACTTTAATCAGGCTTTATCAGAGACTGACTGCCACTGAGAATGCTATCTGAGCACCCCAGATAAAAGCTGCATATGCAGGCAAGTGGCTATCAGGACACAAAATGAACCAGAGCTCAGGTCAATGAAGCCAGTTGGAGCATGCTGCAAGCCAAAGAGGTATTCCATGTTTTCCTCTGCTACAAATGAAGTCACTATTTGGCCTGCTGGCATCCGCTCCTCAAAATCTTTAAAAACTTACAGGGATTTTGTGTTTAAACTATAAAAGGTATAATGTCAACTGAGGAACTCACTGCTGTAATAGACAGCATAAGCCAAGGAGCCAAGAGATTCTATCAGGTCAGCACACAACAACCAAACAGCTAAAGCTCAACTCTGAACCAACCTCTGATTTTCTTACCATCCCAAGGGAGTATTTTTGGAGGGCTGGTTATTTAATTTTTTTTTTTAATTGCAGCTTGCCTTAATGCTTGAATAATAATGCACTTGGGCATGCTTGAGACAGCAGGCCTGACCATGCTGGTGGACGGTTTTGACATAAATTCAATCATTAACCACAGAACTTTAAGAGCTGGTTTGCTACTGCCCCTTTGTCAAAAGTTACCATGCCAAAGCTGGGAAACATAATATACAGTCCTGAAACAAAGTCCAGCAGCTTCACTTAAACTGCTAGTAAAGATGAAGTTCACTAAGTGGTAAGTTTTAACACCACAACAGTCATGAGGAAGACTCAAGTCCTCAGTGGTAGGTATCTGAATAGACATCTGCATTGAAGAGTTTATTTTAGAAACAGCTGCACTATTCAACCTCCTAAGATATTGCCAGTTTATTGCTTTATATGCCAGAGAACAGAGCTTTGCCTCCTACTTACGCACCAGCGCTTCCAACGCAAAAGCTGTGCTGTGCCTGAGTCAGCTGCACTCACCTCTGTACATGCCAAAGTAGCCTTCTGACCGAATTGTTTTAATGAGGCAATCAGACCTGCAAATAGAACAGAAGAAGATGAAACACAGGACCTCAAAGGTGGGTGAGTGCAGAGGAAAAACAAAGCAAATTTCTTGGAGTGGTTTCCATTTACATTCTGTCAGCGAAACCCTCAGCTGAGATGGGAACTGCATCTGGGAGCCTCTGAATGTGCCATTGCTGAGGGCTGAGTACAATTTCAACCCCCAATTCACTGGGGCTTTGAAACTCCTGGTTCATCCTGCACACATTGTCTGCTTTCTAAAAACACAAAAGGGAGAAGTGTCACTGAAGGGCTGTTTATCCAGGGTCCCCTGTGGCAAATGCACACAAGATGCTCTAACAAGCAGATCCCCATGTACTCATTTTTAAATCCAGCTCTGGAAGGGAAATGAGGGGAGACAAACCCACCATGCTCACTTGTTTGTCTTACTCTATGAAATTTGACACAAGGCACACAAACATGAGATGACCTGAACACTCAGTCATCTGTGGCCTCCCACGCAGATTAAAGCAAGCACTTTTAACACGTCAAGTTCCACAGCAGGCAGTGAGCACTCGGGCTCTTGCCCTGAGGAGAGCACGGCAGGATGCCGTGCTCCAAGGGGAAAACTGTCACCTTCCTTATTGCAAACACATTTACACAAATGGGAAAACCCTGCAGAGCACTGGAATGGCTCAAAGGCTTTAGAAGGCACAGACACACACACCTAGCAAATCCAAAGTCACGGTTCAGGAAGGCTGCAGAGATTCCCTGGCAGGGCTTCCCTCTCTGGACCACAGCTGCATGAAGATGGGATGCTGCCTTTAGGATGTTTGGGAAGAGACAGGTACTTGCTCTAGCCATAGAGGAATGGAGAAGTGCACATGCATGAATGTGTACATAATTTAAGGAATAAAAGGTTCTTTTAAGCAGTAATAAGAGAAGTGTGGCTGATGAAAACATGAATACATTTTTAAGAGATTTGGCAACAAAAGGAGTAAACTTCTCAGTTCTGCAGTAGCGCTGAGGTGGAAGAGAAGGAAATACAGAGCTCCCTTAAGGGCTTTATAGCTGTACCTGGGCAAAGAGTATTCTAAAGTTATTTGTGAAAAGCCCATCCTGCATTGCTACCAGTTATGGCAATGAGTTTCCCCTCTGCTGGGACTCCCTGAATCCTTTGGTATCTCATCTTTCACACATTCCACCCCAGCCCCTGAACCTTGCACATACTTAATCTCCTTCCAAGCAGCCTCTCCAACACATCTGCAAGCCCCAGAAATCTCAGTGCACCTTTCCCCTATTCCTTCCATCAAGTTCTCAGACTGCATTGCTGGAGGCAACACATTTTCCCTGAGCCAGTGATGCTGCTTTGAACAAGCTGCAGCAGGGAAAGGAGTGGGAAGAGCTGCTCCCCAGCATATTCATACAGCCCTGCTGCATCAGGATAGAGCTTGCATGTCACTTAAAACCCTCAAGCTGCAGCAGAACAAGATGCAGCCAAGGCCACCTCCAGCTTTCTTCTCTCCCTGGAAAAAGGGAGCTAAGAGCCAACTAAAATGATACTAAAATGAAACCTCCATAATAACATACCTGGGGCAGCACAGCCCAAAAGCCAAGCTCTCTCCATCCCTCAGAAGTCCTCCAGTGTCTTTGCCTTTTTCAAGTGAAAGGTTCCCCTGATGCCAAAGATCACTTGAGCCAAGCAGAAGTAAGGCATGCTATCTTAAAGTAAGAGAGCCAACATTGTAAAGGAACATGCTGCCTTTCCTGGGTGTTCAGCAGACACCACGTAATTGGTGTAATCAGGAAATCTAATATTGATGGGCATGCAGCATTTCCAGAAAAATAAGCTGCTGTAACAGGGGAAACTTTCTTAGGAAAGGTCATCCCTTCCTGATCTTAGAAGCAGCCAGTTCAAATATACAAGGTAAATCTTATGTATTCCTTAACAGTTCCTCATATCACAGCAATTCCTGGCTATGGAGCTGACTTGCAATTGACTGCTGGAGGTTGAAAGCCTCTCTCCTACTGAGCACCCTTCCAGGCATGAGACATCCTTGCATGCAATCCCAAGGGGTGCCTACAAATTCTTCAACCTTTCCAAACTCCTCCTGCTGTCAGGTCACAAGGATAAGTGATCCTCAGGGAGGTGAAGCAATCTACAGCAGGAGGAGGACACAACAAAAGGGGCTGCAAAGCAATATGGGTGGCCACATCCTGCCAACAAGCCAGGGCACATTGACAGTGCAGGGAGCAGAGAGCACAGGAACTATCAAGGGAAGCACCAGAGCCTACAGCTTAAGCTCATGTCATCAGCTAGAGCAAGGAGGCACAGGGACTAAAGCCATCAGCATAGAGAGCACTTCCTTCCTATTCCCCCTCTGCCTCAAATTCTTCTGGGCAGGAAAAAGGAAAAGATGGTGTGGAGGAGCAGGGATAAGGTTACACTCGTTCTAAACAAAGTGGTAGGAGGACAGGACATACCTTACCTGGCCCAGTCCCTTCTTCCCCTCAATACTACAAATTCTTTTGCAAAACTAAGGCCTGTTTCTAGTTCCCAGGATAAAGCATCTTGTGCTATGTGTGGGACACATTCCCACAGCAGATATGCAGCCCTAAGCACTTGACACAAACTCCAAGTGAATTTGGTGGGCTGGATACACTCATGCCTTCTTGTCCTATAGGTGCAGTACCTGGGGCTTTTTTGGACACCAGCTGGCTGGTCTGACTATAGCATGTGTCAGCCTGTGATCCTTCAAAAGGTCCACATGCAATGCTCTAGACTGGGAATGAGCAACTGCTTCCTCTTTTTAAAACTGACACAGCAAAGGAAGAATCTCCAATATCAGAGCAATGGAAACAGAACAGAGGAAGAAACTCCCTCAGGCACCTGACTAGCTCAGCAGACTCCTTGTGTTTTGGTTCTGAGCCCTGGCAGTAGTGAACACGCTGCTCCCAAGCAAGGGATGCAAACAGATGTGCCCTCTGCAGAGAACTCCTCTGCTTGGCTCAGCAGCCTCAATAGCTGCTCTATTTGCTTCATGTGCTCTAGCACAGCTTGGCTCCAGACTGTCCCCTGGCTTTCGCGAGGACAATCCAGTTCCTAGAGTTGCTGAGCTCACCTGAAAGAAGTAACAAAGTGAAGGACTCCCCACGGAAAGCCCCAAGGGATGGTGCCCATGTGGGCAATACTCACAGGCTGCTGTACATCCGTTGACCATTCTGCTGGTTCTGCAGGCGAGTTTTTGCCAGGTCAATTGGAAATACACAGGTGACCCCAATCAGCCCAGCTATCCCTCCATTGATCAGCTTGGCAGGTAAACTGTAAGGGGATGAGAGAGAGAGAAACAAATGTCTTAGCACTGGGTAGTATTAGGGAAAGAGAAAAGAGCTGAGCTCTTTTGCATGATTAGAGTTAATGCATCGCTGTGAGACAAAGCTGTCCCTCCCAGCACAAAGGAAGCCCTTCTGCAAAGCAAAGCTTGGTTCCTGCTGTGTATATGGGGAGGCAGAGAAAGCTGCACATACCATCAGCACAAACCACTGATGAGTGGAGTGGAGCCAAACACCTAACCCACACATTACCAGGAGCAGGAAAAAATCCTGTTGCCCAGGACCTGGGGATTTCTGTTGTCCCTAGAGGAGAAAAGACTGAGTGCTGGACCATCTAGCACGTGGACAGCCTTCAGTTAGGGCCTGATGGCATCTGAGCCAGCAGGTTTACTGACAAACACTACTGACAACACACCACAATCAGATCTGCAGCTAATGAGAGGTTCGTGATACATCAGCTGCTACCATCATGTGGGAATGGCCCAGCAGAAGCACCCAGCTGGCAGCCACGGAGCAGATGGCCACAGCCACGGGAAACTGCTTCCAGACCCATCTCCCAGGGCCAGGGGAACACACACAAAGCAGCAGCCTGGCAAAACCACCGGGCTGGCAGCCTGCATGGCCGCAGATGCGGAGATGTGAGCTCGTACCTCTGGGGGAAATCAGAACCTGGCTCGCTGCACGTGCTTCTGAAGCACGGGGCTTTTTCCACTCCCCTTTGTGTTCCCACAGAGAATTCTTGCAAGTGGCACTGAGCGAAAGCCACGTCACCTAAACATAGGTTCCCAGCAAATTCAATTAAGAAAAATGTCCTGCACTTACATGCTCAATAAACCACTGCACACAGAGACAAAGAAAGCCTGTTTGAGTCAGCCCCCTCCAATAAAGCACAGGATATGGCTCCCTGAACACAGGATGTGTCAGATATTAAGCTGGTGGCTGACAGCAGTCCTAGACTGCAGCTGGGCAAGCCTGCAAGGCCTATGCTCCCACTGGGGGAACTGGCACACTGCCTTTCATGGCAGTGACTGGCTGTTCTGGATGTGGGGACAGACTGCATTACCCTCTGGAAGCAGCAGTGCTGAGGCTGGCCAAGGCATGGTGGAGTGAAGCCCTGCAAACATCTTTGCCCCAGCAGCATTCTAGAGCACTCTGCACCAAGGGGCAAATGCAGAGAGGATCAATAAGCAGCCATGCTTGAGGGAAAGGCAGAATATGGAGACTCAAGGTTTCAATTTGAAGGGTCCCTGAGGGAAGCAGACAAATGAAGGATAGAAAAAATATAAAAGACTTTGTCCACAAGGGCTAAGCATGATCTTGACACCTCAGAACCTACATACTGACATACATTGACACACTCCTTTAAGTCTCTGCTGTCCTGCACCTTACACTCCTTCCTCCTCAACACCTGCCAATACAACACACACACAGCCCCAGGGCCAGCACAGCTGGAAGAAGAGGTGCTGAAGACAGGAAGACAGATCTGAGCTCAGCCTACAGCTCCAAACTAGACAGTGCTGACTGAGAGTAAATCAGCACAGTACTTCAGGAAGGCAGGCCCAAATCAGTGCACAAGCTCAGTGCAGAGCCAGGCTTTCAGACCTCGCCAGCTCCAGACTGTTGCCTCGGGGATCTTTGTGCCACAGTCTGAGAACAGAATAGATTTGCCTGCAAACTCCTACACTCATCTTGTTCTCAGGACATGGGAAAATTTCAAACAGTAAGCTTGACGTCATTGTGTTCTCTTTATTTAACCCACAGTCACACTGAAGGAGGAGGTTAGAGACCAGATAAAAGTGTGCCAAGATGGAGACACCACGGAGAAGGAAGATGCTGAAGACAGGATCACATCAGCCTCCCCAAATTCAGCTCTGAAGTCACTATTGGCAGGTCACAGACTGTGAGGCACCACCAGTGCCCCCTTCCAGCCTCAGCACTGTTATCTCTTCTCTAAGTGTCCCTGAAACACCTAGGACAAGCAAAGACTTGCCTTTCTCAACCTGCTCCAAGAGTGAAATCATCACAGGGTTTATATCAGGTGGGACTGAGACACAGACACAAAGGTTCTGCCTGCTGCTACTGTAAGTGCAAGAGATTCACCAGTTTCAGCCCAGACCCCAGCAGTAAAGAGGAATCATCTGATGTGCCTGGGCAAGCCAAAAATTTGAGGCTGCAGACAGCTTCTCCCTCTGCCTGTGGGAGAGAAACCCTTGCTCAATACTCCCACCACACCTGAATCTAACCATCCAGATCTTCCCATGAACACTGCAGGGGGACACTAGTAAGGAAGGGCATGGGACAGTATCCTGCAAAACGCTGAGATTAAGTTCCACATGCACTGCTGCAGAAATGCAGTGCCCTTCATCTCACCATGCAGCAAACCACGCTGTTGATTTTAGTCCTTTGCTATCAATTTTGTTCTACTAAGGGGTGACAGAAACAAATCTCCTTGTCTTGGCTGCCTGTGACCACTGCAGACACATGGTCCCATCGACTGGACCAAGGATGACCAAAGCAGGAGAGGTGAGGGATTTGAGGCACAGAGAAGAACATGAGACAAAGACCACTGCACCTGAATCAAAAGCTTTTTCCCCTGAGACTGAGTCATCCCACTTCACACATCAGTGCTTTCTGCTCTCTTAAGGGATAAGAATCCACTGTGCCTGGTCTCTCTGTCTCTATTTAGCTTCTGCACAGCTACTGCCTCTCACTACCTACGTGTGCAGGGCTTAGTGAAATGAGGACAACGGTGGCTAGCATGCAAATAAAGCCATTTGCTCAGTTTAATACAAGAAGGGATACAAAGGCACCCCAGTTCTCCTCTTCTAGTGCTCCTCCTCAGTCCTTTTAACTAATCCCTGTAGCCAGCAAGCTCCTGTTCACACTGCCAAGAACACACTGGAGGAGTCAGCTCACATCTTGTAGGACACATCTCTTGTAGGACATGTCTCCACTTCCTTCAAAATACTAAGCTTCAAAGAGTCACAGACATCTGATCCTTTTGCTTTGCTGAGGTTATTGGGAGCACAGACCTGCCAGGCTCCATAGAGGTGAATCTCAGCATGCCCTTCATGGGTGTGTTGGAAGAGTTCCAAGTGCTCTCCAAATTGGATAGCAGATGATGGCAAAATCTAGGCAGACAAACACTCCACAATGCTGTATTTTTATCAGCACAGTTCAGGATTGTTTACATTTGCAGAAGACAGGCGTACAGGAAGATATCCTAATCATGGCAAATGCTAAGAAGGGGCAGCCCTCTTGCCTGCAGCATTAGGGCACTGCCAAGTCCTGTCCCTCTGTCTCCATGTTTCATTCACCCACTCACCCCACCTGTCCTGAGCTGGTAACCTGGAAAAGTAGATGTTAGACAAGCAACATGAAAAATCCCACAGGAATCCCCCAGTATGCAGGAGTCATTTAGCTGGGGCAACTTCACAAGCAGCAAAAAGTTAAACCCACATGGAGGACTGTGCAGATCCACAGTTCTCAGGAAGCACAGGGTAGAACTGTGTCTTTCCAGGAAATTAATTCCAGTTAATTTCCAGGGAAGACTCAAATGCAGCCTTTACCAAAACCAATACTCCTAAGTTTCCACTGTGCACATAAGTGTCCTTAATCATTGCTGGTACTTTATGTTCCTGATATCATTCAAGCCTTGACTGTCTGCAGAGTAAGGGCACGAGGCTGCACAAAGCTATGTGGACTTTGTCATTACAAGTACTGCATCCTTGGCTGGTCAAGGACCTGGCTTTGCTCCCTTGATGCCAGCAGCTGAAGTCAGCAGGTCAGGGTGACCTTTGAAAGAAGAAACAAAAAGGAACGGACTGATGCAGGGTAGAAAGCAGAGGGTAGAAAGAAAAAGGCAATGAGAGAAAAGAAGAAAGAAAGCAGAGGTGAAGAAAGCAGAGTTGTGACAACATGGCAGAGACACAAAATAAGAGAAGATTCAAACAAAGCAGGTAAGAAAGGAGAAGAATCAAAACTTTTAAGGCTGGAAGAGATGATCAGGTGACTTCCTCCAACCTCCTGGATCCCAAATGGAAAAAACTTTGAAAGATTTTAAAAGAAAAACCTAAGGCACAATTAAAAAAAAAAAAGTTACCTGATCTGTTTATCAGCCATTTAATTCAAACTTGATCTTGTTAAGAAATGAATCCGCTCCTTCCAATTGTTCTTTTTCAGTCACGTCTTTCTCACTTCAGTTTCTTCCTGGGAAAGGACAGAAGGACACCAAGAACACAAAGTTGAGACACTTACACTCTTCTTAAATCTCAGGGGCTACTTGGCAGGCAGGCTGTAGGATTAGGACAGCTGAGGCACAAGTGACTTAAGGGAGCACCTGACCTCCTCAAAGAGGAGACTGAGCTTCAGAGGGAGTCTTATAAATGTATGTGTGTAAATATAAATATACAAGGACATATGGAGGGAAGAGTTGCCAGGGTCATCAGGTTCTAGCAGCATACAAGGAAGGGCAGCAAACAAGGCAGGGCACAAGCTCTGCCCAGAAGCCAAGACAGCCATGTCTGTCACTTTTCTCCAACTTCAGAGAGCATTTCACACCATTCCATGTGCATCCCCAACCTTCTGCAGGTCCACCCAGCCAGCCCAAGGAAGCCAAGTGTAATCACAAGACTCTTTTAGCACTTCCCTTCAACACATACATGCTGTGTCCAAAGGATAGCCTTCAAAACACTGCTCTTCCAGAGGTTACTATCTTTCCCCTATTTCCAAGCTTAAACAGACAGCCCTTGTTCAGTCTTATGACAACACTGCTTTTTAAGCAATGCCTCTCCCTCCCCAAGCTACTGATGCCACTTTGCCCTTTGGACCACTCCTTTCAGCTTAGTGCCAGACTGCAGGAATCAGTTCTCTCTAAGACTCTTAATTGTTACTTTTTAATGAGAGCTGTTAGAAGTCACCACACAAAGAAATCCGGACACCAGAGAAAATTTCAGAAGTGGCCACAACTTTGAGCTTTCTGGAGATGCCTTCATCTCCTCACCACCAGCTTGGGAACCAGATGCCCTTTGCTTTCTGCAGGTGTCTCAGCAATATTCAGCCAACTTCCTCCCTCTTCCCTTTCACTTACCACCTGGATGCTGAGCCAGAAGCAAAGGAAGCACCTTTGCCCTTTCCCTCTGGCATGAAATTTGCTCCTTTACTGCAGATTTCCTAAGCCACACAGAATCTCGCATCCAACAGAGGGGCTTACAGGCCGGCACTTCTGCTCTGGAGAAAACTGGCTCTCAGTGCATTCCTGAGAATAGAAGGTCCCTGACAGTGTGAAGAGCTAGTGATGGTGCAAATAGGTATAGGGAGGTCCCCTCCTGTTATATCAAGTGCTAAGGATAGGACAGCATGAAACCATTTGTACAATCCCACTCCTGGATGACATGAGACTGAAACTGCCTTTTCTGCAGCCCCACATTCAGCTAGAGCTGGGAGAGACCAGCACATGGAGCTCCCTAAGGAAAGGCATTCCTCCTTAAAACACTGCACACAAACCTCACCCACTGCAGTATGCTGTTATCCCTTCTGTGACTCCTCTTCAGACAGTTTACCTGATCGCAATTGATCTGTGGCAGCAGACCTTAAAAAGCCCAGATCAGCTAAGTGTGCACTTTCCAAGTAAAAATCACTTACACCTTTTTTCTAGTTTTCTATCAAATTAACCAGAATAAGACAAAAATATTAAAATATAGGAAGACCAGTAGCTGAAAGCCTGTAACCCTTGTCATAAACAAGTCGTGAATTGTGAAAACTCACTTAATAACATCTGCACTCTCAATAAACTTGTGTTATTGAGCCAGGCCTGACAAAATGCATGCACCAAGTGGTCCTGACAGCCTGCTCCAAGTTCTGGCAAAACACCCTCCTTGTTGCCTCTGCTGCACCCTTCCATGCAGAGGAGCATTAAGGAGGACAGGCATCCACCACAAAGGGCAACAGCAAGAAAAGACAGCAAGGCTGCCAATATTCCCCACAGGCAGGTAGCCAAAAGAGTGAGACACCAAGATGGACATACAAATACATCATAGGGCTGTTTCTTACCTGCTGATACAAGTAGGGTAATAGAGTCCCTCTGCACCAAGAAGGGCTTGGAACAGCTGAGTTTAGTTCTCTCTGGCCTTTTGGCTTCAGCTCCCCACCTGCCCAGTAACTACAGAGTCCTCCGCAGCTGTCTGATCCAGCTGGAAAACTGCTGCTGCTTCCCAACAGCATCAGATGCTCCTGCTGCAGCTGCACTGCAAGACAGGGTAAAAACAACCTTCCTGGGTTTAAAACTGGGCAAAGTTACAGGTTTCCTTGGTGCTGGCTGTACAGCCAGCAAATACCAGGACTAGTATCATCTCCCCTAACAAAAGCCACTCAACTCGCGGACCAGCGACGGGAAGCAAACAATGTGATCATTTTACAGCAGACACCAGCACTTGATAACTGTTTAAACAGCACCTGGCACTGCAGAGGCCTGAATGTCTGTGGCCAGGGGATTTTAATGAATTAAGAGATTTTAATGCAATGAAGTGGAAAGCTTATTTGAGCTCTGTTTGTTTAAAGAGAGCTCCAACGAATGATCATTTGCAAAACAAACCCTAAGTCACCCCAAGCTCTATCTGACCACTTTGCTGTAATCTACAGAACTCCCTGAGTCCCTTGAAAGAGGGTCAATGATGAAGGCTCCAGTGGCCTGGTCAGGAAGTTTCTGAGCTGAGTCAGACCCCAATCACTTCCAGATAGGAAAATAGCTGATATGGTTCTGCAGTCAAAGAGGGGGGAAAAATAGCTGGGAGGAGAATGCCGGGAATTTTATAGGACATTTAAAAAAAAATCCAGAACATTATACTTTTAACCTAGAAATGAAAGCAATTAAATAAAGACCTAAGCATGTCTTCCCAGGAACAGGGCTCTCAAGAGCCAAAAACTGCACATAAAAGCAGGTAAGCATCTGCAGCCAAACAGGGTGTAGCTCCAAGGCTTCCTGTGGGAGTAGTGTCAGGGAGCAGGGTTTGCATCTTCCTAGGAAATCTGTCATCAGGACCTGCACTGGGGCAGCAGACAAGGCAGCAGCACCAAAAAGGTGCTATGCCTCACAAAGTCTTTGTATGGTTAAACATCAGGACAATGGCACTGCTGGAACTGGAAACCTGCATGGTAAAAGCAGCTGAGGAACTGGGAGGAAACTGGTTTAAGAAGTGAAATAAGAGTCACCAGAGAGACACCTGAAAGCCAAAGAGGCCTTTGTGGAAGGGGATCCTAAATTGAACATCCCATAATTATAACAGTGAGAACAGCATGGGAGTATTTCCTTCTTAGAGTGCTGTTAACACAGCTAGGCATGGATTAATGCCCCATTACTTGCACACCAGGACATCCCTTTTACATTTATTAAAATGATCAGGCAAATTAGTTTCAGAGCCACACGCACACCAAAGCGGTACAAATGGCCCGAAGCTCATGCTGACACATAAATGGCCCAGGAGTCTCCTCAATCCTGCCTTTCCTTTTTCTCACCTCCCAAAAGTCAGCTCCAGACAGTGATAGAACAGCCACACTAGAAGTACCACAATGCAGTCCTGGATGCATCTGGTCCTCACAGCCTTTGTCACTGGTGAAGTGGTGCTATTTTCTCCTCTGCCTTGCCACACATCTTGGACAATGAGGTTTTCTCCAGGAAGGCCAACCTTTGTATCTGCTCTCTTGATCCCATGGGCCATGGGGCTGAAGTTTCAACCTTCAGTTTTTGCCTTCTCACCTGAAGGAAAAGTGCTTACTAGAGAATCACAGCCCAGCATGAGGCATGGAGGGGAGCACACAGACCTCATCATCTCTCATTAATGCATCACACCAGTAAGTTTGGATTGGAGATACAGGCATCCAACATCTCCACAAGCCAGGACATTACAGGACAAGAAACAAGTTAAACTTACCCACACGTCTCTGAATTAGCTTATTGCATTTAGTGCCACCACACTGCCCTACAGATGTGGGTTGCTACCTCTACTCCCAGACTGCACCCAGTCCGAGCTGAGTACAGCACCCTCCTTCTTCCACTCTTCCCCTGCCAGGCTGCCAGAGCCACAGCTGCCATCTTCCAAGCCAGCTGTGGGCTCCAAGTCCACCAGCTCCCCCAGTCCTGCCAGGAGCACCCCCCACACCTCCCAGCGGCCAGCTCTTCACTTCTGCCATTTCCAGATCCACCCCCCAGCAGCTCCAGGGCAGCTGAGCACATCCTCTCAGGCTCAGACTGCTGCACAGGCTGATTTGTCTGAGCACACACAGGCTGCCAGTTTGACAGGAAACCTTTAGCAAATGTCAGCTGGTGCTGTGGCCGAAGAAAGCAAACCTGTCTTCTCCCTACACCCAAACGTGTCCCCATCCCTGATTTCATGCCAGCGCAAGTATTTGTGCCAGGCAGTCAGACAGGAATGAGACAGAACTGGAGGCCAGCACATGCTGGAGCTGTCACTGAAAGCCAACTTCTAAACTACAACCTTGACTTAAGAATAAACAGCAGAACGGGGAGTCAGGACTCCCTTCCACATACTTCTATTTGTCTTGGGAGCAGACAAACTCAGAGCCCCATTGAGAGAAGCTGATGTCAAGAAACAGGGCTCAGAAGGTGAGCAGAGGAAACAAAGCTGTGTCAGCATCCACTGTGTGAAGAGGACACTGCCACACAACCATTCACAGTCAGGGATGGCAGGGGAAAGGAATCAGCAACTGTTGATTCCTTCTCCTGCTGGGAGAGGAGAAACCCTCTGGGATCAGCAGACCTTCCTTCACAGCACAAATGCATCTGAAGGTGCAGACACTGCCAAATTTTGTTAATGACAGGAGAAAAGCTGTCATCACAATAAGGTTTAAGGAGTGCAAAATAAAACTGCAAATATTTCCTGAGAGAAGATGCTTTCCAGATGCATGACAGGCATAAAGTGCACAAGGGAGTTGGCTCCAGGTAATGTCACCTGGGGAGAAGCTGTCAATTTGGCTCTTGCCTGCTCAGAACAGTTTGGGACAGAGAGTTTAGAGAAAATAAAGGCAGTTTAATCTGCTGCCTGCTTGCCTTTAGGCCCTTGAAAGCAGGGACTGCCATGAATTTCCTTGCAGGACCTGGCAAGGCATTAGTCTTCAGGAAAAACAGAGCAGCTCTCAAACACGTTGGTGAATGCTCTCCACCCTCACAGAGTCACCTCTCCAGCTGCACAGCCCCTTCACACCATTCTGCCACCAGACAGAAGCCCCAGGGCTGCACATGCAAACTCACCTGCCTCGTGGTCAGCAGCCAGCTGTACCCGTAGCACACTGGGCTGTGAAAGCACCAAGCCAAAGGCAGTCTTTCCCCTTGCCTCAGGTGACAAAAGGCCAAAGTACCAGCGGGGAGGTACCATGGCAGCTGCCTGCACCATTGGCTGCTCACACCTCTGGGGACAGGCTCAGTGGCACAGGCCCACTCAGCTAGCAAGGCACGGGATGCAGAGCCTCAGCAGGCAGGGCACTCCCCCCTGATAGCTCCTGCAAGGACTCGCGGCTGCAGCAGTCCCCTCCTACCCTCCACAACTGACCTCTGTCTCGTGTATCTTCCCTCAGGCTGGTCGGGATGGGTGCCCCCTCCACCCCCTCCTAGCACTGTAAGAACAGTCAGGCTGGCACATTTGCAAACCTGCAGGCGAACTCTGCCCCATGTCCACGCTCACTCTCCCTGCGCACTGGGGAGCCTTAACGTCATGCTGAGAGACACCATGATGAGAGAACACCTCGGAACATCTCCCGTGTGCCACAAAGGAACAGGCAAGTTCCCTGGCTGGGGGCGTGCTGTAGAACTGTTTGGCTTTGCAACAGCAGGTGGTGCAGTACAGATTTACCTGAATGCCCACAGAGGGGGAAAGAGGAACAAAACTCTCGATTAGCAATGAGAACTCCTGAGCTCGCATTCCAGCTTCATCACTGATTTGCCCTTCACCTACAGAAGGATTTCAAACCACAGTTGGCAGCCTAGGGAACACCCTGTGTCTATGACAACATTCCAGCTTAGGAAAAAAACAAACCTCGAACAAAAACAGTCCAACATCTTAGCAGACATACTTACCACATCCAAACCAGTGCAGTCACCCAAAATACTGCAACAAAAGAGGATTTACAACAGGGCCATGTTGGAAGTGTCCCAGGGGACAATCCCGCAAGCCCCTGGGACTACAGCAATATCCTGCATTCTGATACTGCATGCACACTGTTGCAACTATCCTCTCCACCAGGATTCACTTGAGAATACAGGAGATTCACATAACAGCAGTCAAGATTTGCATGCTGCCCCCAGTCACCAGGGTCACCTCCTTGCAAAGCAAAAGAGTTACCAAAGATATCAGAGGCAAAGCCTTGACTGCTCCTGGCAGCTGTCCCTCTGTCTGCCTGGTCTCAGGCACACTAGGAAAAGCCAGCATAGCTGCTGACTCCAAAGGAAGGATCAAAGTGAGTAGAGCAGCAGGTGTCACTGGAAAGCAAGGGGACAAAACAGCAGGGAAGCAGGTGGAGAATTTCCTGTCTCCGGGCAGTAAGGGTAGGAGGAACACACCCAGTTTTCCTACTCCCTCCCCTTTGGGCTCTCCATCCTGCTGGAAGCAGAGGCTGGGCCCCCACTCCCAGTACAGCAGCACCATGCAACTTTGCCTGCTTTGCTGAGAAATCTTTTGCAGTAAGTAAAGACAAGAAGACAACAAGCACCTGCTGTTATCTCTGTGACAGCTAAGGCTTGGAGCAAGGCCTCCAAAAGGCACTGTGAGCTGTAAGAAAAGTGCCTTCCTGATGTGGAGAGTTTCTCCTGGCCAAAAAAAACCAGCAATTTACTTAGATTAGAGCAGAAGCCATTTGCCCTACTGCTTTACAAAAGGAGTCCCATGGAGGCCTCTTCTTGCATCAGCAAGATCCCTTTAACACTGAGGTGCCAAGCCATCTGCACAGACAGAAAGACTTGGGGAACAGGCCTGTGCTGGTCTGGAAGAAACATCCTTCAAATCTGCACGTCTTGGGTAACTGCCCTGGATCAAGGGACAGGAAGCTAATGCTCATCTTGAAGCTGGGCATGGTTATCAGTACTGCAGCACACCAAAAGGCCCCAACACCTACATGGGATCTGTCATTTTAGGGACTGCTCAGACCTTCAGTCAAAGAAAGTCCCTGTCCTGGAGATTTTGCAACTGAGCTGCAAGATGGGGTGAGTAAGGACAGCCCCTGGGAGAAGTGACTCACCCAGGGCTCACGTGGGAATTCTTGGTATCAAACACTTTGGAGATGATAAGTTGAAGGAGCAGGAGGGAAGGTTTCAGCAAGACAAATGAGCTTGCAGTCATTTTATTGCGAACACAGTGCTCCACTGAAGGACAAGACATTAAAGCACTCTTAAGGCAGTATCTTCCCTCAGAGGAGAGAGACAACAGGTCTAAAAGTGCTCACAGCCCCCCTGGCAAGACAGAGGGGAGCAAAGGAAACCCATGGGAGCTGCTGGCGCTCTTCCCATCTCAACCTGCCTCCTCTCAAAGTTCTCAGAAAGGCAAATGGGTCAAGTCTCAAAAGACCTGGCTCTTCTGCTCTGCACAAATGCCACATCTGCTGCCCTGTCACTCCTCTGAACACTTACGACACAAGTAACAAGCCTCTAAATTTAGGACAACTACTCATGCTCAAAGCAAACTGTCTTGGAGTAGGTGCCAGAGGGCTGAAAACCCTTTCCATGCATCTCATCATAAAATCTTCAGTGGTGTGGTCATATGAGGCCAGGGCATGGCCATAGCAAAAATTCAGGCCCAGCACTTCTTTGAAAAGTGGTGAATTCCAATCTTTGGTCTGTAGAAACCTCCACTAATTCAAAAGGATCTGTAAGAGGTAGCCACAGAACAGGTAATCCACATGCAAATACAATGAACTATATGTATACATATACATATATATACAAAGTGTAGCAACTTTTGTATAAAATGGTTATTTAAATTAAGATTATAATGGGTTAGGTTGCAAATACAATGAACTATATGTATACATATACATATACATATATATATCTACACATATATATATAAAATGTAGCAATTTTTGTATAAAATGGTTACTTAAATTAAGATTATAATGGGTTAGGTTATTCTGCAGCTGCAGAGCCAGCAGTAGAAGCACAAGCTAACTGACAGACAGTAAAATGGCCTGCACATGATCATACTGGTATACAAGCAAGTGTACCTTGGATGTTACTGGACAAACATTAAGTGAGTGCTTATTGCCAGTAATTCTCCTTTCCAAGTGCCACCTGAGAAATCATGTAGTCACATGCTAAACTGATGCAATTCTGACTATTTTTAAATCCACCTTCCTCTGGATCTGTTCTTTATACCAGGTTTTATGAAAGTACAGCTTCAGAGACCTGCAGCGTTAGCTGGAGAAAGAAGACAACTTTGCTGAGCTTTTGGGAATCTGGCAGATGGGAGAGAGAGCAAGGAGAACAATCAAGAACTTACATACAGCATTCCTTTTCAATAACCTGTGTTGGTCAACAAAAAGGCAGAGCCTTTACTTGTCTTTACTTACTGCAAAAGCTGTCAGTGACAGACAGACCAACCCTTTGAACTGGGAGGATATACCACGGAGAAACTTGGTGCAAATCCTTCTCTTGCGTGCTCTGCTGAGTAGAGGCTGAGTAGAAAAGAGTTCCCCCCTCCCAATTTAGAAAATAACAACCCATGTACAAAGCAGTAATTAAAAACAACCAACCAAGAAGCCCAGGGGAAAGTTAAGGGTCGATTCTACCTCACTCAGTGGGAATGAGGTAGAGCACTGAGCTGGTCCTGAGGCCTGAAAGGGACCATTCATTCCCCACCAGCAATGAAACCAGGGCTATTGGCTTTCAGCTTTCTCTGCTGTAAAAAATGGGTGCCAGTGACCCTGCTGTGAGGAACAAGCATCTTTTCAGGCCAAATTGCAGCAGTACCTCACCAGAGCAACACTCAACCAACCAGAGAGCTGTTCCTGTTGGATGCCTTAAAGTGTGTAGCCCTGGGATGGTGCTGGTTCACTGTGGCCAAACCAGAGGCTGCAGAGGGGAAGGACTGACAGCTCAGGTCACTGCTGTGCCCACAGTGGACTCCTGGCAGCCCTGCCCTGGGGCTAGCATGGCTAGCTTGGTGAGCTGCTCTGCCAGCTCCATCAGTGTCCTTGCCACTGACTACTTCCTCCTGGATTGCTGGCGATCTTTTCTGCTCTCCTGGGTTGCAGGGGATCTTTTGTGCTCTCTCTGTCCATGTCTACCAGCTTAGGGGGGCAGTTGCCCTAAGGATATTCAGTTTAACTGGCAAAGACTGAGACAATGAAGGCATTAAGCAGTCTTTTCCTCAGCCTTTGTTGCTGTTTCCTCTGCATCCAATAAAGGATGGGAATTCTTTTTGGCTTCTTTTCTGTTGTTAGTTTATTTATGAAAACACTTTTTATTACTTTTCACAGCATTGGCAAGATTGAGCTCTAGCTGAGCTTTTTTACCTTTCTAATCTTCTCCTAACGTGACCTAACAATGTCCTTGTACTCTTCCTGAGTCACCTACCCCTTCTTTCAAATGTCACAAACCCTTTTTTTACCCCCCTTGGTTCCTGCAAAAGCTCCCTGTTCTACTAGGTTGGTCTTCTCTCTTGCTGGCTCATCTTTTGGCACATAGGGACATCGTGCATCCTCAAAATTTCCTTCTTAGTGTATGTTCAGCTTTCCTGGACTCTCTTTGCTGACCTCTTTCCTTACTGCATCAAGAACTGGAAACTCTGTAATTCCATGGTCACTGTGTCTCAGACTGCCTCCAACCACCACATACATCTCCCAGCAGGTAAACAGCCCTGCTGGGCTCTCTGACAGCTGTGCCAGAAGTTATCTTCCACACAGCCCAGGAATCTCCTAGACTGCCTTCTCTCTGCTGTGTCAAGCTTCCAGCAGACATCCAGCAAGTCTCCCACAAGAACAAGGGCTGGCAATCATGAAGCAGTTGCTCATAGAATAATTCATTGTCTCTTCATCCTAGTTGGGTGGTCTGTAACATACTCCCCCCAGGGTGTCTGCCTTGTTAGCCTTCCCCCCTGATTCTCACCCACAGGCACTCAGCCTTATCATCACTACCCTTCAGCTCTCAACAGTCAAAACACTCTCTAATAGACAGTCACTGCCTCTCCTTCCTTGACTGTCCCTTCTGAAGAGCATATAGTCATCCACTGCAGCACTCCAGTCATGGCAGTCATCCCACCATGGCTCCACCATGGTGTCTCTGTCATAGCTTTCCTGCTGCCACTCTCCCTCACAACCTCCTGTGCACCTCCTCGCTGACAGAGAGTGGGAAACTGAGAAGTCCTTGATTTAGAGTGAGCAGTACTTAGCAGCAACTAAGATATCAGTGAGTTATCAACATTGTTCTCATACTAACTTCAACACAGAGCACTGTACCAGCTACTAGGAAGAAGATGAACTCTATCCCAGACAAAGCCACAACACTGGCTAAAAAAGCTGTCCTGGAAAAAGCCTCCTGTCTTGGTGTGTACTAAGCATTCCACAGCTTTGAGCCAGCATGAGCCAAGCAGTGTCCCTTCCTGCTCCTGAAACAAAGGAAAAAGGAGGAGGGGAGGGAAATTACCATCTCTGAGCAGCATCAGAGGTACCCCAGTGGATATTTATCCACCCAGACTTTCTCTGTTTTTTTCTCCTCCCTGCAATATACTTGCTAGGAACCACACATGGGCACCCCTGCAGATCCTCACCCCACGCACCACTCACAGACCCTTCATTAAAACATTGAGCTCTCCTGAGAACAGGCTCTAAGAAAGTAAAAATTAAATTTATCTACTTCAATCTGCTGCAGCAAGACTTGTGTGCATCCCTGGTCATTCCATGGAGATCTTAGATTTGTTTTCCTTCTGTGCCTCCCAGGAAGTCCAGGCTCTCAGCAGAGATGCAAGCCAGAAGAATTCACCATCACTGCTGGAGCCTGGGGACTTGGTACCCTGCCAGATGCAACAAGAGGGCATATTATTACAAGTACATACACACTTTGGTCCCATTTCATTGAGGTTTTGTTGTCTCTTTGACTGTAAGAACTTCACCTTCTCAGTGATGCTCCTGCACAGGCTCATGATAGCCAAGAACAGTTCAGGCCTTGCAAGCCCAAGCATACTAGACAGAAACAGCAAACAGGTAAAATAAAAGGAGTAGGAGCAGGCAGGACACCTGCATCTCACCCTAATTGTTACTTGTATGAAACCTGACCAAAACAGTGCATGAACAGCTTTCCAGTACCATTCTCCCTGCTCCTCCTCCCAGCTTAGGCTCACCACAAAGAGCACGACCTGTGATTATTGAAGAAGGGGGAAGAAGAGAAGAAATGCAGGAAGTCTCCTGTGCATGCACAGTGGTCTTGGCTGAAAAAAAAACCCAAAATGCTTAACTCACTAGTTTTATAATCAGTGCAGGACTTTACTATCCCACATGCAGAACTACTGGAACAGAGATACATATAACCATCCTGGACTCACAGACTGCATCATTCCAGAGTGGTGGAGCACAAACCATAACCTGCAGCTTCTGTGAAAAAAAGGAAGAAAAAAACCCAAAAACAACCAAACAACAAAACCAAAACAAACCCCCCAAACATCTGGTGGCAAACATCCTGGCAGCATTTCAAGGGACCTAGCTAAGTGCTGTGCATGGCAAGACCCAGAACAGTAAAAGGAACCAAGGACCACAGTGCTGCAGCAAATGAAATTACTTGCAACTATTTTTGTCCTTTTACAAGAACCTTGCTCTTTTGCAGTCTCAAATACGAGCAGCACCAGAATACACTAGCCACTTCCTCTGCCTCAAAATCACCAAGGGGAAATAGGGTAGACAATGAAGCAAAATTACTATCAGTACCTAGCATATAACCTGATTGGAGCAGAGTTCAAGCGTGGGTTGCTAAAGTTTATTTCTGTAAATTTCTGCCTCCCAGTCTGTGTCATATTTCGCTGATTCATTCTACAGATCCTTTTCTACCGACAGCATAGAGCACAGGAAATAACCAGGGCTGGTTGTTTAGTAAACCTGCACTGAAAGTTCCCTTCCATCTACTGCACCTGCTGCTAATTCCCTTCACAGTTCTGCCCATTAATAAAAATACAACACAATAAAAGAGAACCGCACACATACACACCTCGCCCAAATTTCCTCCATACTGGCTGGTCCTGAGTCACCACCAGTGATTAACTGTTGCCATGCACTAAGGAGGACACAGTTATTAAATTAATAGGGGCTGCTTAACCTGGCTACAAATATACATGAGTTCTTTGTGCCATAGTGAGCTAATAAGGCATGTGCTAATTACATTAATTCAAACAAGCCCAGCATGCCCTGAGGGCAAAGGGAGAGAAGGGTGCAGCAAACGCAGGCTTTTTCATAACAGCTGAGACACTGGAGAGTACTTGCCTTGACACAGCTTTTGGAAAAGCACGGGAACGCTGCAGCTGGCACCCGACGGCTCACTCAGCCCAGCTGCTGCCTGGTTAATGTGAAAAATCCCAGCTCATTCACCCAGCCCTTGGTGCAATGACAGACACAGGATCCTCTCTCCGAAGGGCCAGCCAGCTTGTCTCTTCCTTTCTCTGTGGCCCAGAGCACATCACGAGCCTTGGGATAACACCCTGCTGCTTTGGGACCGTGAGCCTGGGACCCTGCTGGCAGCCCCCTTCCCACAGCACCACATGGCAGCAGCAGCCTCAAGCCCTGGAGCAGCACCAAGGGCTGCAAGTCACCCACCATGCAGCCGTGTAATGCTCCTCATACAGCCCCAACTCCTTCCCAACCCCAAAATCGGCCACGACAGCTCAGCCAGACAGGCAGCATGCAGAGCTGCAGTGGGACCTTAATCAAGTTAGGCAATCCCAACACACTCCCTAAACCTACCTGGCAATGGAGGCAGGCAAAGGGACAGTTGCTTGCCCCATGTCAAAATGGAAACAGAACCTTCAGAAACAGGACAGGCTACAGCAGGGAGAAACAACAGGACAGCAGGAAAGAGACACGCAATCCCAGCAAGGTTCAGATATGCTCAGAGAGGAGCCTCCTGTCCCTCCAGCCCAAGGGTAAGCAGATCCCTAACCTCTGTCACCCCTGGAGAAGAAGGCTCAGCATCAGCTACGTCACACAGAGGTGTCTGCTAGGAACTGTCACCACTTCCTGGCATGCAAGGGAAGGAAAGGAAAAGGAGAGGAAGTTGGTCATATTTCTTGGCACCTCCAAGGACAGAGGCTCACCAAACACTTTCTGAAGGATGTGCTTTTCCTGTAATCACTAGGGGACTGTGCTGCAGCAAAGCAAAGGTGTTGGGTTTTTCTTCCCTGTCTCTTATCACTTGTTCCTATACTGGATGCATCTGGCAGCATATCTTAGGGCCATTCCTAACAGATGTGGAAAGCCACCACCTTTCTCTGGGCTGCTATGCCATGTGAACTTCAAGTGTTATAAAGGCGTGATGCTGTCTCCTTGCAACAGAGAGAATCTATAACCAGCACCAGGTGAGAGCCAGTGCTGTGGAAGGGAATGACACCATTTTTTTCTGCAAAAAGAGGCATTGGTACAGGCTCGGTGCAGTCTTGATGCTGTGTTGGTGAAGAAGGTGCAAAGATTTTCATGAAGGGAACAGTACCAGGGATTTTTAGCCCCTGGAAAATGCCACATGATTTACTTTCCTAGCAGAGACTGTGGTTACTCAATCACTTGTCCGGCAGAACTTCAGACTACTGCTCTTCCTTTCCCCAGCAACACAAAGAACTCACTTTGGACCAGGCCTATTCCCAGGTCACACAGAGCTGTGAACACACAGATGCTTGTGTTGACATAAGCAGAGAGAGGCAAGAGTGGAAGCAGGGCTGCTCCTCTTGGCAGCGGCCTGCAGCAGCTTGCTGAGTGCACTGATAAAGTAAACCAATATACAACAAGAAAATAGAACAAGAATCCCTCCAGGGAAATGTGGGAAATAAGAGCTTCTCGGCCCTTAACAAAATTATTTAAAAGGCCTAGTACCCCAGAGCCCTGTGGGTCTGTATGTCAACTGACAGCTGTCACTCAAGCATCCCAAAGAGGGACTGTTGGCTGGAACTGCAAAGCATCCCACAAACCCTGCATCCTGTCCCTGTAGCAAAGCCACAGTGCACTGAGAGCATCAGCCATGGACATGGGAACCAACGCTAAAATATCACAGGTGAACGAAGCAGGACCTCAGGGCATGAAAGGATGGATCCTTCCTGCATGACCCTTTGGAGCCAGGAGCTAGGTTCCACCTAAGGCAAGGTGACAGAGAAGCATCAAGCAGGAGCCACCACATAAGCATGCCCTCACTGGTGTACAGGCTGCAAGCCCAGCTGCCTACTAGAGCCAAGGCCTTTTATACAAGAGACCAGACATTGAGAATTGACAGGATAACAAAAGGACATTTCCCAGCCTTCCAAACACTTTGCAACAGCACATAGAAACCCCTCTGAAGAAGAAGGCTTATTACTTCTCAGTGCCAAAGGCAGAATTTCACTAGTGCTCCCAGTGCACCAGAGGAAATGCCACTTAAATGTCACATTAGTCAATATTCCTCGCCTCTCAGCCACAGGACACTGCTGCTGCCAGTCCCTTTGTTACGTGAACACAACTGCTTCGCTCCTGCATTGCCAACAGCCCTTCTCGCCTCCCACCTCAGCTGCTTTGCTTACACCAAAACTGTTCAGATCACAGCAAAATGGTTCCTTGCTAAACGCACATCAGCAGCCCCACATGGGTCATGCTGCTTCTGAAGAGGTTAGCAGCTCCTCCAGGGAAACTCATAAACACTGACAAGCAGGGGAATTGCCAAGGGGACTGCAACCACCATCTGATGGCTCAGGAGTCTGTGGCATAATCCATTCACCAGTTCCCTGCTCACCCAGAGTGCTGTGAATCAGCAGGCTGCAAGGCAGGCAAGGCATTCCCAGCAGGAAGACAATGTATTTTGGAGGCTACAGGCAAATGAAAACACACCTAGTCCTGCTCACCTAAACAGAGTGCAGGGAGATGAGTAACACAAGAAAGGGAAAATATAAATAAGTGAAGTATATCAACTTGGAAAGTAATCTTCTGAATATCAGATGTCTCACCTGGCTACTCCATATGCACAGGGCAGGGCTGCTACCTGACAGATGTATCCACAAGGATTTACCTGACACATCCTCAGGGAAGCAATTAATCTTGCACTGCTTGAGTATTAGACCTGTTTTCAAAAAGTTTCCAAATGAAAAACACTCCTGAAGGGTACCTCCAACTCTGCTCTAATTACCAACTCTGTCTCACAAACAGTGCATAGCAGCAACAGCAGGCAGGAGCAGACAACACGGAATTGTCATGCCAGTGAGCAGTGGAACAGACACCTTGCCCTGGAAGACTAGCAACAGTTTGGCAATGCAGGAACTAGACACACTGTTCTGCTCCAGAGGTCCTTGGACAAGGACTTCTGGGCTCCAATCCAAAACCCAACTGGAGTCAGCTGTGACAAGTGACATGGGAACCTGCCTGCCCAGAGCAGAGCCCACTCAAGACGTGATGCAGCAGTCTGGGGGAAAACACGTTCTCCCTCTCCTTCAAGGGCAGTAATCTTGTTGGAGAGAGGAAGAGGGGAGGCTGGCCACAGCACCCAGCTCTGCCAGAGTTCATTGGGGTTCCCAACCATGACATGTAAACCCTTTCCTATGCTCTTTCAAGCTCCAGCAAGTTTGCCAGCTCATATGTATGCACAGGTGTGTCCAAACACTACATGCCCTTTACCACAGCCCATCCATTTGTTTGCAGCTCCACACCACCTCAATTCGCACTGACACAGGTCCAGGACACTGCACCAGCACCAGGGACAACTCAGGGTCAGATGACCCTACGGCCTTCCTACAATCTCAGCCGTGTGCCAAGCAAGATCTCACAAGCTGCACAGCAGCTCTGCAGCCTCTCTCCCACAAATGACTCCGTGTGTCTGCAAAGCGCCCGTGGCTCACCTCCACCAGAGCAGCCTGAGGAGCGGGCACAGCCGAACGGGACCCTGCTGGCACGGCCCCGGCGGAGGCAGAGCCCCCCGCTCAGCGGCAGGCAGGTGCCTCGGAGCGCGGGGGGCCGGCCAGCAGCCGGCTCAGCCTCCCCGAGCGTGCTGGCACGGAACGCGCTGCACGCAGGCTCGCGCCCACACACGGCTCAGCAGCGACCTGGCATTTCTTCCCCCCTTTCCAAAGCCAAATTCAGACCATCTGTTGAAGTATTTCTGCAAATCATCCCTCTTTTGGGAAGGGCCGGGGGCTGAGTTTAGTTGTTTATATAGTGTCTGGCATTTCTGCAGTGCTTATCACTTCAGTATCCAAGCTATTTCCTTCAAGCTCTCCATTACTTTTGAAGAACCAGCATGAGGCACCACAGAATCTACCTTGTAAGTTCTGCAAAAAATAAAAAAGGGCATCAAAAAGATGACAGCTGCTCAGGTCATGCACACATTTAGCTGCTAATAAAGCAAGTGGGATAGTTCAGGAGAAAGGGGAAGGGCCAACACAATTAATTTTATGTCCTTTAATAAAACTACTATACTTACAAAATAGTCTTCATAAACAACAAGTGCTTCTGTTGCCTTACAGAGAAGCGCTTGTCTTGCCCAGGGCATGGAAAAGGAAGCTAGAACCGCTATCCTTGAGAAAGCCAACACAAACTGAAAAAGGAAGGTGGAACACCTAGAAGAAGAGACCATTTACTAGATCAGATCATACTTTCTGCAACAGCTGCCATGGCCATTGTAAGTGACAAACTCCTGGAGTACTGCTCTTCCCATTGCATTGTAAGGGAAAGGATCAGAGACTTATTGCTTACCCCAGGTCACACTCCACATCTGTAGCAAAGGAGAAAGCAGAACCCAAATTCACAGTCAGCTCCCCACACAGCCTGTCTCTAAAACACAATTTCCCTTTTTATAAATCCCTAACTATCACAGAGCAAAGAGAACAGCACTGAACAGAGCATCAAAAATGCTCCCAGTCCGCACATGGCCTTGAAGAAGGTGTTTCCATCCCATCAGACCCATCAGGCAACAGGGAACTGCCCTTTTCTCCACACCCATTAAGGGCAGTAGGGTGTCAGCCACCACAGTGACAAGGACAGAGATGCAGCAGCAGCAGAAATGAAGATGGACTGGCCCAGACCATCAAGCACACCACATGCTACAGCTTCATTCCAGGCACTTATCCACACAGAAGCCAGCACTCATCCAGCCTGGAGCTCATCCACACAGCACAGTCCCAGGTCAAAGCAGAAAGGCTCACTGAAAGCTGCAGCTGAATTCAGAAAATAAAGATCATGGCCACTGGACTTCTTTCTGGCTTGATCCAAACCAATTGCTGACTTATACAGTATCTCTTTCCTACTAATATCATTTGCTGCAAGTCCCCTATCCTTGTGCTCTAATTAAAAAAGAAAAGCACGTAACTCTCTTCCCAAACTCCTCCTCCAAGCCAGTTACTCACCCAGTGCAAAAGCATTGCTGTCATATATAAGAGGAGAATATTTCCTTCTCCTTCCCTCTCCCCACCCTGTCCGCAAAGCTCCTCATAGCTGGGACAGCTTTTAAATTGAGAGTATGAGCTCCAAACATAGAGTCAAAACTCCAGGTGGGGCAGGCACAGTCTTTGATATGACTTAGTCATCTCCAGCTCTTCAAATTCATGCTATTTGGGGAAACTTAGCTGGGTCAAAACCAGCCTCTCTCCTGCTGGCTTCTGGATAAATGCCTCAGATACAGGAAAGAAAAAGAAATCCAGACAGCTCTCCTGATATGCCATACACAAGCACCAGTGCCAAAGGAAGGAGCAGGGCACAGGAAGGTTTGACAAGATGCAGTCACCCACCCACAACAGGACTACCAAAATGAGAACAAGTACCAGTTACGAAAAGGTTTAACAAAATAGAATAAGAATGCATTCCTGTGAGCAGCTCACCAATTCAGCTGTACTAAATTATGATCAACAGAGATCCCATAAATTAAAAAAGAGTAAGCCATCAATTCCTTGTGATACAGAACAAACACTGCTGCCTGGGTGCCTCTCCCTTCCCCAAGCATATAATCTCCACATAGACAACCCACCTAAGGCAGAAAACATTCAAAGTTTTTATATTTGCAGATGTGTAAGAGGAAACTGCCAGACAGAAATCCAAACTACCCAGAGTGACAAGGTCTTTTCATTAGATTTGTCTGCGATTTTGCCTTGTTTTCTAAAGCTTTTGTACCTCCTGTTACTTTATCTTCACAATAACTCAAACTACCAGGCAATCAATATTGCAAGGTTAAAGCACCATCCAAGTTTGGCATTGGACAGCTCAATCCAACTCCTCCTTCCTGCTATCTCTGTGCTGGAAGGGAAACAGAAGAGGACAGGAGAAAATATTTATCTGCTGTTAGGGTTAGCTGAAGCAACACAGTGCTAGCTCTAGCAAGCTGCCACTGTTAGTTGGATATGGCCAAGTGACAGTCCCCAAACCAAGCAGGTACACCCAGAGGACTCAGCCTTGCTGAAGGAGGATGGCTTCATTACATCATGGTGCCAGAGAAGCTGAAACACACTGCTCTGTTAGACCTCAGACACCTCTCTGGCAGAGAGCAGACACTTGCAGTCACATTCCTGTTGTCTCACTGTAGACAGACAAGACAACTGTCTCCAGCGAGGCTGGAGTCCATGCAGCCATTTATGAGGAATGCACTGCTGAACCCAGGCATGGTGTTCAACATGTTCAAGAGCAACAAATAAAAACAGTGCACTGTCTACAAGAGGCAGCATTTCTAGCTCATTTCCCATGATAAGTAATTGACAATTCTGTATATCCCAACCTACAGTACTGTAGATGTTTGGTCACTTCTAAGAGAGCCTGAATATGCAAACATGGGCATTAAAGCAGGCTTTTGCATTTCCTGAAAACACAGTTAAGGATTTAGGAGAATGCATTATGGATGTAAAAGGCATAATTACCAGTCCTTATGTACCTGCAGGAGCAGAGGGCAGAAGGCAGAATGCTATGAACAGGCAGATTCTTCCCATCCTGCACCGTTGCTGTAGAAGGGGCAGTACAGACATTTTTCCTACAGAGCATTGCAGATTTTAACAGAAGAGCAGAGGCAGCTGGGAGAAAGACAGGTCCAGCTGGAAGCCTAACAGGACATTAACAAACTTGTAAGTGACAGGCTAAACAGGCTGTGGGACCAAGACTCTTCCTATTGCTCGAGGGCTCCCACATGATGCTCAAGCTCAGGTGGTGCAAACTAAATTTGCTTTACTGTCTACCAGAGCTGTATCAACTTACTCCAGTAAAGGGTGAAGGTGCTCAGCTCTGGGACACCACTGACAGGCCACTGAGATGCCACTGATGGGCCACTGGGACTCCACCGATGGGCCATCAGCTGTGTAGAAATTTCATTCTAGGGAGAAACAAAGAAACAAAGCAAAAAAACCAAAACAAACTAAACAAAAAAAACCAAATAAATTAAAAACCCAAACCAACAAAAACAAAAAAAAACCAACCAAACAACAACAAACACACAACAAAACAACAGGGAAAAAAAGCACTGTGCAAAAGGAAGGCCAGGAAGAAATCAGGCTTAGGAAGAAATACGACTCTGTTCTGAAACAGTCTAGAAAACGGGAAACTGTCGAAACTCCCTTCACAGTGCATTAGCATCCTATGATAACACACACGAACTGCAGCACTCAGGATTATTTATCCCAGCCATTCCAAACCTGGTTTGGTTACACATCATTTCCACAGCCCAGGCTCTCCTAACAACAGAATAAAAATATTTTGCATTTTTCCAAACCTTTTCCTTTCCCCTTGGGGCTTAGTTCAAATATCTTTTATGTCATTCTGACAGCACAATATGATTTTAGGCTGATAAACCCAGCTCATTAAGAGATACACTCTGTGCAAGACATCTTGCTGGCACTGGAAAGTTGGCAGTGCAAAAGATTTGCAATTCCCTGCCTGTAAGTGAGACCAGAGATCAAGTGACAAAAGCAAGCACATTGTGGAACAAGGCAGACCTGCTGGTAGTCAGCACCAGGGGAGATGAGTCCCTCTGCAGTTATGGTCAGTGATGCTAAACTTTTCTTCCCACCACACAAGCCTTTCATCCCTCAGATTTCACAAGGACATCCCACCTTCCAGTAGCTACTGTGAATCTGGCAATTTCCCTCCAGGAGCATTTTATTTCCACAGCAGGGAGAGAGTCCAGAGGCTTTCTAGAATCTGTAAAACAAGTAACTGCCAGCCCAGCAGCAAACACAAGGCCTGACTCTTTGGAGGACCAGGGATGGAGACCATGCATCCTTACTGTACACCCAGGTACTCCTTGCTGAGAAAGAAGGAACAACTCATCAGTCACCCACCTTAGAGCCTCCTGGCTGCAGATTATTCAGACATAACCCAGAATGTGTTAAAGAAACTCTCCTGTCTGACCACCCTGGAGCCTCTGTCAGTCACGCTCCTTCCATTCCAAGACTTTCACTGCTGGGACCAAAGTCCCTTCAGAGCAGATGGCTCCAGTGACCCCATGGGTGGCCCTTTTGGCTCCCTGCACACCCCACACCCACACAGATAGACAGGGTTTCCTTACTGGCTCAGCCCTGGGTTTCCCACAGCAGTCTCAGATGTCTGGGTCCTCTAAGTAATTTAATCATGGTGCAGTGACATAAAACCAGCTTGACCTGGTGCCCCTGGGGAGGGACCCCTAACAAAAGCATTCCTGGGTATTTATACTCTTACAGTCTGTGCACCCAGACAGTCTGGGGTCTTCTTGCTGAGTCATCAGCTCCTGCTGTATCCCTGTGCCCTTTGCTGTCCAAAAGGTCAGCACCAGGTCACAGCCCCTTTCCTGGCGCTCCTGACATTTCCCCCATCCAGGGCACAAACTGTAGTTCACACTGCAGCTGCACACCCAGCTATCAACACTGGGTGTATTCCTCAAGAAGTGCCAAAGATATTTAACTATTTTCACAGCCTTGCATGATCATTACACAGCCTGCAACAACAACGTTCCCTAGACTGGGTTTTAACCTTCAAGGAAAAGCTGTTCTCACAGGAATCTCCAGAACTGGGCCGCTGGTCAGGGATTTTCATTCTACACAGAGATTTTATTCTAGCTAAACATGGCACAACATTTACTCACCTGGAAACACAGCTGCCCTACTCTGGGAAATTTCTCCCTCCTACTATTTCACAATTCTCAGGATGACAACAGTTACGCAAGAACAGCTGCATGAAACATGAAATGCTTACAGCTTCTAAGCAAGACTTTCCCCAGATTTCCCTTATCACAGCTCCAAATCCTATGGCTCCCAGGTTGCAAAGCACACCAACCACTGGTCACCATGCCTCCATCACACCTTTGCCCTGGCAAGAAAAAACATGACACACAAGCGAGTAGGGAGCTGCTTCCACATGAACATGCTGCTGTCACCTTGGCCAGCCAGGTAGGTATTTCCCCCATCCTGCCCACTAGTTTAAATCTTGGCAGGAAAAGGGGAGCAAATGGTCTTGACAGGCTGTCAGTGATTTCTACCTTTTAGTAACTTAATACAGCACATTACCCCTTCCTAAAATGGCAGCAGGAAGATGCTCAATGGCTCTGGCATCCTAGTAAGACATTAACAAGATTGCTGGGCACCAAACAGGACTGCACACTTTCCTTCAGAGCAGAGCAGGGCTTCAGTTTTCAACACAGATTCAATCCCTTTTCCATCTCAGCCATCTATCTGTGCCACAGATCACCACCACCCCCAAAACATAGTGCTTCTTACCACGACAGGCACCCGGTGAACAGATCAGCCCAAGGGCACAGCACCAGTAGAAAAACTGCACCTGTATGAACAACTTCAAGTAGCAGCACGCAGTTAAAAATCCTACAGGCAAGACATTCAAAGGAGTAAACCCTCATTAAATCCCGGTGTTTATTTTCTAAGGAAGAGGTTAGAGGAACTCCTCCTATTAAACCTTGCCTACTCCTTTGTTTATAACAGTCTGCAAAGCAAAACAGCAGAGGACAAGAAGACAACCACCACCCGAGTCTCACAGGATACATCTTTATCAGTACTACTCTAGTTCAGCTGCCTTTTGCTTGGCACTGCCAAGAAGCGAATTCTTGAGGAAAGCCACAGTTACTTGCAGTAATCAAAATCACTGCAGATATCATCCCAACAGCAGCAGCACCACAGTCAGACCCTAACAGCAGCGAGACTCTCAGAGATTAACATACTATGGTAAAAATACCCACTATTTAACTGTAAACATCTAATAGCTAAAAGACAGCAGGCCAAATAAATATATCTGGGATCCTACCCTAACACCTGGCAAGGTATATAAACTAAAAGCTGAAAAGCTTTACAGGAAAGAGGCTGGGGCACTGGAAAATCCGATTTCCACAACTTCACCCTCACCCAGCAGCTGCAGAGGGTGCAGCAAGAGGATGCTTGGGGTCCAATTCCCAGGGTGACCTTGAGGAAATCCCACAGTCCTTCCACATTTCCACTTTCCCCATCTACCTCGTGAAGAGCACAATAACCTTGACCTACCTCAGAGAGGCAGGGATCTGGCTTAGGAGAGTCTGGAAGGAGCTCAGAGGGGCTTAGACCGAGGACCTGCGCTGCCCCCGGGGCGGTCAGGGAATCCTACGGATCGCCCCAGAACCAGAAGCCCGGAGAAGCTGGGAAATGGCTTTCAGAATAAAAAGCTGCAGCTCCGGGGCACTAAAGGGCTCGGCGGAGCCGCACACGTGTCACCCGCGATCCGGGCAGAGGAAGGCGCGCCGCGGCTGCAGCCCCGCGCCCGGCAAGGGCAAGCCCCGCACCACGGCGAGCGGGGCGACCGGGCAGGCACGGGGAGCCAACCCGGGAAGGAGGGGAGGGGCTGGGAAGACCTAAAACCCCCAGGGCGAGGAGGGGAAGTGGCGGCGGGCAAAGGGAGCCGCAGCTCCGGGGAGGGGGGTGGATGCACGGGGAGCCCGCAGCCCCCGGGGCGGGGAGACGGCGCTCCAGGGCCCGGGGGCGCAGCAAGGGCGGCCGGCACAGCCCCGAGATGAGGGGCCGGGGTAAGCGGCGGCGGGGCCGGTGCAGCAGGAGCCAGGCCGGGGTGCACGGCCGAGCTGCATCCCGGCGGCAGGAGGGGCGTCGGGACCCCCGGCGGCGCCTCGGGGGGGCTTGGGAAGGGCCGTGCCCACACTTACCGGGCGGCGGCGGCGGCGGCTCCCGCCGGGGCCGGGCACGGTGCGGCGCGGGGTGCGGAGCTCCTGCGCGGCGCGGCCCGGCTCAGCTCTGCCCCCGCCGGCCGCGGCGGGCGCAGGAACCGCCGCCGCCCGTCCCTCCCCGCCGGGGCGGCCGCCGCGTCCCCATGGCAACGCGGGCCGGGCATCGCCGCCGCCTCCCCCGGCCCGCCGCGGGCTGCCCCGGGCCGCGCCCGCCGCCGCCTCGCGGGCGGCGCACGGCGGGACACGGGGGGAGGTGATACGTCTGTCCTCTGTACGCGGGGGGACGGCCTGAAGCTGTGTCAGGGAGGTTTCGGCTGGGCGTTAGAAAAAGGCTCTTCGCCCAGCGGGTGTTTGGGATCCCAGAGAAGCGGTTACAGCACCAAGCCTGACGGAGCACAGGAAGCGTTTGGACAATGCTCTCAGGCACATGGTGTGACTCCCGGGGATGGTGCTGTGCAGGGACGGGAGTTGGCTTCCATGATCCTTATGCATCCTTTCCAACTCAGCATATTCTGTCATTCTGTTATTATCTTCAGGATACCAACCAGACCCATTGTGCCCATTCGATCATCATGCTGTGCTGCCCCTCAGGAAAGCCACCATACCACTGGCAGGCATTGATTTTTGGGGTTGGCAGGCTCCACTGTGGACCTGGAGTTCTCGGGAGCATTATGGGATCTAAATGCTTGCTGGGACAAAACATCCACAGAGGTTGTTTCATCAGGCCTTGGAAATTAAGCATGAAGGCAAGGAAGTCAGGAACAGCCAAAGAGATCTCCGTGCCTCTTGGGATGAGCAAGTTCTTTGTGGTGAGGCACTGGAATAGGTTGCCCAGAGAAGCTGTGGATGCCCCATCCCCAGCAGTATTCAAGGCCAGGCTGGATGGGGCTCTGACTATCCTGGTCTAGTGGAAGGTGTCCACTGGAGGAGGATAGAGATGATCTTTAAGGTCTCTTCCAACCCAGACCATTCTGTGATTCTGCAAAATCCAGAGATGTGATACCACCAGGGAAAGAGGTGAAGATCTCCAGGGGAATACATCTCTTAAGAGCCTCCCTCATTGCTCACATACACCATGCCCTGTGAGTGTGGGATTTCCAGCTCTGTACCAAGGGCCCATGGAAGCTGGCAGAGCACCAGTGCACAGTTGGAGGTGACTAGAAAAGAGTGCCTACAAGGATGTTCCCAGGAGCATGTAGGGCTAATGAGGACATTGTGTACACAGGAGAAGTGACAATTATATTGAGTCACGATGAACAGCCCAGAAACCTCACAGTTCTTCACACACATGAAAATAAGAGAAGCTTGTTAACACAGTCAGGCTGAACCCAACGTGAGAATAAGATGTAAACCAGAGGCCAGTGAAGCATCAGAAGTCAATGGTAGCGAGTTGGATAAGGTGAAAAGGGGATGAGCTTTTCTCATGTGCTGTTCAACCTGGGATGAGCAAAGCATGAGAAGATACAGCACTGGAGGTGGAAAGCTCCTCCAGAAGGGTGGTACCTGAGCAAGGAAGGAGACCTGTGTGCTATGGCCATTTTATGGGCACATATTGGATGAGCATCCAGCACAAGAGAAAAATGCAAGTGCAGTGGGCAGGGAGATGCCAGAGTAGTCTATCCAACCCCACGGTCTTATCTCCACCATGTCCTTGGAAAAACAGGCAGCAAGGCCTGGGTTGCAGGCAGGCTGCTGTGGTGGACACTGCTGCAGGGATTCCCAGTTTGGGGAACAGTGCTGGGGAGCTGAGGTCTTCTCACTCCCCAGCTGCAAAACTGCTTCCCACCCCTTTCCTTGGTGGTGGCATATCCCCACTCGGCCCTGTTTTGTAAAGGCATCAGTGTGTTTCACTGTGCTGTATCCTCAGTCAAAAGCTGAACTGAACTCAGTGTGGCTTGAGGTATAGATGTTACTATTTATCACAGTGTAGATGTGCTGGCAGGATATTACCGTCCCCTGGCAAAGAAGAGGTTAACACTGTCCATCTTTGTGCTGCACCTCAGGAGGACTGCAATCACACATTTTTATTTTTGGTTCTGCTGCATAAGAACAACTGCTCTTTGTAACCTGCATGGCACAAAGGACCCGTTTCTTCCGGCAGCATTTAAGAGAGGGCAGAAAAAAAGGAAGCAGAGGAAGAAAGTTCGTATTCAGCGAGCGCCAGGTTGTCAAGGTTTCCTCTGCTTTCAGACATAATTTTTTTCTCCTGACAGACACAAAAGGGATTTAAAACTGTTCGGTGCAAAATAGAGCTTCAAAAGCAGCACTGGCTGTGTCAAACAGAAGGTGAAAAGCGCAGCTCAGGCCCTCCAGTACAAGGCAACTTTGTTGTCCTCGTGGTGCACGCAGGAGCATTAGACCAGGTCTGTGCTCGGCTTGTCACAAAGCTTGTCCTGTGTGAGTCTCCAAATCCTGCACTGCTTTCAGCCCACCTCCCAGAGGGGCTGTGGACTAGTTCAGCTCTACAAGGACATGGGCCAAGTTCAGTCTGCTGCAAAGAAAGAGGCTTTCATGAGGTCTCGCTTTTCAGTTTCCTTCCCCATTTGTATTGCTTTCTGTTTTAATAAATTGTGAACTGCCAGTGAAATCCCCAAGTGCCTGCTGAGTGCGGTTATTAAACCAATGCTTAAAAAAGTAAAATTGGGCAAGCTTGGTCACTGCTTCCTTGGCCTGGACATGATTCTCAGAGCACTGGTAGACAATTCAGCTGATAAACACTGAAGAGGCAGTAATGTAATTAGCACCAGTCAACACTGTTTTCTGGAAAAATCAATCCCAACCAAGCCTGATCTTGTTCTCCATTGAGACCACAGGATGTGTTGTCAAAGGTAACAGCACAGAGGTGTTAGGGGAGGCATTGAGGGTACAGTCAAACAGAATGAGTAAGATTAACAGATTCACAGCTGGCCATCAACTGGCATGGCAGGAAGCACCCAGAAAGCACTGGTCTGGTTTAATTTTCTGTGCAGGTACTTGGCATTACAGAAACAAGACAGGATGTGGATGCATCTGGAGAGTGCAAGAAGGGGACAGCTTAATCCCGAACCCGGCTCTGTTGTTCCCAAAAGCTCAAGCTGCAAGACCACACTGTAAACGCAGTGCATGAGGTCTGCCTGTCCTCTCTGCCCATTAAAAAAAAAAAAAAAAAAAAAAAAAGTAGAATTTTCTTCCTTTTTTAAGTGACTTTTAGAGCAACTGGGTTGACCCTGGCATTCTAATGAGTAACATATCATGGGCTGGCTTAAACAATAGCCCAGTTTGTGCAACACATCCTGCAGTGCTGGCAGCCTCCAGTAAGCACCAGCATCTCACAGTGCCCAGTACCTGTGAGGCTCCAGCCTCGGGGCTGCCTGACACCCGGCAGCCCCGTTCCCTGCCTGTCCACAGCATGTGCCACAGCAGCAGTGCCTCAGCTCCTTTGGCAGCCAACACAGGCTCCCACGCTCAGCACAGACAACACAAGGGAAAGCAATCTCATGCCCTCCATGCTTATCTCCTGGATAAAACAGTGAGGCACTTTTGTTTATTGAGTGCTGATGAATGGCGCTGTCTTGGCTGTGAGATCGGCCTCTAGATCCTACTCTGGGCACAGCTGCTGGCAGGGAGCCTGCAGCTGGAGCCACCTATTGCCCTGGGAGCCTTTCAGCAGGGCAATCCCCCTCAACCCAGAGAGAAAACAACCAACAGCTTCCCACCATATGCATCTGTCCCCATGCAGAGGTGGCGTCAGATTTACGGGGCACTGATCACTCTTTTCCCCTGCAAGTATGGCCCAAGAGTGCACATGGATGCCAAAGAATGCAGTTTGCTCCAGAATTTTTCAGTATTCCTCACTTTCCCCAGCTTGTTTGTTCATCTCTCCTTTCAGCAGCTGACAAACAACTGTGAGGAATCTGCATTGGCAGTAACCTGCATGGCTGTTTCTTGGGGGGCAGAAAGGTGAGATAGCTTTGTGTCGCCAGGATGAAGTGGATGCTGAGGACACTGTCACCCTGCCATAGGTGAAACAGCTAGACCTCAGGGAGAGTCACAAATCATGGGCTTGATGCCTCACCAAGGGCTGCAGCCAGGTCCTCCAGGGCCATGTTATTTTAGGACCCCAAAAAGCTGATGGATCCATTTGTGACTGCCTCTGCCTTCCAGCCATCATTCGTGCACAGCCATTGTCACAAAATAGCCTGTTTAAGCAGCAGGATTTTCTTTACTCTGCCCAGACTGCAAAGAAATCATCTCTTGTAAGGGACTTTTGAGGGGGAGACACCATGTGTTCTTGCTCCTTTCAATGCACCAGGATGAAAGCCTCACCAAATCATCTGTTGTGGGGATTTTTGAGGGGGAGGCACAGTGTTTTATTGCTCCTTTCAATGCACTAGGATGAAAGCCTCACCAGGATTGTCACTCAGCCTGATGCTCCTGCAACACAGGAAGACACCAGGACACAGAAACTTGCAATGCTGAGAGGGAGCAGCTGCATACAGTATCAGAAGCCATGCTTGCTCTCAGCTCTGGCCTTAAGGAGATGCTAAGAATCACAATGATTTCCATTCTTCTCCAAACTGGAGGGAAAAAACCCAAATACATTTGTCCTGAACCATTGCTGCTTCCAGAGGAAGTAAAATCTTCTGACGATATGGCTGAAGAAGCAGCAAGGTGAGGGTTCATACCTAAGCTCATGTCCTCCCCTGGCTATCCTGTTACTACCTCCCTCATCCAGCTTTCCTGTCCTACTTCTCACTGTAATCTAAAGCTTCTCTCCATCAGCCCAACAAAGCAGAATTAAAAGCCTAACCAGCTAGGCCCATCAGCCAGATCTCTTCTTCACACAACAGGGAGAGATGAGTGGCTCCAGAGGGGCTGCAGCCACCCTCTGCAAAAGTCCCACTCTCTTCTGGACATGCAAATTTGCTGTTTCTAAACCTGGTGATGCTAAACACCACCAGAAGACCAGGTCTGGCCTGTGGCAGAAACCTGGCAGAGACAGCGTGGCTGGGACACATCTGGGGTTACTCAGATCACTGTGTGATCCTGTTCACACCCAAAGCTTTAAGTTCTTGCTGCTGCCTTGGGACTGTCCCACAGGTGAGCCTGCCATACCCTGGTACCTGTTTTGATCAGGAAAAAGGTTTCCTGCATTAGGATGGAAAACTCAAATAATTTCTTAAGCTATTTGAGGGGTCTTTTAGAAATTCCAAGGTATACCCCTGCTGCTTCAAGCAGAGAGCTGGCAGGGTTGTAGAAGCATGGAAACTTAGGACAGGTTGGCAGCTTAGAGATGACAAATATTATCTTGCTGTTTTCCCAAGTCACTCACTAAATGTCTGCAGACAGCATCCCTTAAGCTCTCGTGTCCTGTTAGCTTAGTCAAACATGCCCAACTTCATGGAATCACACAATGGATAGGGTGATCACACAATGGGTTGGAAGGGACTTGAAAGATCCAACTCATCTGCCATGGGCAGGAGCACCTTCCAGCTGACTGCTCTGGGTTGTGCTCAGTCTCTCTTCCCTGGACTCCTGCGACCCAGCAGCTGATGACCATGCAGCGCCTGCCCCACGATGTGGCCCCACCAGGTGACCCAGCACAAGGGACTTCGTGTACTCAGCCTGAGACGCAGTGAAAACAGGGCAGAGCAGATGTTTTCAAGCTTGACATGTCCAGAGTAGAAATTTTGTCTCCCCCTTTGAGCAGGGCTGCCTGGTTTGCTTTGGGTCACCACTGGAATTCTCAGTCCAGGAGTGAAGATCAGCCACATGGCTTTGAGGAGAGGTTCAAGCAACAGCCACCTCCTCTGACCCTTGCATCTGTGATCTCCTCTTATCCACTAGGCTTCAGCAGAAACCAAATTTGCAGCCATCCTGCTTTTCTAGAGAAAGCAAGTAGAGATGTCTGATCAGCTTCCTCTGCCTGCTTTGTTTCTCCACATGCTCTGTTGCTGCTGTCTGATCCAACTCTTGCCTGAGAAAGGCAGCCCAAACCTCTTGCTCCTTCCACATGGGAATGCATTCAGCTTTCTGTATTTGTTTGCTTTTTAGAGGATTTGTTTCCCCGCCAGTTTAATCAATCACTTTCTCAACACAACATTTATGTTTTGGCCTCAAACTTTCCATAGCAAGGATTCAGCATTGGAACTACGCAGAGTGGGGAAAAAAAAAAGTACCCACCTTTGCTAATTTGTAGGTGATACTGGACTATTTCGTTTGGTGCCACCTAGTTGAGAAACAGTGGATGGCAACCATGTATTCACAGTCTTCATCCTTTCCCAGGAGATGCAATACTTCGCTGTAAGAAAAGAGTTTAAAATGCTCTGTAGTACTCGTCTCTGAGCATCCCTCCTGCCCCTTGCACATTTTCCTGTTCTACCATCTCCTGTCTGGAAAAGATAAGAACTGCACTGGTGTTCAGTGAGCAAACCAAGCACAAGGATCTTAGCTCCAGCCCCCCCCAAAAAAACTTCTGGATGGGTTCAATCTACAGACCTACTGTGCAACAAGAAGAATAAAGGCATGGTCATATTGCCTACCTTGTTTCTATATTTCCCAGTTACCAAATTCTTTCAAGGTACCTGGAAACTGGAACAAGGTTCAAACACTCTTAATGGATTTTCAAGACCCAGATTTACAGAAAATGGTGCTTTAAGACCTAAAAAGTTTATATCTTTGAAGTTCAGGAAATGAACACACACTTAATTGCAGCAAATGCTGTTTTCTTCATTTTAACAGTGCCAACTGATAAGCATGCTGAGCTCACTTAGACACAGTCCTGGGCTGGTGTTCTGATGCACCAGTGACTGAAAGCCAGCCCCACTCCCTTTCCCACTGAAAGCTAATCTTGCTTTAAAGACTGAAAACATGGGGTGATCCTCCCTTGGGAGGAAAATAGTGAATTTAAGGACCATCAGATTTCATTTCCCTTTTAAAAAACCCAGCAGTATGACACTGGCAAGTATGGACATGGATGTGTACCAAGCAGAAGGAAATCTTACAGACTGGGTATCTTCTAATGCTCTTTTAGTTTTGGCATCAAGCTTAGTAGGTTCATGTTGAACCATCAGTTCCTCAGTGCAACACAGAGATCTCCTTTCCTTTTTTAAAGCAATCCTATGGATGTGCTGATTTTTACAGCATTGCTGCCTGCCCACAGTAAACAGAGAAACTGAACACAGCCCCTGTGGGCTCACTCTCAATTTCATATGTCAGTCAGGTCTTTTACTGGGAATTATACAGCATTTTACTGACAGGACTCTGTAAACAGTTCAAACCCCTGCAGAACATAATCAGGCTTTGCCTTGTATTTTTTATTGAATTAATAAACTGATTTGAGCTTTTCCTAGGCTTTCATTTCTCAGTTTTTTGGTTTTTTTGTTTTGTTTTGTTTTGTTTTGTTTTGTTTTTTAATTAATATCTGTAGGAGTTGGAAGCATCTTACCTGGATCTGTCTCCTGGCAGCTAGAGGACTGTCATGGTTAGAAGAAACTTGAAGTGGTATGTGGGAAACACCCAGGTCATTTTGCTGGAGATTTGCAAGTTTATGAAGTAGAAAAGGGTTTAATTATGACAGTTAAAAAGCGAGAAAAATGTTCCTACTCCCGAACAAATTCTTCCTTTACTTTTAAAAATTCTTGTAAGTAGGCTTTTCCTGGTAAAAATTTATTTGTGAGAATTTTGGACATATTGTAAAAACCATACAGTCTCCTAGATCATCTGTAGGAACTCTAAGGTGCATATTAGGCACCAGGGAAAGCCAGATAGCTGGAAAGGGAACAATACTACTCTACTATGTGATGAATTCATGACAGAAGTCAGAAAGGAATGCCATATTTTGATTCAAAAGATAAATGCCCGGTTAGTTATTTCTTTTGCTGTTTCACCATCTACTGCAACTGTTATCAGCCATAGCAGTTACAGGCTTATCAAAGACTTACTATGCCTCAAAGAGATTATTGATAAAGATAACACACCTCAAAAGAATGTTTTCCATTGACTCTCTTCCAGCTCAAATATTTGCTGCCAAGTCAGCTGAGGAAAGACGAGTTGAACAGCTGCTCTGATTTCCCACCTGCACCTCGGTGTCCTCAGCTGGGTGCTTGCTTTGGTGTCGCTCCAAGGAGAAAGCCAGATGCATGCAAGGAGGCTATGGCTCAGCAGGAGAGACTGGAGATAACAATCCTTGTCTGGGGTACAGTACTTACCTTTCCTTAAGTTGTCAGCCCAAATCCTGGAGAACTGTCCTACTGATGGAACTGGCTAGGGCTTGGTATCTGCTGTCTCCTGGCCTGGCTACAGCCCACTATGAGAGAAACCTGAAAACCTGGCACTCTTCTCCTTCCTCTCTCTTGGCACCAAGCTGTTTTCCAGAACTGTAGCTCTGCTGATGCCTGGATGAGTCCTCCACAGAGTCCAGTCTACCTATCCTTTATTCCAGCATTGCCTAGCTCAGCCCTGGTCTGACTATCACAAATGGAAAGCTAAGTGCAGACAAGCTTCATTCTGTTCTAGCTGTGGATGCTACCTTGTGCTTCCTGTAGACTTGTCCTCCACATTCACCAGAGGACAGGTTTGTCCTACACACTGTCCCTTCTAGACTAGCTTTGTTGCTCTCTAGACCTGCTCCACCTGAGCCTCAGCTCATTCCCTGAACGTTGCGTTTCCTGGTTTAGTCCCACTGCAGAAAAGCCACCCTCCAGGGATACCATAAACTCAGCTGCAGTCTGTCCTGTGCTTTGCAACCAGCAGTATCCAAACAGGAGCTCTTCTCCCATTTCTGCACAGCACAGCCAAGCTCACCTGTGTTCTCCTGCCAGCAGGTTTAAAGGAACCAGTGTCCATCTAACCCAAGGCATTTAAGGAATAGCAGACAATGCTGTGAAACAGTTAAGTGCTGATTTTATTCCCAGTGAGAGCAATATGCTCAAATGCATCTCTCCAAAACTGGAGGAAAGAACAAATACCTTGTTGGTATCTATGAAAATTACAAACAATAACATATGACACAGAATACAATAGAAAATGTACATTCAAAAGACCACTGCTGACTTGAACCCAGCATGAGACTTGGGGCAGCACAACCTAAGAAACCAGATCTGTGGAAGTCCCTAGGCCCAAGGTGACAACTCAAATCTGCAAGTCTTTCTCCAGTGCTCTGGACTGGACAGTAAGCACTCTGTAGCCTGAGATGTTAGAACAGCCTTAAATAAGAGGAAAAGCAGAATGATTTTATGCCTCTCTTTCAATAATATTGATGGCAGATCTGAAGCAGCATCAGGGAAGCCACCAATGATTCTTCAGGAGGGGAAGAAAATGCCAGGATTTATCCAGCCTGCAACTGAACGTTGACTTTGGGTGGTGCAACCTGGCATTTTTAAACACACTTTTATTTTTTCAGACTAAGAACAGCCCTTTAAGCAATGTTTAGAGAGTTATGCTGAATTCAAACCTGTCTTGAAAGACTTGAATTTACTTAAATGACAGTAGTCTTTCAAAAAGCTTGCATGTTATTTTCCACTGTCATTAGTGGGTCTTTAACTGAGAGTCATTATGAGACGGGGAACAGGAAGAGAAGGGCACCTCAGTAATAAATCATTGAGCAGCTAAAAAGTAGCAAATGCTTCCAGCCTCATACAAGATATTCAGGCTGAAAAACTGGGAAGTTAGCTCAGCATAGTTCATGCCAAACACACAACAGTATCTTATATCACATCTTGTCAGACCAGTTTTTAAAATACAAATTAAAGTCATGGTTTTCACCAAACTTCAGGAGGGGTCACATCTTCACCACTACACAGTCACATTTCACTGGGAAGATGTGAGGACTACCCCTTGGAAACTGCAAGGGAAATTTTAATTTCACTTAAATCAGAGTCTGTCAGAACAGGTCATGGATTTTTGCCTTTTTTTAAATAAAATAAAATTAGAACTTTGTCAAAGACCAGCAGTATGTAGGCATCATCTAAAAAGGTGCTTGCAGGTGCAGCAGGTTTCATGGTAGCTTTTGGAGCAAAACCAAAACAAAAAGCATCATTTTTCTAGAAATCAGTTTCTTCTTTCTTCCCCACTAATACTTAGGTTTTGTTTGGACTTAAAGGAACTAGAAGGGATTAGGAAAAAAATAGAAAACATTTTCATGGGGAATACAGTTCACATTTTCATATGAGCAGAACACATCATTAACAGAAATGGCTGAACAGTCCCCACCACATCACAGGCCTTAATAACATGAGTGCACCTCCACTCTCCTATCAAGCACTGGAGCACAAATGGTCCCAAATGCTCACACCCAGTGTTTCCAGTTTCAGGAATAAGTTATAAATAAATACATGTAACATGAGTGTTAACTCATCAAACACTACTTAAGCCACTACTCAGCTGACAGACAGGCATTTCAGTCTCTAAATTTCTCCACATTTCTGAAAGCTAAAGTTCAAAGTCTCAAAGTGGAAGTAGAAAAAAGGTTCATAAATGCACTCTGAACTTCCTGGGATTGGCAGAAGTGGCACATGAGTACACACCCGAGAGAATCAATGCCCAGCTCCTCAGGAAGACGCTGGCCCTTGAGGAGGGAGCAGTCCCCAGGCACCATCACTGTGGGTACACAGAGGGGCTCCATTCAAACCCCATTTTTCTCTGCTAGGTGCTACATCATAGCTATTGCAGAGTCCTCAGTGCTGCTCTCCTGCTCCAGGCCCAGCCGGCGGATGGACTCGCTGTATTTCTGCCGCCCCAGCTCAATGATGGCTTCAACCTCATCAGCGATGTCCTGGCGGCCGCTCTCTTTCATGGCTGTGATCAGCTTGCTCACACAGTCGGGATCCTCTGAGTTCTGCTGAGCCCACGAGAAAAGCATGTCCAGGATCTGCTTATTGAGGTCCTCTCTGAAGAAAGGACAAAAGACAGAAGTAACCAACACGCTCTCCGGAGTAGCAAACCAAAGAGACCTTACCTAGGTCCCAGCCATAGCTAGAGCCTTAAAGAAGCCATCCAGACACACAAAGCACTCAGTGGGCCTCCCTCTTTCCTACCCAGCATACAGGAGTTGCATGAATTCTTCTCTATAAAATGAATGTTTCCTGTGTGAATGTTTCTCTATAAAATATTTTCCTAATAGAAGTATCAAATTAAGGCGTTCTGCTCTTGAATATAATTTCCTCATGGGAACACCAGTTTGATCATAACAAGTCTAATTCTCTCCTACTGCTTTGGCTTTTTTGTCAGGCTGCATGTCCCGTGATGTACCACAAGCTCTTTTTGAATAACATTGATATTCACTATTAAAGCCATAGATCATTTCTCTTTGTAAGAGATGGAGTCTGGCCAGGAATCCGATCACAGAACAAAACAGGAATGCAACTCAGCTGAACTATAAAGCTCATCAGGTTTGCTTTTTCCCGATTTTGTTTTTCAAAGAAAAAAATTTATTTTATAATGGCAAGAGAACATAATCAGTTTCCCATTATAAAAGGCATTATTTTCAGAAGAACCATTAGTCAACCCATTTTTAATCCAGTGAAACAATTACAGTGGGAGAACTTTCAACCAGCCAAGCACTGATTAATACTATTACACTGCAGACAGATGGATAGACATATATAAAGCATCACTGTTGATTACTGTGTCCCATTCTCACCTGTTATTGTATCCTATGCGCTCAATCTGCTGGTAGGTCAGGCCCAGGTTGAGGCCGATGCTCTGCCAGTCAGCACCCACACGCCTAGCAATGCTCAGCAGGTTTGCCTGTGTCAGGTACCCAGTCTCAGCATTGCCCAGGTTCAAGGGAGGGAAGGAGAAGCCATACAGGGAACCAGGGTTCTCATCCCGGGGTTTCAGTTGCTGTGTCACAAAGAAGAGAGAGAAAGAACATTTCCTTCTTTTCGTAGAGGACAGTGTCTGGCCACTCAGTCTCCACAGTGACATCTCCTTCCTTCTACTGGGGAGAAAGGAAGTACTTGGGGCTGAAGGGTCAGGCTGTAAGAAGCAAGGAGGACTTACATTGGCAGTGACCAGCAATGCTCACTGCCTCAGGAAAATATCAAACTGTAATGCTCACAGTCATAACTCACATTGGAAATTTCCTTTCCTGCATTTACAGAGCAGTTTAAAATAAGCCACATCCCTGAAGCACATTTGCCTCAGCATTAAGAGAGCACTTAGTCTAGGTTTGTAGCTGAGGTTGCATGTGTCAGAAAGGGATGTGAGATCATCACATGTGATCGGAAGGGAAGTATTCAGCCTACCAAGGTATTTATTGTTTTAGGCTTCTCAAATGTCACTTAAATTCCGTAAGCAAAAGTTGCATTTCTCACTGTAACATACAGCCCAGCCTTTAAAGCTCACAGCAGAATACCTAAACTCAATGTCTATTTCAAATCCACCATAACTACCTCATCCTATTCCTTTTTTTTTTCCTGCTACATGAGCTGGGTGACTAAGAAATTTATAAACAAAACAGACACTTCCCTTAATTACAGCAAGCTTCCTTGCGTACTACATTCTCATTTATTCAAAGGATCCACTCTCTCTGACTCTGACCGCCCATCCAACCAGCCTGTACTTGACAGGCAAGATGAGCAGGAGAGCTGAGACCACTCCCAGCTCTTCATGTTCTTGTTTCAGAAGATCTCGCTCACAGGGAGTGCAAAATCTCCACCATGACATGGCTGGGCAGCTATTTCTTGTGGTCATTCATTGCATGCCTTCTCACGGAGGAAACAAAATTAGCTGAGCAGAAATGCCAGGCTCTTGCCCCATCTAGATTAATTTTTCTGTAGGAGACAACTCACAGGCAGTTTGATGGGCAGAGTAGCAAGCCAGAGGGAGTCTGGACCTTTTCTCCTCCTGCTGGCATCTTCAGGGATGCTGTCTGGAATTGCCCCTCGGTAGAAGGAGACCTTTACAAAGAGAAAGCATGCAGTAAGGCTCTGATTCAAACACAGTGGCCCAGCCTATTGGCACCATGTCTTTTCCATTGGGGAAAGAATCAATTCAGCACTCTCATCTATCCTCAGCCCACAAATACGGCCTCTCAATTATGTGTAACTGGGAGGAGCACTGAGGTTCTGCCATAAAGGCTGGACTTCCTGCCAGCACCCCAAAAATTAAGGGCACTTAACAGACAGTTAAGTGATGAGTGATCCTTCAAGATTACACTTCTTGATTATACAGAGTTTAGTCAGTGAAATGCAAAGCCAGAGAAAGAGGGTAGGAAAAGAGTTATGTCCAGCACTCAGAGATTATTATGATGAGTACTGTAAAAGCAATGATGAAGGAGGAAACAAGAAGTCAGTGTAACTCGTTGTTCACCTGGCCTTTTACAGCTTGGCCTTTTCTGTCCACAGGGGAGGTCACATAGATTTCCTTCATGTTCTTCAAGTGGGAGTAAAAAATAAATGAGAGACGTCCATCCACACAGTCAGGGCGATCTGGGCAGAGAAGGCAGGAAGCATTCAACTTGTGGAGAAAAGTGTGCAGAAGCAGATAAGTCATAAAAATAAACCCATCTGGCTATTGCCCTCTGCAGGTTTACAAGGGTATGAGAAGACATGAAAGTCTGCAAACAGCACTTTCATAAGGAAAAGTAGATAGAAAGGTTATGTGACCAGAGAATGTGACAAGTTCAATGTCCAGGGGCTAGCTGCTGTGAGTAGTGGGCAAGCTGGAGACAGAGAGGAACACCAGGGAGGAGTACAACCCACAGCAGAAACACATCTAGGGCCAGAGCAGGACAAGAGGGAGGTTGGTAGGAGCAGAATGAGCCCAGTACTGCCATACCCATATCAATGCTGATGCCTCGCTCAAAAGCTGCAAAAAATTGCTCTCCCTCAAACATCTCCACCATGTCAGATGGCTCAGGTCCTCGATAGCGGTCCTGCAGCTTCTTCAGCACTGGGTCAACCTGACAAGGAAGACAGTGTTTGGTCAGAAGCACATCTGACCAACCCATGTTTCTATACCCATGATGTTCCTCTCACCTTTAACAGGGAAGACTATTTGGCATGAAAAGGATGTAAACAAATGAACAGAGACCTATAAAAATTTTCAGCACTGTCTCTATCTTTTAAACAGGTCTTTTCAGCTTCAAAGACAAGGAGGGATTTACTTGCTACCATATCCCACTCACTGTTGAAATACATTTTCACTGCAAAAAGACACATGCTACAACAGCACACAGCTGAGGACACCAGAAAGCTCATTTTGGCTTTGTAGTCTGTGAGCACAGTGGCAGTGCAAGAGTCAGGTTAGATTCTTCTTTCTATTTGTAACAGTAAACCTCTCACACTCCATGACCATTCCCAGCAGGATTACAGACAGACCCAAAAAACCATCTCACTCTGAATGTCATTGATGCCTCATCTGGAGTCAGTTTTAGCCCAGAACCCAATATAGAAAATCCTTGCAGATGTTTGTGTCCACAGGTCCCTTCAATACAGGAGCACAGGTAAAGAGAAGGAGCAACCAGGGTAGAGAATTATGCAGAGCTGGATATGCAGACCAGTAGTGGCAGTCTGATAAAATAACCCTCACTTCACCAAGCTGCACTGCCTGCCAAGGGACACATTCTCCACAGCTGCACACTCATACTCACACTAATCTGAAACAACACTGCTGAAGGCTGATACCCCCAGGAAGAGGCAGCAGAAGAGAATGAGTGAGCACCTCCCATCTCCTTCTTGACAAAGGAGTAAAGATAAGCTCATACTCATTGCATAAACTAACCTGATGTTGCATTAAAGCAGATTAAGGAGTGCTCATATGTTCTGTTCCAGTGCTTGAACTGAGAACAGCAAGAACATAAGGAAAATTACCATTTCTAACCACTCTAGGTGAAAACAAAGCACTGCTGCTGCCCACACCACTAGCCCATGTCAGACAAATGTCGTGTAAACTTTGACTTAAATTTAAGGCAACATGTTTTACCTCATGTTTGTTGGATTACAATATCATATACATGGCCAGTAACTGTGGTTCAGCTGATTTTAGCAGCCCAGTCCTCAGGGTTTGCAGGGGAGGAAATCAATGCATGGCATTTACCACTGCTAGAATGAGTTTTTTTCTTCCCCCAGCTCCCTGTGAGTCAGTATCATAGCACCAACAGTGTGGTGACAGCATCCCCCAGCCATGACTCTGGGACTGTTTGGTGCACTGCTGCCTTCACATCCTACAAAGGGAAGTCTGGGAAGCTCAGGAGCAAGGCAGTGCAACCCAGATCAGACCTTGTGCTTGGGGACACACTGTAGCAGGACTTGCTCGGGATCCCTCTTCCTCTGCAGCGCTATGAAGTTCACCTGGTACAGACGCAGGCGCTCATAGACCTTCTTGGCAATGCCTCCAATGTAGGTCTTGGTGGTGTACCACAGCCAGTACCTGGAGACAAGGAATTAAAATAAAAGGAGGGACCCTACCCAGAGAAAGGTGCAGTGTCACACCCACACGACTGGAAAGAAAGACAGGTAGAGACAAAGTGCTACACTGGGCCTGACTTGCAAAAGAAAAAGGGAACAGATAGAGTTAATGTCATGGCCTCTGGTCAGAGTGTTGGAAAAGCAAGGCAGAGGAACATCCATCTTTTCCTCAGGACTAATCCTGCACTTACCAGGAGAAGTGAGTGACTTCAAACACTGCATAAAGATGGGTGAATTCCAGCACCACCTCATTGGTGATGTCATTCCAGGTTTGGCCCTCCAGGTCACCATGGAGTATATGCAGCCTTGAACGATCCAAATTTAGCCCTAAAGAGACCAATGATCAAGAAGAGATGCTATATGAGCAGAAATGTTTATTCATGGCTTTACAAATCCAGCCACAGGTTTGGGTGATTTACTTTTTAAAGCCACCAAATAAAGGTTCACAGCCTTCTCTTCATCATCCAGGACTGAACTTTGGTCAAAGAAGAGCAGCAATAAAAGGACCAAGATATCCCATTGCTTTTGGGATATTCTGGCAAAATATGCAGAGTTAAAATGATATTGTGGTCATTCCCACCAACAGATTCATTAGAAAATTCTCATCACTAAAATCTAGGGTTATTAGTTAAGTACTATCTTTTTCTAATGTGCATCTCATAAATTTTTCAATCCTGATGCACTTCAGGCATAAAAATACCAGGTGATGTAATAATGAAGGTCATGTATTTCTTCACAAGAAAACCAGGAGAGGTCAAAGAAAATAGGAGTAAGGAGACTGAGGGTACTCAGCAAACAGAAGAATCCCTGGCATGACTGAGGCTGTTTTTAGCAGTTTTCAGAGTGGGATGTGACTCAGCATACAGTCATACATTTTTAAATGCAGTAGTTCAGCACCTGATTCATATGCAAGGAAAAGAGAAAGCAGACCCCTGAAGCAGCATGTTCATTCCTTGCTTCAAGCTATTCCAAATCATGAATCAAAGCCCTTTTACAATGCATCTCCTCAGTGGGCAAGAGTGCCTCTCCAATCCACCATAGTAAAACCAGCAGTTAAAACACATATGTGGTTTGGCACAGAAATCCTTTTGCCAAGACCATTCTCCCAGCTTGTCTGTGAACCCCAGCCCTGATCTGATGGACCTGAACTACCTTCAGCTCCCACTGCTCTGCACCACCACACAGCCAGCGGACACACCTTGCTGTTCCTGCAGGAAAAGCAGCAAGCTTTGTTAACAATAGGAGAGGCAAATAAAATTCTCTCTTCCCCTTTGTGGTTTTCCAAATATGGCATTTCCCTTTGTCAATTTTGGGAATAAGCTGACCTGTGACCCCGGGTGGAAGAGGCAGCTGAATTCTCACTGGCTTGAGAAAATCCACTGTGGAGTCCTGGGAGAGGTAGAGCAGGGGACTGGCTCTACACTCTGCATTGGCTGTGATTTCCTGTATCTCTTCTGCAGAGACTGGCAGCACCTGGATGTGGCAGATAGCACTGTGAGCAGAGCAGTCAGGCACCAAATTCCCACACTGCTCACTCAGTTCCTCCAGTACCCAGCAGGCAAATGCTGCTTTTGCTGCAGGGCCCAGCAAGATTTATTTGCTGAGAAATAAAGCACAGTGAATCTTGGCTGAAGTCTGGCAACCTGTTGGGCTGGGATGGACTTAAATTATTACAAGAGCATCTTGCAGTTCTACAGAACAATTAATTTTAGTGGGGTGATTTTAGAATTAGATCCACATTAGATTCCCCCACCACCCCGCATTCTCACTGAGCTGTTTTCCTAGGGTTAGTTTTGAAAGGGAAAAAGAGGCAAAATTTTTGTGTTCCCTTCACAGCAGCTACCCGCTGGTCTGCTGGAGATCCCTTTCCCACACAGGGCAGCACAGAGCAAGGCCCATGTTGCAGAGAAGTGAAGAGAGAAGGTGATCTGAGATGGGTCAGCCCATGAAGCAACCATGTCTAGACATGAATTACCCTGGGGCAGACATCTCTGCTTGGTTCTGTACTGAACACGAGAAAACAGCTGCACCAGAGCTCACCAAAAAGCATGCATACCTGCAGCTTGACACTACGAGGCTCTTTGGTGACTCCAGGAGGAAAGATCACTTTGATGTTTGGATCCACGCTGGAAAAGAGCAATGTCCCCTCTGCTGGCACTTTGCATTCATTTTGCACAAGTCGAGACACAACAAGGAACCAAGAGAAGTGAAGGACACAACAATGGGCCACACACTTCTGTGACAGAGGACAAAGAAGAAAACATATAGGCATATAATTTAATACAATAAAGGCAGGAAAATGAGCACCAGCCAAGCAGAAGAAAGTCCTAGATCAGGGATGAAGCATGGCAGGATGCAACTCATCAACTTCAGGAGACACAACTCCATTAGGGAGGAAACCTGGAGCTGAAATCCACTACATTTTATTGCAGCTGGTCAAAACACAGCTCATGAGATATTTCAAATAGGTTCACTCTTGGCTGGGCACAACCAAAGAGGGGAACAGGAGCAAAGTGTGTCACTGGTAATTTCAACCTGCTCACCTTTGATTTTCTCTTCTGCTTCACTCTTGTTTTCAGATCATTCCAGATCTGCCCACTGAAGGTCCGAACTACGACCTCATGCTGGTGAGGGGTTTGAGGTGAGATATATGGCATCCAGATCTGCACCTCCTGGCAAAAAACCATTCCTGTGAGACACCAACTGAAAGGATAAAACCAAGACCAGCTCTGCACTTTGGCTTCACATGCAGACGAGACAGGGCAGAGCATGGCCTGTATGCAGGGAATCAAAGAATCTGCTCTGCCCTGCAGTCTCTGGGGAGGCGACAGGAAATGTCAGGTCTGCTATGGACTGTGATGGCAGGAAAGGTTCAGCAGCTTCTGACCAGAAAGTGCAAAGCAACTTTTGCAGTGAGCTGCTGTCAGCCATGATGGGGCTGGTAGGTGGTGTGACTACTTCCAGCTTGAATGTAAATCATATGATCAGAGAATCAGAGACTCTTAGAGAAGGATGCAAACCATTCTCTTTTCAGGCTAAGGTCAGATGCTACACTTATCCTCTGGTAGAGCAGGGGGGTGTGAGTGAGAAACGTTATAGCTCAGCTCAATCAGGAGCAGTGGAGAAGGCAAAGATGCCAGATCAGCACAGTATCAGAGGCTGTGTCCTTTGTCTCTGCAGCAGGGCTTCTTTGAGAGGCAGTCCTGCAGCTAGTTAAAAGCACCAGGGATGGGGATAACTGTCTCACAGCTCCCAAAAGGAGCTCTCAGAAGACTCTACTGAGCTACTGCAAAGGCAAATTCATCAGCAGGTGACCCGGGTGTATCCTCACCTGCTGGAATTGGACCCCATGAGGCTGCAGCTCCAGGACTCTGCTGAGCAGGACATCATGGTGTCTCAGCTTTACCCACTGCGGATCTGGAGCGAGGGATCGGAAGTGGATCCGCACAGGATCAGAGGCAGCCCCCGGAGGAAAGTAGAAATGGATGCCACAGGCCAGGACCACTCTGCAGCCTTCAGAGGTGACAGTAAAGCTTCCAGAAGACATGCATGAATATATGACATTGTGCAGTGACTTCTGCCCTCCAAAAATCAACAGAAGAATCTCATACTTGTGTTTCACTGGCCTATTGAGGCTATAGGTTCCTATACATTCCTGCAATACCCAACACACCCCTTGTCTGTAATATAAATTCTTAATAATAGAGGCTTACCTGCCCTCTCCTGATGGAAGGAAGAGTCTTTTTAACCTTCTGGTACTGGATTTATCTGTAAAGATAAAGAAGATTTGGGTAGGAGAAGGCAATAAGAAGATTTGGGTAGGAGAAGGAGACAGAGTTTACTTAAACCAACATAGACAAAGAAAGGTTGAACAGTTTTGGCTTAATCCTAATCTGATAGAAGTCGCTAATGGAACCATGGTCACACTGCAGTGGGCCCTAGAACACACTGCAGCAAGAGGATGGCATGTGGCCTTGAGGTGCCAGGACATACTGAAAATGCTGGCTCTCCCCAGCAGAGCAGAGGAAATTCAAAAATATTTCAGTTTTCCTCTGCAGCTCCCAAGGCCATGTTTGATTGCCTGGGGCCACCCTGGGAATCTGCTTGCTCTTGTGAACATGAGCACCACTGGGAAACCCTGCTCAGAATAGTGTTCATTTCATCACCTTGCTCTTGGACAAAGAGCTGCTTCTCTGCAGCCTGTGAACCTCAGGAAAGCAGGACGTAACTGCACAGAATGACCTCTTGCTGTTCTCTGAGGTTCTAGCATGGGCTACCACAGCCTTAGGGCCAAGCAGCAAGTTCAGGAACTGGTGCTCACCTCTGCTAAGAAGGCTGGACCCCTTTAGGGACCTCTCCTGATCTGTTTCCTGTGAGTCCCATTCTCATTTCCACTGTGAAACCCTACCAAGAAAGCCCAATTCCAGGGACTCCTGAGCCCTTCAGACTGGTATAGGCCTCATAAAGACATAACTAATACTGTCTGTATCCCTACAACTTAATAATTATTCCAGAGAAATAACTGCTGAACTGACTCCCCCCTGCTTGTCTTCTCTAATCCAAACCCATCTACACCCTGCTGGGCTGAGTGAGGGAACAGCTGGGCAGAACACACAGCAGCAGAAGCCTTGCAATTACCAGCCTGCGGGGATGGCTCCGTTTCTCCCAAGGGATTGCCTCGGACATGCACGAACGGCAGGGCCTGGATCTCAGCAGGAATGGCACGGAGGCAGTTGTTCTGCAGATCAAGTCTGGACAAGTTGGGCAGGCTGGCAAGAGAGGCAGGGACTGTCACCAGGAGATTGCTGTGGAGATGCAGCCGACGCAGAGACTTCAAATTGGCTGCAGGTTGGAACAAGAAGTGACCCCCCATCCGTGCTGTTAATTGCATTGCGTATCAGCTCCAACCCTCTCTCTCTCCTCAGCCCGTGTAAACACACACATAATGAGGGAAAAGCACAAAAGCTTTACATCTCTTTAGCTCACAAAAGAAAGGAGTGCAAGGAATTAGCTGAGAGGCAACACAGCCTCCTCTGTCCTCTCCTTTTCAGCTACAAGTAAGACACTTCTATAACAGCATCAAAAGCAGCCTCGGTCACAAAGCAATACAGGATCCAGAATGCTGGCCAGCAGAAGTCACGGCCCAGTTCTGTGGACTTGTCCACACTGGACAGTGTGATTTCAAGCCCAGATTCTCATCCATAAAACCTCAGCTCTTCTGCTACCCAAAACCAGCCAGGCCAGATCCTCAGTCATTGCAAATTGTATTGAAATTTCAGCAGTGTTGATGATTCACAGAAACAGGAAGTGTGATCTAGAGTTGTTAATGCTCAAAGGCACTGACTGAACCAAGCAGGATCTTTCTGGATACCCCTTCCATTTGGCTCAAATATAAAATTCTTTATGCTAACAGCTCTGGGGATAGAGACCAAGAGTCTCAGAGGTTGTACCAAAAGCTTAGCCAAGCCAATGTCCTTCTCTTCCCCAATAAAATACATACCTAGGGATTCTGGGATGCTTAATAAGCGATTCCCAGAGAGATCCAGCTCTGTGCAGTTGTGCAGATTCCCAACTTCTTCAGGGAGCAGTTCCAAAGCATTTTCTGAGAGATCCAGATCCTGCAGCACTGACAGCTCCCCAATGCTCTGAGGTAAGTCTCGCAGCTGATTTTTCATTGCAGAAAAGAATGTCAGTTTACTCAGACAGCCAAAGTCCTCAGGAAGTGTCACCAGGCTGTTGTGGCTCACCAGGAGCACACGGAGGCTGGGGAGGTGGAGAATGCAGCTTGGCAAGGTTGAGAGTCTATTGAAGCTGAGATCCAGGTGGGTAAGACACCTGAGATTCCCAAAGTCTGGTGGCAAGCTTGTCAGGGAGCCATGCTGATAGGAACCAAACTCATCCCTAGCAAGACCACCTGGGTGGAGGGAAATGGAAGAGGTCAGTATGCTACCAGGAGAGCTCAGCAGCCTCATGTGAGACTCAGCAAGGAGATCCACAAGATTGGGAGTTACTGATAACAATGGGCAGCACTAATCACAAAGTGCTCAGAGAAGTGAGTTTTCTGCTCCATGCCTCAGTTTCCTGATCAGTGAAAGGGGTGTAACAGTGAAGAGCTGTTATGAAATCAGGAGATGCCACAGTGAACCAGTACAGCTCTGCTGAACGTATCTGGAGTCAAAGCTCAGAAGGAGCCAGGCCACCCCACACATTTACCACACTTCAGCAGGGTGGCCCATATACCTCCAAGCCTCCCACTCTCCTTCCTCACTTCTTCCTCACTACCAGTGGCCAACACACAAGACTTTCTGGATCAAGGAAATAGTCCTTGCCCTCAATGATTTATCCATGCTGTTGAGAAGCAAACAGCCCTGAGGACTGATATCTGCCCTTGCAAGACTGGAGGGCACATCTGAGGAAAGAGCAGGGAAAAAGTGGGAGGAAAAAGCAGGTAATTCAGTATTCTAGGCAGACAGGAGGAAAGCAGAGAAAATGTGGGAGGAAAAGTAGGTAATTCAGTATTTTGTAGGCAGACAGCACAGAGAGCAAAAAATGAAAGTTCCATATCCCAGCTTGTGACATTCAAATTAGAGAAGGTCTGCACCCCTGGAAAATAACTTGAGCAAACAAAAGGAAACTTCCAAACTTTTCCACTTGCTCATTGTTTCATACTCCTTCTCTACTGTTTTCTATTTATATCCATATACAGCAGAGGGCACCAAACATTTTTTTATGCTGCATAATGGTACAAAATGAGAACAACCAAATAGGCACATTGCACTTTGTACATAAGATCTTACTGAACTACTTTATTGCACTTCAGAATGCTCAGGGTGTGTGTACATCTCACAAAACAAGACTGATAAAGGATACTGCTGTTATTGCCACCTTACTAAAGGGGGAAAAGACAAATCAAATTATTCACATGAGAAATTTATGACAGATATAGAAACAAACAGTTTGTTTTCAGTTTTCTGCTGGAACCCTGAATTCTGCCCCAAAACTACCCCTTTTTCTTCTCATTTATTTTTAAAATTCTACCTCCCAAAGAGCAATTTATTCAGTCTGACACAGACTAATTGTATTGAGATCCTACTACAATAAATTGATGAGACAGTCAAAGAATGATCTAATATTTATGGCTCTAACAGTTATTACACTTTTCCAAATTACATGCACACCCTGTGTCCTACTTTAGATAAAATGTCAAACAGCATTTTCTGGTGTGTCTTGAACTTTGCTAAACTTACACTAAGCAAGACTAAATAGGGGCTGAACATTCACCAAAAAATTAAACACCTTTCAATCCCCCTCTTCTTGCATAACTGCAAAAATGCTCTTCTTCTAGAGAATGGCTATAGAAAATGCTGCAGCATCAACCCAACGAGACTCCAAAAACCCAGTCCCCAGGCAGCTGTAAAAACAAAGGGAGGAAATAAGAATCCAGATGCTGTATCATGTTGAAATCCGCATTCAGCTCTGAGCAAGGCTGAGCCAAAACTAAGGTAAGGGGCACTAGAACAAAATATTTACAAGGGCAGTTTGTCCTGCAGATATGAAGAGAAGGATAAAAAATCGGAGCCTAGAAAAGCTGGATGGCAATGGACCCCAGAATTTACCTTTAAGCACCAGGGATTTCAGGTGCTTCAGATGAGGAAGGCTGCCCAGTGTGGTGTCAAGGAGGCAATCGTTGCTGCTGAGACGGAGGAACTCAATCTGGACCACCTCTCCCTGTTGCTCCTTGAATAGCTGGAGGAAACGGCGGCAGCCGTCAGGATAAACATCCAGGTTCAGTCTGTTGTCAGCAAGGCAGGAGCCAGCGAGGGCAGGAACCCCCACAGTCCCCTCCTCACACTCATCCCTGAGCCCCAGCAGCTCTGCCATCTTCTGCATCTCATCCACAGGGTTTAGACATGCTCTGACTTGCCAGTCAGGCAGGCACTGGCAGCACCACAAGTCAGCTGGGACAAGGAGAGGAGCAAAGATGGCTCTGAAAAAGAACACAGGTGCACAGTGAAGGCTCCTGCCCCAGTCCAGAGTGGCTGGAAACAGTTCATAATCACAGCAAGATGGTAGGAATGATTACATGCATGCTACTGAAAGCTTTGGAGGCAAACAGCACAGAAATACAGCATGACAGATGTCACATGGGCTTCTCCTAGAGAAAAACCTCTGAATTTTTCCAGCCAACATCTCAGCAGGAAATGGAGCAATTATGCACCATCAGAATAAAGACCAATATTAACTTTAAAATACACAAATGTAAATGCCTATGCCTAATGCAGATTTCAAGATGCCTTAGTAGGAAGCTTTACAAGTAGAGAAGAAAACTGGGGCAGGGAGAGCTGAGCCAGAAGCAGAGCCCAGAGGTGACTAACAGACTGTGACAGGTCCTCATCTAACCCGGCTGTGAAACCCAGTGTCAATGGGATAAAAGCAAATGGACAAAGGGCAGCAGAGAAAATGTGATAGGGGCAGCAATAGGGTTAGAAAAGGCATGTTGGTGGTGCAGGAGTAACACCTCCTGAGCTTGGCAATTAAACTAGCTCATGGTGTGAATATCAGGAGTTCTTTGTTAACCCTGCCATGGATCGAACTGGTAAATAGAAGTTTCCTTTGAGTGATGCGGTATTAGAACAAACTTGGCTTTAAAGTCCGAGGCCAGCAGAAAGAAGATAATGCCCCAGCAACACCCTGAGGAGCAGTGCTGTTACTGTTAGCCTGTGGGACATGGCAGCACTGATGTTCCCCCAAGGCACAGTCTGGGGGAGGCGTCATCCCTTGAAGGAGCAGAAATGCCTCACTATGAAAGGACAGAAATATAAAGGCAAGAAGAAGAAGAAGCAGAGCCCAGAGGCAGCTCACAAATTGTACTGCGTCCTTGTTGAACGTGGTTTGAGAAACTGAGTGCCAATGGGATAAAAGTGAAACTACTGCTTTAGTATAAAGCATTTCTTACAAAGACATTGTGCACAACATGTACATAGCCTCCTTACAGACACATGTAAGAATAAAGTCCATCAGCTATAGCTTTGTAAAACTGTCAGTGGTGAAGGAACCAGAGGGCAGCTCCAGAAGCCACAGAGGCGGCCTCGGGGGCAACAGACATGGGTAGACATGGTGCTGCAGACACTCTGAAACATACACACCTTCACATGGACACACACACAGCCCCGCACATGGACACATAGCCCTTCACATGGACACATAGCCCTTCACACGGACACATGCCCCGCACACGGACACACAGCCCCGCACACGGACACACAGAGCCGGCCGGGCTGTCCGCAGCACGCTGTGCCCCTGGCCCGTCACCCCACGCCGCTGTCCCGGCCCCGGCAGCGGCCGCAGCCGCGCCCCGTGCCCGGCCGAGCACGGCCCCGCGGCTCTCACCCCTCCGCACCGGCCCCGGGGCTGGGCTGGGCAGGGCTCTGCCCGCCACTTCCTGAAAAGTTCTCGGGAGCTGAGCCGCGATCCGGGGCGGGACGGCGCGGGGGAGGTGCCGGAGGCAGCGGGACAGCGGGCGGCTGCTATGGGGAACCTTATGCAGGCTTCCTGCTGCCCCAGCAAAGGCACGAAAGGAGATTTTCCGACACGGCCCCGGCCCCGGCACCGCAGCCCGTCCCGTTTCGGCTCCCCAAGGCTCCAAGGGAGCGGGAGGCACGGGCAGCTCCGGGTGCTGTGCTCAATCTATACACATCCAGGGAGAGAAATGGAGCAGGGGCTGCGAGGCTGAGAGTGCGCAGGGCTGGGGCTGCCCTGAAAGGAGTGGGGTTCAGCCTCTGCTCCCAAGCAACAATTGACGGGACAAGAGGACGTGCTCTCCAGCTGATGTCCAGGTTCAGGCTGGACATGAGGAAGAGTTTCTTCATAGAAAGGGTGCTCAGGCATTAAGAACGACATGCCCAGCGAAGTGGTGGAGTCACCGTCTCTGGAAGCGTTTAAGGAAAGACCGGACGTGGCACTCAGTGCCATGGTCTACTTGACAGGGTGGTGTTTGGTCACAGGTTGGACTTGATGATCTCAGAAGACCTTCCCAACTGAATTCATTCTGGGACTCTGGGTGCATGCTGCACATGGCTGAGGGAAATTCCTCTTCCTACACGCAGTAACCACTAAGTACTGCTCCAAGCTCTGGCTCAATTGTAACACTCTGAGCCTGGTTGTTTTCTGAGAGCACCTGAACTAGCACAGAAGCCCCAACACTGGGGATCCCTGGGGTACCCCCAGGGCAGCAAGGCAGGGACAGTCACAGCCCACACACATCTCTGCTGCTGAACCAGCACTCCTGGTTTGTTTGGGTCCAATGGGTTTCAGCACAGTGTTAACTATTTACTTCTATTCATTTCCTCAGTGCAGGAAATCAAGTGAACAAGCACAGGTGGTGACTCCCATAATCCCATGTCGAGACCTTGCCATAGGATTACCACCTCCCAGCCTCCCAGCACACGACAGCAGCCCTGCCCCTCCTGCGCAGAGCCTTGCCTCAGTGTGCTGTCCCACAAGCGGGTTCTGTCACCCAGTGTGCAAGAAGCTGATCCACACGTGGAGCTGAGGTATTTCACAGAACCACCAAGCCATTCAGATTGGAAAAGACCTCCAAGGTCATTCAGTCTAACCCATGACGACTAGACCATGGCACTAAGTACCACGTCCAGTCTTTCCTTAAACACCTCTAGGGAGGTTGACTCCACCATTGCCCTGGGTCCATTTCAATGTCTAATCACTCTTTCTGTGAAGAAATTCTTCTGAATGTATAAGCTGAACCTTTCCTGACACAGTTTGAGGCTAGGTCATCTTGTCCTGTTGCTAATTGCCTGGGAGAAGAGGTTAACCCCTGCCTTTCTACAACCTCCTTTCAGGTGCTTGTACAGAGTGCTAAGGTCACCCCTGAGCCTCCTTTTTCCAGGCTAAACACCCGCATCTCCCTCAGCTACTCCTCACAAGACTTGTGCTCCAGACCCTTCACCAGCTCCATTGCCCTCCTCTAGACACATTCCAGCACCTCAGTGTCTGTATTGAAGTGAGGGGCTCAGAACTGGACACAGGGCCTGAGGTGTGGCCTCACTTGTGCCAAGTACAGAGGGATGATCACCACCCTAATCCTGCTGGCCACTCCAAGATCATTCAGTTCCAGCACTGACCAAACACCACTGTGACAACTAGACCAAAGCTAACTAGTATGTCCAGCTCCAGGACAATGGCTCCACCACCTCCCTGGGGAGCTTTTTCCAATGCCTGACCACCCTTGCCATGAAGAAATGCACAGAGCCAGGCACTGGCTTTCTGGATTCATCACCCACTGCCCATCTTTGCACTGATACAAAATAAACAAATATGAAGACTCTGTGTGTGGATGTGCCTGACGTGCACCTGGAGGCAGAACCCAACTGATGGGACAAACCGAGAGGATTGTGCTGACCCTGCCAGCCAGGGCAGGATTGCAGAGTTGGAGGACAGCATTAAGCTGTGCCAGGGGAGGTTTAGGTTGAACATCAGGAGTAATTTCTCCACAGAAAGAGTGGTCAGGCATAGGGACAGGCTGCCCGGGGCTGGTGGTGCAGTCACCGTCCCTGGAGGTGTCCAAGAAAAGACGGAATGTGGCACTCAGTGCAATGTTCTAGTTGACAGAGTGGTATTCGGTCAGAGGTTGGCCTGGATGACCGCAGAGGTGTTTTCCACTCTCTGTGACTCCGTGATTTTGGGAACCACAAACAACAAGGCCGCGCAGTAGCACAGGGCGGGCGCCCCACGCTCTGCGCGGGCGCCCCACGCTCTGCGCATGCGCCACCGGCCGCGCTGGCGGCGGCCGCACCCGCGGCTCCTCATTGGCCTGCGCGCTGCCCGCTGGTGCGGCCCAATGGCAGCGCTCGTTGTTGAGGGGTGGCGGGAAGAAGGCGTTGCCGAGGCCCCGCCCCTTCCTTTCGCCGCCGCCTGCCCTCGCGCGCGCACGTCCCAGGCCGCCGTCCCGCGCCGCCGCCGCTGCCCAGGTGAGCGCGCGCCGCGCCCCCCTCCGCGGCAGTGGTGCCGTCCGGCCCCGCGCCAGCCGCCGCCGCCGCGCGGGGCTCGGGCCAGATCACTCGGGGCGGGCGGGGGGGGGATGGGGTAGGAGGGGAGAACGGCGGCCATGTGCTCTCCCGGCCTGCGCCCGGCCGGGCCGGTCTGAGCGGACGCCGGGGGGGCAGTGCCGGGTTGCCGCTTCGTTCTCTCTTCGGGGAGGTGTGCGGTGCCGCGCGGCGGGAGGGGGTGCGGAGCGCGGGAGCTCTGGAAGCGGAGCCAAAGGATTGTGGCTCGGAGGGAGAAGGGATGAGCGCCTCCGAGCGTACGGAGCTCGGCCGTGCCGAAACTCCGCTCTCCTGTCTCGCAGGATGCGTTACGTCGCCGCTTATCTGCTCGCCGTGCTCGGGGGCAACGAGTCCCCCACGTCCAAGGACTTGAAAAAGATCCTCGACAGCGTTGGCATCGAGACGGACGATGAACGCATGAACAAGGTGGCGTTGCCTCTTAATCCCTGACGTCCCAGACATACCAGACACTGGAGCTGTTTCCTTTGCTTCGATGTTCCCGTTGCCTCCTATTGGTCTACTCTTATGCTATTCAGACATTTGCTGACCCTTAGCAGTGTGATTTCTAATCTCTGCAGAGCCCATCATAAGTTTTTACAACTTCTGTTGAAAGTCTGGCTTTCTTATTCAATACCTCTGCAAAGATAGTGAATGTGTTCAATGCCTCTGCAAAGGTCTCTGTCAGTTTTTGCTGATTTCTGGTAATTCAGTCTGATCATCCTCACTGAGATGGTGGCTGCACATAAGGATGCACTGAAAATGTTCTGACATCGTGTATAGTCTGCACTGAAGGTTCACTTCTTAATTTTTGTCAGTATCGATTCAGAGCTAACACTTTTGGAGGCCTGATGCTCAGCAATACATTCTTATTTACTGTGCTGCAAAGGAGCATTTGTTTCCTCACCAAGAAATATAGGCTAATCCTAACACAGAGATTAAAGGTATTTGAGGATAATATATAGGAAGATTTTGGAAATTAATATGAAAGTGGTTGCATTGAAAAACAGACTTCTGAATGATTATTTCTTGTGATATAATAGATCTTCAGCATTGTGGACCTAAAAATAATTGGTGATGGAAAAAAAAAAACAAGAACCAATAAAATGATCTTATTACTTGTCACATACTTCTATATGAAGTGTTTCCAGAGATGTGAAGGTATAAAAGAAACTATTTCACCAGTATTTTACCATATGCCCAACGAGACAGGGGGTTGATTGAGCTGACAGCATCCTTACTATGATTTGGAACGTTGGTTTGAACTTGTGGTGCTCCTGTTTAAATGCCTTTTGGTTTTAGTTCCTTTAGGTTTAATACCTTAATAAATTAATTGCTTTCTCTGATATTCCAATATTTGGAAAGCTGTTCTGGAATTTGTTTTGGTCATAATTAATTTTTGGATTGTCTGTCTCTTAAGCCTGTGTAAATGTAGTGAAGTCTTAGAAGCACCTTTCTCCTGGATGGAGCAGTCATGCAGGCACATAATTTCACACATCCCATGCTCATTATAAGCAGAAGGTGCCTGTTAAAAAGCTCTTGGCTAAAAGTCCTTTAGCTTTGGCTACTGATACCTGAAACTCACCAGTAAATTCTGGAACATTGTTTTTAAGTGCTTGCTTTAGCAGTTCTGGGGTTTTTGTTTTGCTTTTGTCATCCCTGGTTATACAACAATGGTCCTAAAATGAAAGTTGGAACTCTTGTGTTCCAGGGCAAGGATACAATAGCTTGGCTTTTAACATTTGGTAGAGCTAGGAATGGGACCTTGTGGTTTTGGGTCCAGAACCCAGTGCTTCAGAGCCTCCCAGGGGCCATTAAGCAAGAAATGTAAACAGTCCCTCAGTGACTTACACTGTTGGTGGGGCTTCCTAATTGGTTGCACATCTCTGTATCCTTTTTTTCCAAGGCCATTGGATTAATTATGAATTCAGTAACAGATTTCATGAAAATGCTTAAAGTATTAAGGACTTAGCTGAAGTTTTCATGTCAGTGCTCTGTTCCTGGCACTGAGAAGTAAGGAATTTTGGGGCTAAATAAGCAGCAGGACAAAGGTACTGCATATGATGATTTATCAGTACTTGTTTAAATGTAGCTTATTCTTATGCTGTTTGGAAACTCTAACATTCTAAATTTAACTTACAGGTTATTAGTGAGCTGAATGGAAAAAATATTGAAGATGTAATTGCCCAGGGTAAGTAGAGTCTTCAAGTGACTCAGGTAATTGCCTCTGTTGCTTTGATAGTCTAGATCTGAGAGTATGGAATTGCTGCCAAGTCACAGACTCTTTGTTCAGCATTGTGGATCACAACTGAATTGAGTGGAATCAGGTCCATTCTAATTCCCTGCAGGTCAGTGCCAGTACCTGCTGGGTTTCGCTTGTGGACCACATTAAACTGGAGAACTGCAGCATGTATGAGCTTACTGGTAGTCTGCTCATGATGGAGTTTTCTGGACATGTTGCTAAGAGACTGAGCTGTCCTTCGGGGTCTCTAGGAGATGTTTTGTGTTTTACCCACTTGTGTGCACCAGTGATGTAAAGCATGAGGAGAGTCAGTTGGCATTGGGGCGCAGCTCCGCCCTCTGCAATGAGCACAAGCCTCTCCAGTGCACATCTCTTATAGAACGCTCAGAGTCCAGCATTTCCTTCTCCCTGAGACAGAACTCTGAGGGCTGATTTCCATAGAAACTTGTGCTCTTACTGAGGCTGGAACTTTTTACATGAATTGGCTGGGTCATAGGGTTGAAGTAGAGCAGAGCTGGGGTAGTGCAAAGGTTTCTGATTAATGAATTTTTTTTTTTGTAAGTGTATAGGCACAAGGGAATTTGCAAGCATATTTTTGTTTAAAGGTAGCCAGGACTTTGCCTGGCCTTGCTGTCAGGAGTAGGCACTGGACATTTCTATCCATGTGGTTTGAAAGACCTAAGAGAGCTATTATACTTGTGGTTACAACACACTTAGGCTGTCTCTTTATGTAATACTTTAAATAAATTGTTTCTCAGAACATACATGCATATGAAACATGTTTGTTTACTTTGCTAGTTTAATTAGATCTTGAAGTAACAGGGAATTATTTAGAAACTGATTCCCAGAAACTGGAATACAAACATAGTGTGTACGTGACCTTTGAATGCCAAGGGAGCCTTGGTATGTGAAAGGCAAGAGGCCAGAGAACTAGCTGGCTTTCCAAATACAAGCAGAAATCAAATCTCAAAGGAGATGCAATAGGGTTCATAGGGTGCTGAGGAATTTGTATAAAATACTGTACTCTTTGCCATAAATAAATGAATCTTTCTCTCCTCTTTAAGTGTGATCCAGTTATGCCCTCAGAGTACTCTTTACCCTTAAAGGGGGGAAAAAAAGGAGCAGGGGAAGCCAGTGCTGCCAATATGTTACTTTTGAGGTACATTATCACTTTCTGGGCTGCTGTGCTGTATTCAGAGAACAATGTGGGTGTGTGAAATTGGATGTGTTTGCTGCTATTTTTATAACAGCTTTTGGAAAAAAAGACAGGGACTTTGTGAACAGAAGAAAAATTACTAATAATATGCTGCCAGTGTTCGTGGGATAAGCCTTTGTGAATCTTAAAATTCCTGAGTGTTTTTCATAGAACAGTTTATCATGGATGCATCCTCTTGTTCCTTTCAGCAGATAGTGACAGGTTCAGTCCATGAGACGGGATCTGTTTTTTCCTGCACTCTTCCATTTCCCCTAATTTCTGTGCTTGGGATGAGCATGTAAATAAATACCTCTTCTTGTGTCCCATTCAGGCAATGGAAAACTTGCCAGCATGCCAGCTGGGGGAGCCGTGGCAGTCTCTGCTGGAGGGGGCTCTGCTGCTCCTGCTGCAGCTGCTGCCCCTGCTGCCGGTGAGTGTGGGTGGGTGAGCATGGCTCCAGGGCAACTCCTTTTGTCTCTGGTAACAGCTTAACAACTGAGTCAACATTTCAGGGCTTCTCCACTTCAGCAGTTCAGTAGGTGATGGAAATGTTAGCTGAACAGTTACTTTTCCTTTGGACAGTCAGAAGCATTTGCTCTTTGTCTGTCTTAGGATTGGTCTTGCTTAAAACAGAATCAAAGAGACTTGCTGGTGTAAAGCACATTCCTGCAACAGTAGTGTCATATCTGTTCAGTGTTACTTGCTTGTTGAAGGGGAATGAGGTGAACCCTGGAGGCTCCAATACCAGTAGGCAGGGGAGCTGAGAACACAAAAACTTGTATCTTGAAAATCTGTGGTGCAATGTTAATACTGACTATTCACTTGGTCTTTATTTTTGTTCAGCTGAGGAGAAGAAAGAAGAGAAGAAGGAGGAATCAGAAGAATCTGATGATGACATGGGATTCGGCCTCTTTGATTAATTATTTGTTATAGAGAAGTTATTAAATTCTTTGTTTTAAATGTTTTTGTGTTTATTATTATTACCATGCAAGTGCTCTTGGATTCAGCTATTCTTGAAATGGCTCTGAGACAGCTTTGATTTTTATCTGTATGCAGTAGGTGTGTGAATTTTCTACAGGCTGTAGGACTCAGCTCTGAGAGTACTGAGGCATTGGAAAGCTCTTGTGAACCTGGATGCTTGTTTTGACACTGCTGTTTCTTAAACAGTGTGTGGAAACTGAATCTTCCTGATGTTAGCCTTCTCCATTCTATTTTGCTCTCGGTTACTCAGTGAAGTAGCTCATCTATTCAGCAAAAAAAGGACTTTGTTTTCCAGGATCTGTTTATTCTATTCCAAAATGTGAAACTGAATGAACAGCAGGCCTGAATTAGGCCAGAAACATAAAAACCAAATTACTATCATTAGCTCTGAAATAAAATATTTAAAAGCACCAATTTCATTACTGTCAAGATTTCCAAGATCTAGGGACAACAGTGATAAAATGGTTGACTAGGATTTTCTGTCACATCCATATGCTTAACAGTCTAACTAGAAAAAAAAGCCTAACTGCATCCTGCTGTCCAAGGACACAGATCAATGCAGAGGTGCCCTTCATGTGGAATGGATATTCTGGGCTATCAGGACATAAATTGTACCTTGATCTGAACAAAGAAACGTGAGAATGGTGTTTCTGGAGAACTGCAATATGTCTGGCATGCCAAGAATGTATCAGCTTGAGAGGAAGGTAAATTTTGCTTTATTTGTAAATGTCTGTAAGACAGTGTTTTGGCAGGCAACTTAACATGGTTTCTTGTGGAAATTCTCGTCTGTCAGTGTAGGTAGGTAGAGTATGAGTTGCATGTGTGATCTTGTGATAAAGTCTGCACAGGTAGAGTCTAAAAGATATCCCTGCAGCATGTGTACTGAGGAGCTTTTCTAGTGTAGTTGTTTTTGGGGAAAAGCAATTGCTGATACAGCTGTGTTCATATAAGTCATTGGACAAAGCATGGCAAGTCCTTCTGGGAGTAGAGATGGTGAAATCCAAGTAGGAAATACTATTTTATGTCTCTAGTGTACTGAGAAAACAGCCAATACTTCACAGCAAAGCAAAAGAGCAGTTGGAAGTTAGAGCCTCAAAATGGCCATGATTTAAGCAACTAACCCTTACTGGCCTTTCCCTGGTGCCAGAAAATGTACAGGAAGTAACAGTGCCAGTACCTTTCATCTACTTGGTCTCTTAAGTGCCAGCCTGGTGATCTGGTAGTAAAGGAAACCATTCATTGTTCACCTTAGTTCTCTGTCAGACCCATTAAAGACGGTTCAGCTCTGGGAGCATGGGGGCTCTGTTGCTTTTTTCTTGGTGATTTCTCCATTTCAGGTCACGGAAAAAGAGTGGGTTTTGGATGTTGTTTTGCTGAGAGGTGCCTCCCCCCTTTCCAGTAGTGCCTTGCTTTGCAGCTTCAAGAGCACCATCAGTGTTTACACAGGAAGGGATTGCCCTGGCACACCACTTAGTAGGGTTTTTCCATGCGCAGAGGAATTTATCTGAACGGCACTGAGCTATTCGATGAGTTTGCTGTACCCAGGCTTGTGGGGTGAAACAAATCTGTGGTGCCAGTTGCTGGCTACTGTGATGAGGGCAGGAGTATAAAGTCTAAGTTATTTTTTCATCCTGTTTTTCTCTATCTTCTTTATATGACTTTTTAACCTTGAATTATGGGCCTGGTCCTGCAGTGGCTGTCCTCTTAACAACCTTTAAATTTGTTTGCAAAAGTGCATGATTTTCATGAAAACTGTCAGTTAACCTGCTCTGAGAAAAAGGACAGCTCATTGGTAAACTGTTCGGAGAAAAAAATTCTGGGGGCAGCTCTCAGGGAAAGCACTGAAAATAGAGCTCTCACTACAGTGCCACAAGGAGTCAATATAACATTACTACCTTATAGGTTTTTCTTGAGAAGGTCAGGGCATGGCTCGGCTCTGCTCCAAGATTTCACATACATATTGCAGAATGTGCTAAAACCTCTGCATAGTGAACATTCATTCTGAATACAAGTTCAAACTTACTAAGTTTACTCCCTCCTTTACCTATTTATGAAACTGTTGCCACCTTATGGCTTTGTACGTGAGCAGTGATGTGCCTGGAAGTCTATTGCACGCTTGTTTGGTGTTCTGCATGGAGTTCACTCTGTTCTTCTGATTTCAATGAGCTTCAGCTGTGAAGACAATGAGATCCCTGCTTCTACTCTGGGGTCACTGTTCTGAATTTTCAAGTCTCAGTGATGCCCTTTCAGATTTATCAAAGGCAAGGATACTGGTGGGGTGGGTGCATTGTATTCCATGATTCTCTCAGAGGACACTAGTGCCTCCAAGACTTGGACTTGTGACCTAGTCCATCCCCCTTAAAGAATCAATTTTAGCTAGAATTTTTCATGAAAGATGCCCTCTTCAAGGGCATTGAAGAGAATGGGAGAGATAGTCTTGTGCCTGGAGATTACACTACTAACTGGTCATTACCAAATTGACAGCAGGGGAGAGTGATTAGTGATAGGCATGACATTGAAATGTGCAGGCTTCCCTCACTGGTACACAAATTCTATGCTGTCTCAAGTCGACTCTCACTGAAAACCATTCCTTACAAACACCATGGACCAGGGAGAGGGACGAAGCATCTCCACTACTTGGAAAGCAGGGAGAATGTCCTGGACACTACTGTAAAGCAATAAGCAATGGCCCCCTGGGGCCACTCTCAACGGGTTTCACTCTTACTACCAAGGCCCAGTTTTGCAAGCTGCTATATGCAGGCAGGCCTGCTGAACTCAGTAGGTTCGACTTACGTAGGTGCAGAGATGTCTGTAGTATGTTTCCTAGAAGAAAAATTCAGTCCCAAAAGAGCAGGACCGCTCCTCTGCCTCAGGACATGCTCCTGTGAAGCAAGTGCCAAGAGTCTGTCATAGAATGACCTGACCTACACAAACATCACAGGTAAGAAAAAGACATTAACTCTGGCTTTCCAGTGATGTTGAGAGCACTAGGGTTGAGCTTCATGACTGGTGCGCTTTTCTTGCTGACTAGGGACAGACAGCAATACTAAAGTAACATTCTGAAATCAACATTGTAACAGGCTGCCTTTGGTCTTCCCTTGAATTCCCAAAGGCTGTCAAAAACACAGTGTCTTGCCTGGAAAAGCAGATATTGTTAGCCTGTATATTATTATCTTGTAGGTACTAACAGCTTACCATTCATTAGATTAGAAAATAAACACAACAACAAGAGATTGCATGTGAAGTTGTCTCCATAGCATCTCATTTTGTAGGGGCACAAGTGGATTTGAAGAGTTTCAGTTGGAGTTTGACACACAGGAAAAGCTGCCTTGGTAAATCTTGCTGATCTGGCTTACTGCTGCATTGTGAGCAATAGCAGAATTGTAGCACTTTCTAACTGAGGGGAAAGAGATTAGTTTTGAGGGTTAATTTATTTTTGAGAAAAGCACACTTGTTTGTCAGCTTGCTAGTGCCAATGCCCAGTCAGTACTCCACAAGAGATTAGCGTTCACATGGTTAATTTAATCGACCTGTTTCAACAGGACAGCATTAACCTCCTCAAATAAGTAACCTTGAGGGCCAAGGCAGAGTGATGTAAACAACTCAGGATGAGATTGCTGTTGGGAAATCAAGTGAAACTAACTCCAGCATTGTCGCAGCATTGTTGTTTCTATTTTCCAGACATGCTAGGAACATTAAGGCTTGTGAAATGCTGGAAAAAGAGGGAGCACTGCTGGCACCAGAATGAAGATGTTCTTGTGGTTACAAGTGTTTGGGAGGTATCGGCAGACAAGGTTCAGTGATCAGTTTTGCCACAGACTTTGCTCAAGTCACAGCCCAGTGACCAGTTCTTCTGCGGAACAATTCCTGTTCTAGAAAAGGGGAGATACAATGTTTCCTTTGGGGTTGAGTACATGAAAATACCTTTGTCACCAGAAGCATGGGGTGGAAGCTCCATGATGGCCTTGGTGTTAAGGGCTTGTAAGAGAGTCATGGCTCTGGTGTGCCAGGGCTCACCTCTCCAGGTGGAGATGAGGACTCGCAAGGTTTACATAACCACATCAAATGCAAGGGAGGAAGGAAATTACAAATGCAACTAGAGGTATGAGAGGAAGGGAGAGAAGGGTATAGAGAGAGGATTAAGATAAGTGTGGTTAATTTTTTATGTACTCCAGGATGTTAATATGTATAAAGGGGAGTTCCTGGCAGCCAGGTGAGGTGGTGGGCTTGGGGGCAGGACTTGAAAGAAAGATAAAGCTGTACTCTTGCCTGTCTGATGAAAGCAAAGGCAAACACTTAATGAAAAAGTGCTCTGTATGTAGAGTATGATGTCTAACTTGAACTCAAATATTGGACTTATGCAAGGGTTACCTGCTGAATTTAGCTTCTGCCACATGACTGTGAGGCAGTAGACTGAGACATTAAATGGCTGTTCTTGCAACCTGATGGCCACTCTTCAGGGAGGGTATTAACCTCCCTTGTATCATTTGAAAGGATGTTTGGAGTGTAAGGAACAGGAAGAGGGTCTACTTGGATGACCTCCACTAGCATAAATGGTGAAAGAGTTGTTAAGTACACGTTTAACACTATCCTAAGTGAGAAACTTCTGACCAGTAATGAGAAAACTAATTAAAATTGCTTTATGCCAAGACTAATGAAGTAGTTTTTAAAACTTGGGTAGAAAGTGCTTTTTGCCCTATGTTGGTTCCATTAAAAATGAATGCTTTTTGGTTTGTATCCCTCAAACCTCCCTCCTGCTGATCTTGCTTCCTAGCTTTGAGTAGAGCAGCTCATTCTCTTGCTATGCTGATATTTTTGATGGCTCTGTAGACTTTTGTACTTACCTAATAATTTGGATGACTGTAGTCTGTATTGTTTATGGCAAGGGGATTTTTACAGCCTCTGAAATCTACTTTGATGATCAACTAGCACTGGCCTCTCACCCAATGCTGCTCTGTGGCGACCTTGTGCAGAAGTACTGCTGAAAATCAAAGTTGCCCTGACTAAATGTAAGCATTTTGGTGAGCTTAGAGGCATGTAGAGAAAAAAAATGTTGAGAAAAGGTAAGCAAAGGTAAGCAACTGTGTGTGTTTTGGTGATTAGTATACAACAGTTTACAACTTCCTCCTGACGGGAAGAGGCAGACACTGATCTTTTCTCTCTGGTGACCAGTGACAGGACTAGAGGGAAGGGCCTGAAACTCTGTCAGAGCAGGTTTAGGTTGGATATCAGAAAAAGGTTCTTACCCTGGAGGGTGGATGAGGACTGGAACAGGTTCCCCAGGGAAGTGGTCACAACATAAGCCTTAACAAGAGTTTAAGAAGTGTTTGGACAATACTCTTGGCACGTGGTGTGACTCTTGGGGACGACCTGTGCAGGTCCAGGAGCTGGACTTGATGATTCGTTTGTTTTTGAAGGAGGACAGGGGGATTACCTTTTTCCCAGTTCTTGCCCTGTTGCTGTGACAAGACGTACCTCCTTATGATTCCTCAGCTTTTTGTCAAAGGGGAACGCTTTTCCTGTTCTCTCACGTTTCTTGCCCGATCCCTGAAAAACAAAGGAAACCCCGAGGACTCGGAGCAGATGCTACGCATCGGGATGTTCCGTGAGGGAAGGACAGACAGCCTGCTGTCCCGGGACAGGGAGAGGCGACCCTCCCGCTCCGAGAAGCTGGCTGGGCCCGTGCCGCTTTAGGGCGGCGGCGATGTCCCCGCAGCGCCCCGGGCCGGCGCGGGGTTCACCGGAGGAAGGGTTGGAGCGGGGCCGGGCTGCGAGGGGCGGCGGCCATGCCGGGGGCGGGGCCGCCGCGGATAAAACTGGGAGCCGGCAGCGCTCTCCCAGCGGCGAACCTGCCGTGTTCTGTAAGTGCGCTCTCGGCAGCACAGCGCTTCCCGGCTGTCCTGCCTGTCCCGCCCGTCCCGAGGCGCTGCGGGAAGAGACCCGCGGCTTCCCTGCTCCGCCGCGGCTGCTGCTGCTTCCCTGCAGCAGCCTCCGCCTCCAGCGGGGCGCGGAGGCCATGTTCCCGCTGGACTCCACCTGGAATATCTCCTTCGCCGGCTGCGGCTTCCTGGGGGTGTACCACGTCGGCGTGGCCAGCTGCCTGCAGGAACATGCCCCGTTCCTGGTCGCCAACGCCAAGAAGGTGTACGGCGCCTCGGCCGGGGCGCTCACCGCCACCGCCCTCGTCAGCGGCGCCTGCCTCGGTAAGCGCGGCCCGAGCGCGGCGCTCCTCCGCCTCTTCCCTTCGTTACTGCTGATTTGTTCATTAGAGCAGCAGCGAGGGGATGCGGGTGTATCCGTGTGTGTGCGTGTCAGTGGCGCTGCGCTCTCCTGCTCCCGAAGCGCGAGCGGCGCTTTGTTTTTCAGGCCCGTCCCCCGCCGCGGTCCCTGGCGGGTGGCTGAGGTCGGGGAGGCCCCGATGGTGGGAAGGCAGCGCAGGGCCCCGTTCTGACACCCGCCCACACGGACATGGTCGCGTGGGCTTGCCTCGCTTGGGAATAGCTCTGCTGGGGCGAGGAGAGGAGCCTCTGTGGCTGTGAACGGGAGGTGAAGCGGCTGGAGATGGAGACGTGGAGTTTGCGTGTGCACATGGGAGCCGGGCAGCATCTCTCGGCAGCACAGCCTTCAGTCTGCATGTTTATTTCTGGAGGAGTGTTATTCCTTGGGATCTTGGGTAGTGAGGAATTCTCTTGCCCTTTGCAAGAGCTAGATCTCCAGTTATCTAGATTTTATCTCTGTTTTCAAGTTATAGAATAACCTTAAAATGTTATCTCTGAAGCAAGCACACTGTGTATGTTGTGTGTCTCTATGCCTGGGGAACAGCTGAAGAAAATGGTCTGTGGTGCCTCCTGGCTTCTTTGTCATTTTACATATGGGAGGGAGCTAGCAAGCACGTGTTAGAGTCTGTACTTGGAAGCTTTTACATTGAGAATAACAAATGCAGAAAAGTTTCTTAAGCTTGAAAAGGGATTGTGGTGTGAGACAATCAGCTATATTTATTTCATCTCAGAGAATTATGAGCCTCTACTAGAGCTAAGGGCAGCCAGAGCTGTGTATTGCTTGAAGTTCTCTCACCTTGACAGCTGTTTTTCCACGGCACTCCATTTTGAGATGTAGCCCTCATGCAGCAGAAGTTAGCATTTTCTGTGTAGTTAGGTTTGAAGTTTCCTTTCATGAGCATTTTGCTTACAGAAATGCCCAGTGAAGTGCAACCATAACTTCTGGAGCTCTTAACACCAGTTCAGACTCCAGTCTGAGATCTTGAAGCCTGTAGTGATGCCTTGGTGCCAACTTGTACTGTGGACAAGGGATAATAATCCCTAATCTCTTCTTGTATAGGGGTCCATTTGCAGGTAGCTGCCAGAGATTTAGTTGTTTAATTGCTGTTGATTCTGTTGAAGAGGTGACTCCCCAATTAGTTCCCTAGCTGGGTGATCCCTCTGCCACTCGAAAGCATGGTACAAGGGTGAGACAGGCTGACGGTAGTGCTCAAATCCTTTGCCTTGCTCAGATGCCATCCTAAATGCTGAGCAATCCTGTTATCATGTTTACTTTGTCCTGGCTATTTATATGACCAGAGGATCCATGGTGTGCTAGGCACTGCCCTGAGAGAGGCATCCAGCCTGGTAGAGAGCTTTCTGTGAATCAGAATATGTTTCCCCACTCTCTGTGAGGTACAGTGGGAGTGTAAAAGGACTTGATTTGGGGCCACCTTCTGGGAAGCATTCACGTATTTCCTGATGGAGGGCAAACCATGCTCTTCAAAGCTAACCAAGGCTTGGGTCTTGAGTGTTCCAGTTCTGTTTTCTGTTTGACTTCTCTGGAATTGTTTTCTTCTGACTCATCTGCGTGACTGACATGTATCTTGGGTAGAGAGCAGCTCTAAGGCAGCAGAGTTGACTTCTGAAAGTAAAAGCACATGGGGTGCGTGGCTGTGCCGTGGTATCGTCGTACCTTGTCCATGTTGTAAACCCTTCTGACAGTGCAGCTTCCAGGAAGAGGTCCAGAGGTTAGAATGAAATCATAGGGGTAAAGGAGGACTGGGCAGAAGGTACAGCTAAGCCTGAACTAGGAGAGCAGTTCATTCTCATACAGGCTCTTACAGGGTCCTGAGTATCTGTGTTTGCTGTGCTACTTGAGAGCAGGTGGTATAGCCCATGAGCTTTGAATCCTATAGCAGCTGCTGCTCTGCATTGTCAGTTGCCCTGTCTATGAAACTGGAGTGCTAAATAGTGTCTCTTGATGAGTGACAAATGGGGGAATTTTGCAGAAGCTTTGCTTATTTGACTGTGTGTAGATAAAGTTAGTGTCCTCATGCCTGTGAACTCAAGAAGACTGTACTGTGCAGAGACAAGTACTTGCAGGGGAGGAGTGGAAAAACCTCTTCCTTGGGAGCTTTTCTTTGAGTCCAATCTTTTGAGACCCTAATCATAGAGAGCAGAAATCTTCCTTGACTTCAGAGAATAAGACCCCACTTAGTGGTTTCTTTTCCAGCTTTTTCTCTCCAGCCTTTGCATCTGTTCAGCTTGCTGTGAGCTTATTCTGCCTTCTCTGTTAGTTAAGACCTCTCTATCATCATTTGTGTAGGACAGGAAGGCTTTGCTATGGGCTGACAGTGAACTGAAAGCCCTGACCAAGTGATCTGCAGCCTGTAGAGCACACTGTGGGCTTCAAAAGCGTGTTTGAGAATACCAAAGAAAACAACACTGGGTGTGCATGTTACTTAGGCAGGGCATCTTATATTTATATAAGAGATCAGGAGGTATTTACAGTCTGATGTGACCTTGCCTAGCTCTGGTTAAGCACTTTACCATTAAGTTGTAGGGATCTGGATTTGTTGTTCAAGGTTACAGTGGTGATGCTGCCCTGTATCTGAAGTGCTCTCTCCCCAGCTTTGAGGTTCTTCTGTTTGCTGGCATGAAAAAGCAGTGCAGTTTTTCCACTAGAATAATCTGTATGGCTATCAAGATGCATTGGGCAGTCTCCTGTGTTTACAAGTTACTTGATTGTGCATAGTGCAGTGTTGTGGCATGAACAGCTTCTTGCCCCAAGGGTATTCTGGAAAATAACCTCTGTAATGCCTGTACCATCTCTTGGGGCTCTTGGAGTCCAGTACGCCAGGAGGTGCACTCTTATGTGCCAAGCAATTGAAAAGTTCTCATGCTGGCATTGCACTCTCCTCTTTGTGTGTACCTCCAAACCTGCAGCTTTTCAAAATTCTCGGTGTGGAGCTTTGAGGATGGTCACCTGTCTGTATAAACCTGAAAGTCACCAGCCTGGATGAGAAAAACTGGCTTATGCGACATGGTGAGACCATCCTTTTTCAGTGAGGAGGAATGCCAAAGTGCAGCTACTGTAGGATTCTTTCATCCCTAATACTGAGTAGGGAATGTATTTTTTGTAAGGTCTGGAATCAACTCATTTTGGTGAGCTGTATGGGGTTTGTTGTGCCTGCTTTGGGGGCATAGCAGCCCGAATAAATGATGGGATGTGAAGCTGTAATCACTGAAAAGCTGTCTTTGAGCTGGTACTAAGGTCCCTCTGACTCATAGTTAACCAACAGCACCTCAATTGTCTATGTGGCATGTGAATGTTGTCCTAGACAGTCCTGTCTGAGGGTGGCTTGGAACTGCTGAATTGTTTCTTTTTGGGGGGAAGGGATGGATTCTGCTGTCAAATGCAAAACAGGCTATCAAACCCCATCTGTTGAAGTTAGCTGTTCTCCTAAAGCATGACAAGCTCAACAGAAAATGAAAAAGTAAGCTGAGGAGATGCTTTAGTACTAAGAATACAGAAAGGAAGCTGTGTGTTGCTAGATTGAGTAGCGTTGTTTGGGATGCTCTTTGGAGAGCACTCCCTGGGTTGTTTACAGCATTTTTAAATTTAATTATTTGAAATTGCCGTCTTAGCCAGGACTCTGTCTCAGGCTTGACATGAGATGAGGTAACAGTTATTTGACATTTGGGTTTGCTTGACAGCTGTCATCAGCACCAGGAAATGTGCTGCTGAACTGTAGAGATGTTTTCCATTAAGTAGCAGGAGCAAAAAAAAAAAATAAAAAAAAAAGAAGCCCAATGAACGAAATCTTTTGAAACTGAGATAATTAGCATCAGCATCTTAAATGTTGTGCTTCTGCAATTTGATTATGTGCATGCAAAAGCTTAAGAACTGGTCATGGAGATTTGTTTTCTCTGTGTTTGTGTAATCTTAACACCAAATCCCAGATTGATGGAGTGAAATAAACCAGTTTAGAGTCTGTGGAATCCTCAGAGCAATGCCAGTTTATGCAGGCCAAAGCATGAATTAGGATGCTTATCCTAGGGGAAGTATATGTGATGCTGTCTTCTGTGGTTGTGTGAAAAGATGGATGGATGGATCTCCACAGGGACACAAAGGAAAGTTTTGTAGCATTTGTGGCATCTCAGTAGTCAGGTCCCTCTTTGCACTTGTACCTCCTGCAGAGGCCCTCTCTGGAGAAAAAGTTGTTGAGGTCAATAGTCCTAGCCCAGGAAGGAGAGACACCTTTATGTACTTACATGGAAATATGGATATAATTAATGGGGAACCTTCTGGTGCTTCTTGGAAATGGTAAAGTTTTTTTCTGTGGTGGAAATAGAGGTGGAGGGGAGATGTTCTGTGCTGACCTAGACGGAAATGTTCACTGGCTTGGCTGAGAAGCTGCTGTGCCTGGATCACTGCCCTCAGCAGTCACAGGGCTGTGGCATCAGGTGTCCAGAAGAGTAAGCTGGCAACCAGAGCACCCTGCAGGACCTCTTGATGGAAGGGAAGGAGCTTGTTCCTGCTGTCTGCCTGGCTCTAATAAGGAAGCTTCTTGCAGGCATCTCATTGGATGAGTGCAAGGGAAGCAAAGGAGCCACTTCTAGCAAAAAAACAGTCCTAGCAAGGCATGTGTTTATTTTTTTGACACCCCACATAGACAGCAGATGTGCAGAGCAGCTCAGTGCCCAGCCTTGCTGTCAGCCATGGCATCAGCTGTGCAGTGACACTGGCAACAGCACACGAGGTCTTTGGTCATTCTTCTGACCTGTAGGTTCAGCACGTCTCTTGAACTTGCTTGCAGCATGTCTGAGCTGTTTCTTTCTTGCAGCATGTCTGAGCTGTTTCTTTCTGCCTCTTAGCTCCCCAAACTCTTCAAGGCAACTGCAAGTCCTCTGTGTAAAATAGGAGAAGCTGTTGTATGTTCTTCAGGCTCCTATGTCCACCTACTGATTGTGTCCGGAAGCTTAGTCCTAATAAATCAAAAGGCCTTCCTCAAGTTTCTTGCTGTGTCGTTTCAGTTCCAAGCTCCTGCTGCTGCAATGGTTACAGCAGCTCTGCCTGCATGTCCCGTAGCTGGTGGTACTTGTTTCCTGTCTGTTGGGGGGGCTGTGTTACCTTCCAGTGCAGTGAGCTTGGAATTGTACTCAGATGTTGGGCCCCTGCTCACTCTGTGTTTCTTCATGTTTCTCTCTGTGCCCTCCATGAAGCACAGATGAAATACTCCCTGGCTTGCCTGGAGAGGATTTCCACCTCTTCTGTGCCTAATTTCCATTGAACTTGAAGAGGACCATGGAAGGGCTGGAAGTGGTTATTAGTCAATATTCTTTCTTTCTGGAGATGGGAATGGACAGGCCTTCTAATTACAGGACCTTTGCAAAAGCTCAGGAATCTTACTCCAAGGAGCAGTGTGAGTGGGTGACTCCTGTTCACCTTGCTCTTTGCAGTATAAACCCTACTTGTGGCTGGATTCCAAAGTGGCTGCCACTTTTCCATATTATTCTCTGCACTTCTACAGTTTTGTTGCCCAGCTCGAATACTTGTTCTCTTCCTTTCTGCTAAGTGTTCTTGGGACTGGAGGCGAAAGTCAGGATGTGTCTTCAATAAAGTGGGAGTCAGCAGAGCCCTGTGTATATGTATTTGCCTTGGGCTGTGTGTCTCGTCAAGCAAGTAGAGTGAGAGCTAGTGAAAAGGAGTGGTAGAGGAAATGATTCCATGTGGAAGGCCCTAAATAAGTCCATGTCCCTGGGAAAAGGCAGAAGGTGTCCTTGAAGTGGTAGAGTCTGAGGCAGTAGAAAATCCCTTCCAAGGAGCACATAGGAGAGAGGCAATTACTGAGCCTGGGAGTGTAGAAATGTTGCTGGAGATTGTTGTAGCCCTGCCATTTGTAGCCACAAAGGCCAGAGGAATGGAGGAGCGAGTTTTTGTCACTTGTGATACAGCAGCCACTTGTGGCAGGCCTGATCCTGTCCCTGGGGTTGTGCTGATCTGCAGTGCAGTGTGTTACATCAGGTGTGGGAGCTGGTAGCTTTATTAGAATCCAGGGCTTTGTGCTGCCCTCTGGCACTCTCCCAGAACTGAGCTGGTCATGCTTTCTGGTACAGATAAAGGCCAAATCCCCAATGATGACTTCTGCCTGACAAGACCTTTGGAATCTGCAAGCTTCATGAAGTGTCTTCTGCCACTGTTTCCCAGGCTTTTAGCTGTGCTGTGCCTGGAGGATTTCTTCTGAAAATGAACCATGCTCTTCCTCTTCATACACTGATGTTTGTTGGGATGGATATTGGTTTTGAAGGCCTTTTATATGTTTAGGATTTAAAGGATTGAATATCATTGTAGCATTGGAGGAGTTTGCCACTCCTGTGGATTATCTAGTTCAGCATCCTGAAACAGAGGAGGTGAACATCTGAGGGTGTAAATGAATCAGGAATCCCTTTACAAATGTTAATTACAAGGGCCAGTCTTGCTGGCTGCATTGAATGCTGCTGATTCAGTGCTGGGACTGGCAAAAAAAAAATTCCAGTGTATTATGGATCAGAGTGTGGATTCATGCCATAGTTATGCCATGCATGGAAAAACTTGGAGTCCTGTTTCAGAGGGGGCTGTCAGCACAAATTCAGAGATTTACACTGATTTATCTACCCTAGTGTTCTTACATAGCAGGATTGGTAAAATAATCTTTAAGGGAAGCATTTAACTACTAGCCATATTCTTGCACACAGAAGAGGTTGTGTCAAATGTTTATCTGAACATCTGTCTTGCTGTGCTTGTTTGTGTGCTCAGCCCTGCGGGAAGGGTGGAGCAGAGGCTTTTCCCCTGCCAGGGTTTGTGCAACCCTCTGTGAGCAGCTTCTCTCCTGCTCATGCAGGTGCTTTCAAAACCTCAGTCATGTTTTGGCTGGGGGTCCACTGCTGATGTCTCTGGGAGAAAATACCATCAGTTTCTAAATTTTCTTGCCTAACCTTGTGATCTGCCTGATACTGCTCCAACAAAAGGAGAATAATTTTAGAGCAAAATGCCAACACCCCTTGCCAGAGGACTGCTTTGGAAACAAAGCTATTGATTCTCAGTTCCTTGTTGGAGTCTGCCTTGCTTATGCCAGGGCCAGTGGGGAAGAGTTTGGGATGTAAGGTGACACTTGACCTGCCTGAGAAGGGAGGGCAAAGAGGGCCCAGCAGGCAGTGCGCTCACAGGTGCACAGGGAGGGGCTTGGCGTGGATTGGAGTGGTTGGTGAGTCTTGTGAGCATGAGAGCTGACATGATGCAGGCTGAGAGCCAGTGGAGGGTGTCAGAGCTGCTGTTCTCATCTGTAAGGGTTTTAGCAGTCACACAAGTGTACAGTGGAAAGGACAGGGAGGAAGGCTGCTGTGCGTCAGAGCCAGCCGTGTCTCTGGTATCATCTCTAAGCATGAAACAATTGCCAGCTGAAAATACACAGGAAAGCTTTCTGCAGGCCTTAGGCTGATAGCTACCAAAAGTCACCACTTCTGCCTCTGTGCAGACCAGAGAAGAAAGGCAATTTCTCATTACAACATGGGTTTTGGTCTGTTTCTCCCCTCCACTAGCTTTCTCTGTATGAGTACTTGTTTTTGAAAAAATTGCTTCAAACTCAGTTTTACGTGGTCTAAAGTGAGCAACAAGGATCTGAGCTGCACCTTGTCTAGTCTGCAAATCCCCTTTTCTTGTCATCCCATGCAGTCTGAATTGCACTACAGCATTGACAGGCATTGATGCATGGATGAAGATGGACCATGTCTTTCAATTCAGCTTGCCTGGGGTCCTGAGCAGCTTTTCCTTTTCATGCACTGTAATGTCATTTAATTTCTCTAATGCTATGAACAGAAACGCAGCATTAAGCATCATATTAGGGCAGTACAGCAGAGAAAGATTAGGCTAGTGGGTGTTGCTGTTGTGGTTGTGACAGAGCAATCCTGGCTGGCTGCTGAGCTGCCTCCTGCCCTTTTGATTGTTTCACAGCGGCAGCTGCGCTGTTTTTGATTTTGTGTTGCAAAAATAAGTGCTCCCGTCCTGACCGCAGAAACAAAGCAAGTCTCAGCTTGCAGAACAGCAGTTCTAGTGAGGCTTTGCTGTGCCAACACTTCATCAAGTCCAGTGCAAAAGTTTAGCTAGAGACATCATCAAACATGTGAGTTCTTATGCCTGCTCTCCCTGTTTGCTTCTGTACAAAGCAGAACAGTGGGCCTTAAGGTGAGGTATGAGTGGTGCATCTGCACTTGGGCTTGCAGGAGGGTCCTACCCTGCAGCTACCAGCTGATGGAAGGGCATGTGGCAGTCACTGTGGGCTGCCTTGTGAGCTGCTCTGTGCAAGAGGTAAAAACCCTGGCAACTTAAAAGCAGATCTTCATCTTATGTTCCTCATATTCTAGCATGTAGCAGTAGTTCTGGTTCATCTATTAACTGGTATCTAGAGCACACTAGCCATACCTTTTGGCTCAAATGGGAAAAATGTCTCCTTTTGGTTTGACTTTATTTAAACAGGTAACATAACTGACAGGTTATTTTCCCAAGTTGAAATAGAAAAGCAATCATCTTGGGACAAACATGTTAAGAGGGAGGCTTCTGGTTCTGAAGCAGTTGCAAATAAACTGAATTTACGTAGCCCTCCTGCTGCACAGTGTGTCTTGGGCCAAACATTTTGTGCCTGGTCTAAACAATGCTGAGCGTGAAGAATCTAAACCAAAAGGTAGTGTGGGCTGAGCCCTTCTTTTAGCATCTGCCTCTGGCTGCAAGAGCTGGCCTTACTTGAAAAGCTGTCTCTTTCTCTTGGTGTTTGCACATGCCCTACCTGTAAGGTCAGAAGAGATGTTGCTGACTGTAGTCTAACAGGGATCCCTAGGAGTTGCTTCAGTAGGGTTTTGGTGCCTCTCATTCCCAAGCAAAGGGGAAGAAACGCCATTATGTATAGCTGGTGGCCAGGCTTTCCAAAAACTCTACTTTAGAAAATTGTTTGTTTGTTTAGCTCTTGAGGTTAAATCCCTGCACAGAGCCCCTGATCTTGCCACAGGTAACAGCTGGTGGAGCAGTCGGACTGTCTGCAAACTGAGTGGGTGTGGTTATGAGGGGAGTTGTGTTTACTTCCTAGGTATCACCAAAAATAAAAAGAGAAGTTTCCTTCCTGTATCTCTTATCTGGAGCCTAGTGAGCTGAACTGTTTCTTACCTGATAGCAAAATAGTTGGAGAGGAGGATTGAGTGAAAACCTTAAATAAAATAAAAAAATATACATCAGAACAACAAAAATTAGGGAAGTCCCAGAGGAACAGCTTGTTCTGGTACATGGTGTTTCTCAATCGAACAGGCTTACAGGAGGATGTGCACAGATGAGAAAAGAGTTGGTGCTTTTGAAGACTTCACTGCTGGCTGCCATCCCCCAGCCTCAAAATGGGTGTTGAAAACGGGTGTTTTTCATTGTGTCAAATAGTGGCAGTTTTACAACTTCTGGCCAGTGCTTTTAGATGTCTGTCCAGGATTTCAGATGGCAATTAAAGAGCTGTCACCAGCAATAGGGTACATCTATCACCTGAACATGTCTAATAAGGGCAGGTTGTAAAACATTGCTCTTTATTTCCTGCTGGCATGGATTTGTCTTTGGAGCCCCCTTTGACATCTCTTCAGCCTCTCTGGTGGACCATCAGAGATCATCTTGGGTCAGGTTCCCATTCAAGATAAGTTGGCCTTTGTTTAGCTTGGCTGAAATGTTGGCTGGTTTTTGCTCTCTTGGGACAATAAGTGGAAATCAGATTGCTTCAACATGAGTGTGGAAAGTAGAACCGAAGTCTACCCAAGCAGTGGGATCTTTCACAAAGTGAGGTCAGTGCCCACAAGAATTGGGGTTGTCCTTGGGTCACTAGCACATTGCTGTGCACTGCTCCTTGAGATGAACAAATGGGCACTTTATGATGGTCTGAGCTACTCATGAGGAAACATCCAGTAACGTTCTCTGTTAATTATTTTCTAGGTGTCAGTTTGAAAACTTCTGTTTTGGTGCCTCTTGTTTATAGCTTTGTGGGTTTCTTTTGGGCTGGTGACAGGAATGTGTTGTAATTAGAACTCTATCATCTCCTGGCAGAGGCCAGGCAGGAAAGCATGTGCATTGCTTACTCTCAGTACTTAGAAAAGAAGCAAGTGCAGGAGCTGTGCATGCTGAGCTGGAGCAGCTTAAGGATTTGTGCCCTGGAATAACATGGAACAGCTCTCCTGAAATCTCTGCTCATTGTCAGAGACTCAATTTTAGCTTTTCCACAGATGTCGCACGGAACAGCTGAAATAGCAAGAGACAGTCAACCGAGATAAATTAATATTGCGGAAGATCATGCTAATAAATTCCTTTTGACTCATCCTATTCCCAAATTTTCTTCCAGACTGGGATCTACCAGTGGGATAATGACAATTCCAGCAGCGTTCAGCGACCAGCTGCATTGAAAACAAAGTGTGAAGATTTTAGCTGGGGACTCTTAAAAGGGACATGCATGCTGAGTATCACACAAAGAGAGAACAGAGACCTGAGCAGAACTTAAGGAGTTCTGGAATGAGGTCCCTGATTATAGTACACAGCGCTGGCAGGACTCCTGTCCTGAAAATCTTGCAGTCAAAATAGCTTGGTCGTGTGATCCCAAACTAACAAGGCATAGGGCTGTCCAGGGCCTGGGGGAATAGCAAAAGTACCTGTGCTTCCTTCTGCTAGTTGGCTTCCTTTCAAAGCTGTTGGTGTGTTGGGCCAGTTGGAGCCTTAGCTGGGTAATGGAAATGAGGAGGGAGGAGAGTTGCTGATGTGTAGGAAGGAGTCCATTTGTTGGAGTTGAATGAGAAGCAGGTTTAGTGAGGATCTGCAGTTCCCTGTCTGCCTCACTAGTCCAGGCAAGTTATGGCATCTGCAGTCTGGGGTGTGACCTCTCTGTGTTTCCTGCCAGCAGGGACAGAGTGCTGCCCCTACATCCACCAGCTCTCTGTGTTGTCCTTTACTCTCCGTCCCTGTTGGAGAACTTTTCCTTTAAGTTTGTATCCTATTTACTGTTTCACTAGGTAAGGAGTGGGAATGTCCCTGGCACAGGTCATCTTTGTGCTGACACAGAGCTGTTCCAGAGAGACTTGCAGTGTCATGGGTGAGCTGCAGGCTTGAATATTCAGAATGCCCTTTCCCCTATTTAGCTTGCTCTGCTCCTATTTTTGTCTGTGTCTTAGGCACTTTTTTCCATTTGAAATACTTCATGGGTCACCTGTGATTTTACTGGCTGGCAAATAGATACCGATATGGTCTAACATGTGATCTAACAGGAGACCATCATGGCAGCCTTGGTGCCAAAGCCCTGCTGCTGCAGATATGGGTCTGAAGAGACCCTTCTTCTCCACTTGTCACCCTCCCCTTCTGTCGTGCAGTGTTTAAGCTTTGTGATGGTCCTTGTCCACATGCACTGCACAGGTTTGGAGTAGCCTTTCTGTTTCACCCCAGAGCCCTTAGCAGCAGTTAAGGGTCTTCCCAACTGCCTGGCTAACAGTTTTAGGTGATCCATCTTCAGCTCTGCTGTCTCAAAGGCAGAGTAACAGCAGGCTGCTCTGCTGGGGTGTTTTTTTTTTTACAGTTGTAAATAGCACCTGCTGCTTGAATGCTTTTCAGGTTAGAGTTTAGGGGATGCCAGGCAGTACAGACTTAGTTACTGGGTTATTTTGAAGTTGAGCATGACTGATAGAGATGAAAGTCAGTTGTTAAAGGGAACAATCTAACCCCTATGTCAATAAGCTACTGTGAAGCTGGATTGATATAGCTTAAAAATGCAGTGTGAGCTAGCAGCTGCCTTCGGGCTTTTCCCATGAGTGCCACTACCTTGCCCCTTGTAGCCACTGCAGATGACAAATCAGCAGTGTGGAGCAGATGACCTCTCTTTTCTGGCAAGAGACATGTTAGGGTGTTTCAGGACACAACTGTGTGATGCTCCTTTGCGTCATCACAGCTGAAATTCAGATAAGGACAATAGCCCTGCAGTACTTGGGTTTATGTATAACAACACCCAGTGGGGCAGTGATAGGGGTGGGGGTAAAGGGGAATGTTGGTTTTCCAGTGAAAATGAAATATTCTGCATATATTAATGCAACTTTTTTGATGAATATTGGCTTATTAAATCTGTATAGAGAAAGGTGTTGAATTAATTGGTTGATATAAGAATGAAATGCTTTCGTAGCAAACACTGCTAATTACTAGGGATTGCCTCTGCCCCGTGGTATGTGCCTCAATAAAGAAATAAAAATTTAATTCAGCTTTTTCACATGACTCTGTGTTCTGAATCACTAGATCCATAAAAACAATGAGAAGCTTTCCTAAGGGCTGCATTTGGCACTGGATTAGTCCTAGAAATAATAAAGATCTGTTGGCTGACCCCTGTAGGAGTTCTCTCTCTTGACTGCCTCTAATTCAGCTGCTCCCTCTGACGGACTGCAAACAGAATTTGAGCACCTTTTCTTGGAGTAGCACTTCTGCTAGTAACAGGATTAAAACACTGTCACTTCTTTTCTCTCCTCCCAAATATATTTCCAAGACGATTTGTCATCTGTCATGGATCTTGCTACATAAACATGGCTTCTTTGGCTGACCCCTCAGCAGGCCTTATTTCCCAGAAAACTGCAGTCACCCTGTGCCCGTGCCCATGCCTTCCCACAGAGCAATTCCACATCCAGCTTTGGTGTAAGTGATTCAGTGAGTCCAACAGAATCACAGATATCTTTAAATACAAGTGCCTCAAAGCTCCTGTGTGTATGCATGTATGCGCACAGGTATAAAAAGAGCCCAAAACAAAAAAAAAACCAAAGTATTCAAAGAATGAACTTGTTAATTAGCAGTAATCTCACTTTGCCCTCTTGGGTATGAAATACTGATAGAACAGGCAGCTGCAACTCAGGGTTCCCCTCAAATGCTGTTTCCTGGCATAGTCAGGACTTTCCTCTCCTGTTTTTCTTAAAAAAACCCCAAACCCCTTCCAGCTCACATTTTTGTTTAAACAGTCATAAGCTCCATTTAGTTGCAGTTGTTTTCAGTATTGCTGTCACATCTTCTGCACACTGAGATGCCAAACCTGAAAGCATCATTCCCTAAGCAAGCACCATCTCCTGGATAATCCACACTCTCCCCAGCACAACTTGTGTACACAGGGGTCTCCCCTCAGCTGCATGATCAATACTCACCTCCACAATGGGGGTTTCAACAAGCCAACAATTCCCTGCAAGGCACTCAGTGCAGAGGATTTTCCTTTATGGGGTCCTGTGACTAAGGTGTTGGGCTGGGATTCCTTCATTTTTTGCTTGATTCCAGTTTCTTTCAGTGTTTTTCCTCCCCTTGACAAACATGAACGTGTCTTGGGGGGTGTTTAGAGTGCTAATGTCTCAGTGATTATAAAGTGTATATCTCTGTGGGGCTGACTTCTCCCATGTTGGGAAGGATATTGAACCATGTGGCTGCTATCTGAAACAGGCTGGGCTCAATGGCTTACTGCTAATTGAGTAAGTAAGATCAGAATTAGACTGCTAAACATTGCTCTAGGACAGAAGACTGGGATTACAGGGCTAAAAATTGCTTCAGAGAGGGAACTTTGGCTTTTCTACTAAGTTGCTACCTCACAGTGCCTAAAATCCTGACCTTAGAATCTCTGGTCATGTTCAAGGGTCCAGTTGTCTGCGTGCTTGAGCTACTGGTGTTGGTGGGTTTCCTAAGCCCAGAATCACGTTTCCAGGCTGCATTGATGGAAAACATGTTGCTGGCACACGTGTATTGCAAAAGATTGGGATGTGTCAACATAGCATTGAGGGTTGTTGCTCTTATCTCCATTGTATTTATTAACCTGGGTCTAACTTGAGTTCTTTCATTCTGCTGCCTTGTTTTTGCAATTGAGAAACTGAGTGGAAGAGGGAAATGAGGGGACTTCCAGTTGGCTTGAACTGGCAGTCTTTAGTCCTTTTCCAGGAAATGACCTTCAGTTTGATTGGAGAGGAGTCTTCATTTGTAAAAGCATGTTTCTTTTCTCCTGGTTTCTCTAATTCTTCCCCTCTTATTCTTCTCACATGTATGTTCCTGACACTCTTTGGAATGCAGTGATTAGCTAGTACTTAGAGGAACTATTTTATCTCATCATGGCTGGATGTGTGTGGAGGCAGCAGTCAGTCAGTGCAAAGGGCAACCGGCTGGATGCTGTAGTTTTGTATTTTTGTTTCCTTCCATCCCTTTTTTCTTATTGGAGAGCTCTGATGCGCTTGCCAGATGGAGCTCCTAGTGACTGAGATAATGGGTTTAGCAGATACCTTCCCTTTTGTGCAGCTGGGATGTCTCCTCAAACCCAGCTGGGTCACTGTGTGAAAGGCTAAAGCAAGCATTCCTCCACAAGTCCTGCTTGCCATCAAGGCCTAGTTTAGTGCTGTAGAATTAGATATGGAAGGGATGGGATGCCAAAGGCTCTGCAGGAGGAACTAAGTCTCTGATTCTTTCGTGGAGCATTAGTCCCTCCTGCTCATTTGAGATGTGGCTGATATTCACAGCAGAGTTGGGATCACTTAGCTGGAAAGCACCAGCTTTCCTGTTCTGGCAGTTCTGCTTACTGACTGATGATTTGTTTTCCTGTCAGAAAAAAAGATGTTTGCTAGAAGAGTTTTAGTGGAATATATTTTGAAGTGGATTTATCCATAAGCTCAAAACTGTTGAAGTATCAGCCTTGTTTTCTTTCTCAGTCTGTTTTCACCAGTCCTGTATTGGCTAGTGCAACAGGATCAAAAAAATAGTGTGAGAACTTAATCAGGTGCACATTATCTTCCTTGACTTCATAAAACATAAGTAAGAGGAGGGTGGCTCTTTGTGATGGGGGTGTGTGAGGGCCAAGACAGCAAACTTCCATTACTTCTATAACATCCCCTCTAAATAACCTCTTGGGCTGAGCTGTGTATTAGCCAGTGGGGAGAAATGTCTGGGGAAAGCTGGGAATGAGGCTTTTCTGTGCTTAGATTTGTAAAGGAGAAGACTGGTTTTGGTAGCATTTCATGGTGCATTTGTCTCGTTGCAGGTGAGGCCGGTGCCAGCATTATTCGGGTGTCAAAAGAAGCCCGGAAGAGGTTCTTGGGCCCCCTCCACCCCTCTTTCAACTTGGTGAAAACCATTCGGATGTCCCTGTCCAAGGTGGTGCCAGAGAATGGGCATGAGGTTGCAGCAGGACGTTTGGGTATTTCCCTGACACGGGTCTCTGATGGAGAAAATGTGATACTGTCAGACTTCAATTCCAAGGAGGAACTGATCCAGGTGAATGGACTCTTACTGCAGAGGGCTGGGCAGGAAATGCATGCAGTTCTGTTTTGCCTTGGGCTCCAAATGTCCTTAGTACTGGAGTATAATTGTCAGCACATGCCCGCATGGTGTCTGAGAACAGTAATAGTTTCAGTAGGCTTTGATCTGATTCTTAGATTCTGGATCTCTTTCTCCCTCAGGCCTGTATCTGCAGCACCTTTATCCCTGTCTACTGTGGGCTGATACCTCCAACCTTGCGTGGAGTGGTAAGTAAGAGTCTAAGATGATCCTTCATTAAATTACGTACTAATAAGTAGGTTTTGACAATGTTATTGCATGCCTGGTGGCAGCATTTATCCGAAGAGACACAAGAAATTCCCAAATAAACAACTTCCAGCCGTGGATAGGCCTTCTTTCCACTGCTGCCCGCAGTTGACTATAAATATCCTGAAGACCAGTGGATTTAGCATATAGTAATATATACAGTCTGGGGAAGGGCTGGCTGGCTTAGCAGAGTGTTCCCATGGCTGCATGGTACAGCACTTTACATCACTGAGGCTGCAGCTGTCTGCATGTGGAGAGAGTTTGGCCCAGGATAAAAGTCATGAGTGTAGTCCCTCTCCTATGTGCCTGGCACTTTCTGCAGGGCTTTAACACTGGTGTCAATACTGGCCCTCTTTTCCATGGAGTTCCTCCTGTCCTTTCTCTGACAATAAAGCTCTGTTGCATGTCAGAGCTTTCTTTACATTTTGTCCAACCCTGTCCAAGAGCAATTTATCCCTCTGTGTTTGCATGTTAGAAAGGAAAACCCATGAAAGCTGTGCAGAGCTGCAGCAAGCATTTCTGGATATTGCAGTCATGCTTTAAGGGTCTCCTGGTTGAACTTGGTCTCCCTTGTGCTACACAGGTTAATGAACACATTAAAAGGCAGGGGGTTTGCAAACTACACAGCCAAAAGTGAGAGGGAGAACTGTTACAAAATATGTGCCCTGATTTTACCATAAGTGATCTGACCAAAGTGCTTCTGTCTGTTAAGAATACAGCATCAAATCTGCTCTGATTGCTACCTGTGTCCTAAAAGTGAGGTCAGTTTTGCTTCTACATAATACACAGCTTGGCTATTTTTGTCTTGTGCAAGCATGTTGGGTAGGGAAATGACCTTGCAGGAGATGTCCAGTGTTATCCAGCCCTTCAGAGAAGGGACAGAATCAGTAATGGTTTGGTATTTGGTGGGACCACAGCAGTGGCTCTTGCCTTACACCTCCATGGGGCTAATTAAGGTCAGTGTGTATCAGGAAAAAATTTCACCATTCCAAAACTGTGTACAACATCAGGGTTCCTGGAATGTGCAGCTGCCCTGGCACACTGAGGGATAACTTCTCATGGGAAAAGGTGGGGAGGAAATATGAGATGAGGAAATTTAATTCCTACCTCTTCCCCAGAAAAGCATGGCTCTGAAGGGGGATTGCGGATGAGGTGAGAGGTTAAATTGGGTTGGGTATGAGCTTGGGAAATGGTTTTGAAAAGGAATGCATGTTCCCTAGCATGCCTGTGGTGACTGTATTGGCCACAGAATAAACTGACAGGCCTGGCACAAGACAATGTTTTTTCAAGGCAGTGTTACTGTGTGCAGGGTGCAAAATCCATATTTTGCCTTCCTCCTAAATTTTTTCCAGTGTTCACTTCTCTGAGATCTGGTAGTCTTAATGGAGTGGATGATGGAGATGGGCAGGGGAGTTAAAAAAACCCCAAACACTTAGATATTGAGAAATCAAAAAGTCGGTAACTGACTTGCCAACACAGACAATAGTTGTGAATTGTTTGCAGCATGTGGGTGAGGTGAATACCTGGCAAGGGTCACATGACTGTCAAATCATGTGAGTGAGGACCCTGTGCACAGGAGAACATGGTAAAGGAGTGGAAGTGGTTACCCCAGTCTGTGAACCATCCCCTAAAGCTGCTGCTGCTTGTGCCTGCAGGCAGCTGGTGGCTCCAGCCTGTGGTTTGGGTTGTTCTGGGCTTTGCAGGAAGCTGGAGAGTGGTTACGCTTGGGTTTACTGGAGTTTCAGGCAAATCCAAAGAAGCGGCAGCTGAGCTTTACTGAGGAATGTTAATCAGCATTGCTTGGAAGCAGTAGACCAGAGAGTGGAGTGTGCAGGTGTACTCCTGGATTTCCATGGAGTCAGAAGGCTTTGCCTGTTAACTCTGTTGTAGTTGAGCCTTTTTTCTAATGGCATCTGTGCAGTCATGCTGCCACCCTCAGGGAAATGTGTCTTCTGCATCCTTACTACAAAACTAGTGTTGTCCAGCACTAAAGCTTACCTCCTTTTTCTTTAAACAAAATGCATGGTGCCTGCTTTGCTCTTCTGGTCCCACTCAACATTCTGGAATCTCATCCTTGCAAAGGGAGTCAGGCAGATGTCTCCAGCCCTAGCTGTGCCTAGTCTGGCTCTCAGTGGAGCAGCTTTGGGAAGAGGATGACAATGGCAGTTTGCTGTGGTTGCTTTAGGCTTATGCCCACTTTAGATGGAGGAGGGGGTTCCATTGATTGTTGGCATCTCTGTTGTCAGAAAACATCTTGTGTCTGAGGTGTGTTACTGAGAGGATGTACTTACCCTTGAGTTTAATCTATCCTGTCCTTCCACTTTATCACTATCGAAATTCAGGTGGTGTAGGAGTCTCTGTGTCTCTCTTGACACAGTGTTTGGTGAGCAAGGGCTGCCATGAGGGTAAAATGTCCTGTGCTCCGAGTTTGGGCTGCTGTAGCATACAACTGTAATCACAAGCTGTCTCCTGTGAAGCCGTAGGCTCTATGGAAAGGTAGCCCTGAGGCTTAGTTTGCTTCCCAAGAAGGGAATGTGCAGTCCACCCTGACCCTGTTGCATCAATGGCAGCTGGCTTGCTATAGCTGAATTCAATTTTTTTTCAGCCCACGAGCCTGTGAACTGTTCAGGCTCAGAAAAACTGCTTGAGGTGTCTATCTTGTCTGCCATCCACAGCAAGAGAGAGCAAAGTGCAAAGAATCCTCCAGGCACCACATCCAATGTTTTCCTAGGCATTGTGCAGCAAAAGAGAAATATTAGTGGTCAGTCTGCCTGTGAGACAAGAGGAAGCAAGATGCAGAATGGAGCACCTTCTTCAGTCAGCATTTCTGTGCTCTGGCTGGGTTTAGCCTCTACTGGCTCAGCTTCTCACCCAGCAGAGATCTGAAAGATGTTTACAGCTGCTACTTGTGGGACTGCATAGTCCCTGTATCATAATTTGTGTTTGGGTAGGAAGGAAACAGATCCAGGCTGCAGGATCAACCCTGATATGAAACCAGCAGAATTCTTCTGTAACTGAGGTTCACAAGGGCTGGAATTGTTGCTCTGCAAAGACCCCCAGCTTCCTTCTCTTTTGGCTTGACCAACATCCTTTTCCTACTATCTTTTGCATGTTGCTTACTCTGCCAAAACCTGTGATAAGAGATCATCTTGCTCAGCTCCTTATGCAATTACAGTATCCAACAAATGTTTTGAGAACATACTACTGGAGCTGCCCTTCCTGCAAGGGTAACACAAATGTGTTTATGGTACAGAAGTACAGAACATTCTCTGATAAGAGGGTGCTGTTAGGAGCAAGCCCCAAGTCCCTTGTGCTCTGTTATCACACCAGAGCAAGTGGATTCCCAATGTGTATGTATGTGTTGGGATTGCTGCTCGATAAGCCAGCTAGCAACAGATCGGCTGGTTTTACTCATAGGTAACAAACCTTCTGCCAGTGGGGACTTGTGTCTGAGCTTATTCATTTTGAACACAAGTGAAAAATGGCACAATGTCACAGTGTGACAGCTTAGATCAGTGCTAATTTACACTGCAGGTGGTTGTTGGTGTGTATTATTATTTAACTGGACAGCAGTCAGACCACATAGATGTAAGTCAGCAGTCACACAAGTGAATGTGCCTTTCTTGAACGCTTGTGAGCAGCACACTCAAGCAACAAAAAACACGTAGCAAAAGGAGTTTTTATAAACAACACAGCTGTGCTATCACTGGTTTTTACTCCTCCAGTTCTCTTCCCAAGTTGTTGGCACAAACAGGAAAAGGGACATGGAGTAAAATAGCTGCTTGATCGGTTGTGAGAATGAAGATTGCTGCATTTGTCTTGATTTCAGAGATATGTTGATGGAGGGATTTCTGACAATTTGCCCCAATATGAGCTGAAGAACACAATCACGGTGTCTCCGTTCTCGGGAGAGAGCGATATCTGCCCACGGGACAGTTCCACAAATATGCACGAGCTGAGAGTCACCAATACAAGCATCCAGTTCAACCTTCGCAACCTCTACCGCCTCTCAAAGGCCCTGTTTCCTCCAGAGCCACAGGTGAGTGAGTTTCCTGGCCACACCAGAACTTGGGGACCACAGATCTTGGGCACTGGCTATACTGTGTGCACTTTGGCAGGAGAAGATTGCAGATACTGTTAGTTTTGTATCTCGTGCTTTGTCTTTAATCTTGACATTATCAGCCCAGTGACTTGCTAAACCTTGAGCACCTTCACAAGGGTTTGTCTTCATTTTCTACTTGAGTATCTAACTGCTACCACCTGGTAGCAGTTGCTTGGACAATATTCCTATGTTGCTCTCTCTAGAGTAGTCTTTGCCTGGAAATCAGGTTCACTGTAAACAAAGATGTATTAGCCATCAGAACCAGTGTGCACTTCAGTGTGTTAAGGTAAGGATGGAGCTGCCAGTATGAAGCCTTTCTACTGTATCAGTGTAGCAAGTGGCACTGCAAACTTTGTGTACTTCTGAGAAGATGCAAGTGCCAGATTGCCTGACATTTGGACATAATAAGCATGCATTCATGTGCTGAATGACTTGGGCAAGTTTTTTCCACCCCCTCTCTAGTCTTAGCTGGCTTTATCTGCAAACACCATGGCACTTCCTGGCACCTGTAGGGAAGTATTCTGGGCTGCTTGTCAGAGTAACTGCCTGAAGGATGCCCTATAGCAGCATCAGCTGTAGAAGGGGCTGTGAGGTAGCTGCAACTCTGTGTCCCCGCTTAAGTAGAATTCTAGGTGTCCCTTCCAATCTGAATTGCCCTGTGATTCCCATAGCCAATGTATTGATGCTATACCTCCCATTCCTGCTCAAAGCCTGAGCGAGGCTGGCAAGAATGATACTTGTTCTTGGGATAGCTCAGGAGTCAGGACAATTCCTCTGAAGCCAGCATTGTGGCAGGTGTTTGCTCAGCCAGTTTCCACATGAAACTTTCCTTCCTCTGCCCACAGGTGCTGCGGGATATGTGCAAGCAGGGCTATAGAGATGCACTGCACTTCCTGAAGAAGAATGGTAAGGCATTGGCTATTTGTAGGGTGCACTGACTTGTCTGTTCTGTGCCACACTTGGTGCCTTGGCTTTGAGAGTAGTTGATGGTGCATATGAAAGGAGGAAGGGAAGAACTGAACTGTCCCTCATATACTAGGGTACGGAATAATCCTTAATGAGTCTTGCCCTTCAGGTAGGAGAGGTGGAGTGGTGACCTTTGCAGTTGCCAACACAGTTGCTGGGCAGCAGTACCATTTGGAGCTCCTGCAGACGCCCTGCTGCTCTCCGTGTGCGGCTGGGTCTGTGTGGCGCTGCCCTCAGGGCCCCGTGCCGGACACTCGGGCGCTGCTCTCCTGCCTCCAGCCGCTGCAGCGCTGGGTGTGCGCTTGCTGCCACCTCGTGTCCGTGGACAGTGATGCGGACCGGGATAACTGGGATTGCACTGCAGGAGGGAAATCTTGCATGCAAGATGGGTGAATGGCAGATTATAGCAACAAAACTCTGCCACCTGCGGAACTTAAAGGGGAAGTGTGAGAACTTCTGATGGGGAAGGAGAGAATGAATTTAAATTAGCAAGGTTTGTATCTCCTTGTGGTAAACATTACAAGAGATGTAAGCTAAAGAGTCTGGGCATGACCTCAGCCTGAGGGGAGTTAGGCTGAAGCAAGGATTGACACTCTAAAGGCAGGGCAGCTGGTTTGTGTCATCCTTACAGTATAACTTCTCTTCTCAGGTCTCCTTCATCGTCCAAGTCCTGCCCGTCCTCTCCTTGCCATAGAAGCACCTCCAGGAGAGAACAAAGAGGAAGAAACAGAAGCTGAGGACCAACTAGAGGACAACACTGCCCTTGCTGTTGTTGAAGAGCATATCTTTGAACACTTGCCTCCCAGACTGAACCAAGGTATGACTTAAAGGGAGAGATTACAGGTAATCTTCCTGTGCTGCCTGGGCTGCCTCAGAAGATTACTGGGACGTGTGGTTATTGTGTATAGCTGGGCTTGGTGATGGCCAGGAATTGAAATGACACCTGCTGAGGGTTAGATGGATTGGGGGGTCTCAGATAAAGTTGTGGCTCATACTGGACTGGGAGAAGTTGATTCATTTGACAGTGTTCTGCATGGTAAGGAGAGGTGAGGGTCTTGCTGCTCACTCCTTTAGAGTCTGATAAAGGTGAAAGCTGCTGTTTTTAGCTGTGCTCAGGGAATTACTAACCCTGAGCAAGACTTTCTTAGAAGTGGGGGTTAGCTGCCTCAGGCTGAGTAACTTCCGAGGTATGACAAGAAAAGATTGTCCCACTGGGGATATTCAGCCATGTTTTCTTCTGCCTTCAGCTCTCCTGGAGGCTTGTGCTGAAAGAAGAAGTTTCTTGACTGGCCTGAGCAACATGCTGCCTGTGCGTGTGGCTACAGCCATGATGGTCCCCTACATGCTGCCTCTGGAGTCTGCAGTTTCCTTCACTGTCAGGTGAGCCTTGGGCTGGTCCCTCAGTGGTGCTCTTCCCAGTGCAGACAAGTATTTCATGTAGCTGTAGTGTTTGGCCAGAGTGGGATTCTTTCTAATTCTGCACTGTTGGTGTTCCTGGGGAAGAAGCTCTTGACATTTATCAGATATGACTAAAAAACCAAGCAACCAAATGCTCACAAAACCAGAAAAACTAAGAACCCCAAGCTTTTCTATCTTCCTATGTCATTTAGTTACAGCCACTACTTCCAGCTTGAAGGAAGATTGCTGTGTGCTAGAACTTGTTCCAGAAAATGGTGATAAATTTTTGAGCCTTAAGAGAGACTTTGGAGCCGGTGCTCTTTTAATCATATTCCCTTGCGTGGCCTAGCTAATGGTTGTCTCCTGTCTCTTTACAGGTTGCTTGAATGGCTCCCAGATATCCCTGAGGATATAAGATGGATGAGGGAGCAGATGACAGAAATCTGCAACTATCTTGTGAAGAAAGCCAAGAAGAAACTGGGCAGCCATCTTTCAGCCAGGTATGGCTGCTTTTCTCTGCAGCACTGTTCTGGAGAAGCCCTTCATTTCCCCTTATACCTTTGAATTCTAGAGACTCTATTCCACTGGAACAGAACAAATAAGGCACAAATTGACCAGAAGGATTTAGCACTTAGACTGAAATGCAAATCTGGTCCATGGTTTCTTGGCTTCTTTAACTCTCAGATAGACTCAGCACGTAGTCCCCTTCCTTTGTGCCATTATAGGAGACAAAGTCTAATTGTCCCCTATTATGGGGGACATTGTCTAAAGTAAGTCTGATTAAAACAGTATGCCAGCTTATTTCATGCTACTTGTGCAAGACAGAGGTGCTTGTCTTTGTGACATTTACTGGCCCAGGATCCCGTGAAAGTTCTTTCCAAGAAGTACTTGTGTTCAAATGACTTCTTCTACCTCAGTATCTCAGCCTGGTTTTTGTGGGGAAGGAATATGGTGGCCAGGGAACACAAAAGAGTTTCCAAATGAGACCGAGTGCTTTGGGCCTGTGTGTATACCTGTGCTTCTGGACTGAACTCCTGCAACAGCCCCTGGCTTGAGGCTGTGGCAAGACTGTTGTGTGGATGAGGATAGAAAACTCACAGTAGCACTCAAGGAGTCTCAGCTGTGATTTGATCCTAGTACAAAGGTGTGATTCTTACCCAAAAGAGTTAATGGTCTGAATAACTGAGAAACTTCTCACTAAAATCCTGTAGTCAGTTTAGTACAAAACAGGACTGTGGTACTGGCGCTCTAGTCTGGTGGCCTGCTCAAGTCTTCCCATGTACTGAGTCTCTGCATGTATTTGCCTTTCAGGCTTTACTACCACCTCGAGCTCGGAGGGCCCCAGAAGCTGCCGATTTCTCCCCCAGCACCCTGTGGTGAAGCACTGCCCATGTGGATGAGGAGCAACCGCTCCGTTTCTGATGTCATGATGAAGTGGGAGGAGTACCAGCGCCAGCTCATGCTGGGCTTGCTCTGCATCAACGTGGACATGCAAGCCTCCCTCTTCCCTCGGGAAGGGTTTCAGTTAAAGCTTCCACCTCTAGACTGTGCAAAAGAGTGCCTGCCACTCTTCTGAGCCTGCTGCTGTGAGGGGATGAGAGTGGGTGGGAAGGAGAATGGACATACGGTGGGGACCAGTCTCATCCCTCAGCAGCAGGCTGTGCCCCTTGCTCCCGAGTATGTTGCAAAAGGGGTTTCCCCTGGATGGAGACTGGTGGAATTGACTGTAGCCATTTGTTGCCCACTGGGCCAAGCAAGGGACCTTTGTGTTCAGAGCCACACACAGGCTGATTCCTTGCTCTAGACTTGTGGTGAGGCCTGGCCATTGCCTGTGGCCAGGCTGATGCTGATCCAGCTGGGCTCTCCCACATACTGCACTTTGAATTGCCACTGGCTTTTTACCGCCAAATAACCAGGATGTAGATGACGCTCTCAAGTTCATACAGCTTTTACCTCCCTTGGTTTTTCAGAGCATGTGTCTCGATTCCTCTCCTTAAATCATCTGACAGCCCTTAGTTCTTTGTGCTACTGAAAGATAAAGTAGCCTCTTGCCAAACCAATTTTTCTCATGGCTTTCAATTCTTCTCGAGACTTTCCTCTTTGCTGAAACCATGTCCTTTCCTCTCTCCCTTAATTGCATCCACACCAGAAGCCAGAGCTGGTCCTGCAGAAGACTACACTGGAACTGCAGAAGTGTAGAAAAGTTATGTATTTTCCCTGATTCATGTTGTCCTCATCTCTCCCTTTTTGGTTGGGGTCCTCAGGGAACTACTGTGACTTGAACTCTGAGTGTTAAGCAGTTGAGCTTATTTAAGGAAGTAATTTTGACAGATTTTTTTTTTTCCCAGGGAAACATGTTGAATTTGAGCCCCTATTCCTGACTCTGTAAATTGAATTGGTGTGGGGTTGCCCTGAAAAAAGCTCAGCCAGCTATCTCAGGATCAACTTAGCAGCTGAAGCAATATGAAGTGATTGTAGGAAGATGAGAATTGTGCAGGGCATGTTATTTTTGAGAGGCTTGTGGTGGAGTGTCACAGCAAGTGCTGGAGAAGTGGCTGCCTCTGGCAGGGTCAGTTGGGCTTTGCTCCTTAAGGGGCTGTGCAACTGAGGCAAATTCCAAGTGGGATACAGAATGGATCTCCTGCCAAACTGAGGCTTCTATCTCTCTTTTGCTCAGAAAGTTTGGTTGTTGAGGCTTTGGAGCGAGAAGGATTTAGGCTTGTAGCTACACCAGCATCACAGCTTGCCTGTCTTGTGTTGTAGCTCAGAGGTCCTGCACTGCAGCTAGCAATAGCAGGACCATGAGAAGTGAAGACTGTTGATGCAGATGCAGCCATTTGGAACTGGCTCCTCTTTGTCTTTCCCCTTAAAAGACCGGAGCTGTAGCAGAGCAGGACTCTTGAGGCACTTCCTTCTCTGCAGTGGTCTGGTTGTGGTTTGTGTGAGAAGTATGAACTCCCTGCGCTTCACAGGGTGAGATGTGGCTTCCTGTGGGGATTACATAGATTTAAGCTTAGGTCTTCACACTCTGACAAACCCAGCTCCTGGTATCTTTTTCTGCTGCTTGTCTTGCTATATGAGGCGTCTTCTACCTCTCCTAGCACAAACAGTGTGCAATGGCCAAAGCAAACATATGCTGTCTTTGCTGGGGAGCAGGACAGGCTATTGGAAGCTGATTATGTAGCCTATACACGGAATAGTAATTTTTAATAGACTCTGTTTTGCACCTTATACTTAGAGAGGGAAAATAAATGCAGAAGTTGTGCTAATCACTGGAGAAAGTAGTACATCTTCATGAGCGGTGTGGGTGACAGGGTGGGTGCTGTTTCCTACAAGCACAGTTGTGCACTGGGCATGAGTTTGGTGTTTGTGTGGAGATGGATAAGCATCAGGACTTTCCTGCAGGGGTTGTGCCAAGCTGGGAGGCAATGGAGTGGGCCTCTGCCCAGGAGGCAGTGCAAGAATGAACTTGTGACTTAGACTGTCACCCCACTGCCTTGCTAGACGAAATTATGTAACACAAGGGCCTGTGTAGTTTACAAAGCAGGCCTGCACTTATGCAGTCAGATTTAGTCTTAAGCTTTGCATAATTAAGTCAGTTAGGGAACAGGGAAGTCACTACAGGAAGAGAAAAAAATTGTAGGATTCTGAAATTAGGATAGAATATTCAATTACCAAACAAGTTGATCTTGTGATTGTTTAAAGCCCACAGGAAAAAAATGCTAGATGCTAGTGGAAGTGAACCAGCAATGACCTGCTGTCACTCAGTGGGAGGATGATGAATTTGATGAAAATTGGAATTGAGAAAAGGTGTTCATTTTGTGGTTTGGTATGGGATTTCTTTTCTTTCACTGTTTTGGACTACCTTCTTGGGGGGAATGGCACATGCACAGCTACTTAGATTGCTAAATGCATATCTCTTGTCCCCAGTGCACACAGAGCAATTGGCTAGAACATATAGAACATAGAGATATTTAGTGGCAAGAAATTAAGGCATTTTGTCCAGAAACAAAACATCTGAGAGAGGCAAAACTGCATAAGAAAAATCTTCTCTTTAGGAGCTGCTGCCCTTTTGACTCTTCTTTTTTTAAGTTAATTTATGGGTGGAGAAAATGATGCAAGTATTTTTTTATCTCTTCTTCCTGGACTGGTAAAACCACTGAGTGATTATGTAAACCACTAAACTATGAAATAAAACACTCTTGGCAAGAGAGTGTGTTAAGAAGTTGCAGCTTGGCACCCTTACCCTTTGCCTTTTGCATCAGAACTGACTGGGCTGGTGCTGACTGGGCTGATGCCACTGTCTTCCAGTGCTTTGATCCAGAAGGCTTGGGGATTTTGGTTCATGCATTTCAAGAGACTAACAGCTGTGCCTGGTAAAAGGCCTAAGTTTTGTTCTGTGTTTCACCTCATCTGTAGTTTAATTTATTATATTAACTTCTCCATGAGAAACTTTTGTACACTTCAAACTATAACCACAAATCAAAGCCTGGCTTTAAAAATAAAGGTCTCAATCTTCACAAGGAAATTCCTGTTCTCCCTATGCTAATTTACAGGGTGTGAAGGATACTAGGAAAGTACCACTCTGTATTAACCCTTTCTTTGCCTGTTTTTATTCCCCAAGTGTTATAATGGCTATTGTAGGCTTTACAGATTTGCGCTCTGATAAAGGAACTGCAGATCTGTTAAAAATACCCGAAAGTAACCTCATTTTCCTCTTTAAAAGTTTTACCCATTTGCTTGAAATTCTTGCTGCTCATCCATCACACATTGCAAAGGATGCAGGAATTGGGGAAGATCTCCTTTCCCACTGCTGAAAAAGGGCTGTGTCAGCTTGTGAATATCTTTTTGTTATGCAGTGATGCTTTGTCTAGATGAGACCCCACTCTTTTTGAAATCTCTGGAAACCTTGTGATAGGCTCTGGATTGGATATGGAGGGGTTTATTACAGCAGTGCTCACTGAAACTGTTCAGCCTCTTGTTCTGTGTGTACCTCATGGTGTGCAAAGTTATCTTCTGGGCAGCCATTGCTGATTAACCCTCACTTGCCAAGTCTGTAGGAGCCAGGTCATCCGTGGCAGTCAGTCCTTTCTGCTCCAGACTGTGTATCTGGGCAGCCCAGCAGGGCTCTCCAGTGTATGGTGAGTGAGAGGTCAGGTTCCTGGACAAAAATTCATCTTGTAGTCCATGTCAATTGGTCCTTATAGCATTCACTGGATTCCTGCAGGAGTCCCAACCCTTGCTCTTTCCACTGTTTCACATAAAGGGTCTGTGCATTCAGGAATCCACTGTTTTTTCCTCCTTCCTGTGTTACTAATTGCTGCTTTTAACAAGGCTAATGGTGACCTTGTTGTGCATCTAACCAGCCCCTAACCTATACAACACCTTAGAGTTGTTTTGGGTACAACAGTCCATGCCTATGGCATGCTCTGTAACCCACACGTAGTGTGTAGTGTAATTGGTTTGGTTTGCTGCCTGCCCTACTGCTAATACTGTTGCAAGCTGATTTTCAAGGGATAGGAGAAAATACTGACCACTATGTATAGGACCTAGGAATTGTTCTCTCATGGCTTCTTGGAAGGCTGTGTACCTGCAACACTCAGAGGATAAAAGAGAATCTGCTGTCTGCCATCACTGGGGTGTCCCTAGTACTTTTATATTCCCCAGTGGTTTTATTAATTTAATTTATAAAAAATTATCTAGTAATTCAGTACTTCCTTGGAGAAAGGAGCTCTCACTTTTGCCAAAGTGGTTGTGGGGGAAATACCTGAAACTCTTTGTGTGTTTATTCTTTATGGAAATAAAACAATAGTAAATTTCTACTAAATATATGTCAGATGTGGTGGGTGGCAGGGCCGCCAAAGTCAGAGGGCCTTGCCAACAGTTTTCTCAAGCTCTTCTTAAATCAGTGAGAGAATGGACCACCTCACCTGGCTGCCATGTCAGCCAGCTTGTTTGTGCCAAATACACGCTGTGCCTTTACAGTGGGCTCTGGCCTCCTGTCCCTCTGGTGTCTGCCTTTTGAGTGCAGCAGGACTGGCTCCCCTCTCCTCTCCCTCCTTCCCCTTGCCTGCTGGTGGGACATTGCTCCTTTTCCAGCCTGCAGGCAGCTCCACTAGGACAGCCCCTAACTGCGTCCACCTCACTCTTTGGATCCACATCAGCCCTCCTGCACAGGGAGGATGAAACTCTAGTTCCAAACAGAGGACTTGGAAATGTAACTTTGAAATAAATACCTCTCACTTCTGGGGTTTTCTCTTGTTCTTGAAAACAGCATCTAAAGCAGCACTTTGAGCTTTGTGTGTCCTGGGACTCCACTGCTGCCACTGAGTTTGAGAAGACCCTTAAGCACACAACACATGTGGAGGTCCTGTGGAAATTACTGGTGTCAGAGCAGCAACTAGACCAGCAATAGCATAACAAGTTATGTATTTACGTGGCAATGCCACTAAGTAGTGTTCACAGTCACTTTAAAAGTTCAGTATTAAATTGTTGATGCTTTTTTTCCCTTCCTGTTTCTATTTTCTAATGTTTTGCTGAAGAAAATGTAACTATTTATTTTGGCAGAAATATATCTTCCAATAAAAACTTTCTCAATATATTTACCTGGCTCTGGTAGGCTGCTTCTCTTGCTGTTTAAAAGTTTATTCAGTATTTTTTGCATGTACTGTATGATGTGGGTTTGTTTTGCTAGGCCCAAGACCATTCAAGTTCCTCTTGGGGTCAATATTTATCAGTACACAATAAAGGGGGCATTGATCTAGAGGTGCATTTTGGTCCAGTTCTGATTTACTCAAGCCTAAATGCCCCAAGTGCCGATAGCCTCTCTTTATTTGAGCTCTGTAGCAGACCCGGGTTTCCAGGAGGAATTAAGCACCCTCTTGTGGGAACAACAGGTGTTTGGCACCTGTGAAAGGGTTTGTAAAACGTTACCCACAAAATCTGAAACTTCTCCATTACGGGACCACCTCTTGAGGAAACCGCCCCGTGTTTCTAAAGAGTCTGTTTCCTCGCTGGTGAAATAGACGGTAGTGTTGTGTGTCTGCCCCCGTTACTCTCCAGCTGGAGTGCTTGGAAACGTGGGAAGGCCGGGGCTTTCCTTGCTGCCAGCCCAGGGCTCCGGGCACGGCTGTGCTGCGCAGCTGGGGCGGCCCGGAGCAGCGACAAGCAGCTCCCACCGGCTGGGGCTTGGCGCTGCGCGGCTCTGCTGGACCTGCAGGGCCCGGGCTCCTCTCGGTCCAGGCTGCTGACAGCCGCAAACTTTAGGAAGAGACTTTGTTTTGTGCTGTCACGTGACGGGACAAGTGCTGTAATTAGCACTGTGGGGTGCACCTGGAAATGCAAACAGCTTTCCTAACCTCCAATACTGCAAAATACCAAAGCGGCCAGCCCGGTGCTGCTAACCGGTGAAACGGAAGAAGCCGTAAAGCCGCCCGGGCGCTGCGGAGCGGCGGTGCCGGCTCTCTGTCGGGGCGGGGGCTGTGCCGCCTATGCCGAGGGGCCCGGCCCGCTCCCGCCGCCCGCCCGCGGCCCCGCTCATTTCCGGCCGGGGCCGCCCGGCGCCAGCGGCGGCTCCGCTCCCGCCGGGGCGGCCGCAGGTGCCGCTCGCTGCCTCCGGGCCGGGCCAGGTAAGCGCCGTGCGGGCAGTCCGGGGCGGCGGTGCGGTGCTCCGGGCCGGTCCCCTCCTCTCCCCGGGGCCGCTGCCGTGCTGCTGGGGAGAGGCTGCCCTAGCGAAGGGCCCCGGCGGCGCCTTCCCCCTCGCCTTGTCGCCCGCCCTGCGGCTGTGGGGAGAGGCCGGCGGGGGCCCTGCGTGCTGCGGGTCCTCGCCTGGCCGCAGCCACACGCCTGCCCCGGCCGCCGGACGGACGGTGCGGAGCATCCGCGTTGCTGTGCGCCGCTGCCTCCCCCCGCACACGGCACGGGGAGCGCTGCCCTGCCGGGGTCCGCGTGGGGCCGCTGCCTCTTCTGCCTCCTCGCCTCTTCTGTCGCCGGGAAGCCTGCAGGCTCCTTTGATAAGTGGTCACGGAACTTTGGTCTTTCTTGTTGAACCTGAGTGGAGACCTTGTCATTGTCTCTTTTCCTTTTTCCAGCATCCTTTGTTCATGGAATATTCTTTCTTGCCACGGTCCAGGTGCAGATGGCACTGCACCTTATAAAGCTGCTGCGGGTTGCTACAGTGGCTGTGTTGGTGCTGCTTCTCCTTCTCTGGAAGGAAAAAAAGAACCAGAGCTTTCTCTCTCCTAAGACTGCGCCGTCTTTCCCTTTAATTTCTTGCACTCGTGGGATGCACTTCGGTGAATTTGTGTGTTGAACCTAAGTCTTTCCTGTAGGATTTCCTGAAAATAGCTGAGGGGAAAAGAGGTCAGCTGAGGGGAAAAGAGCCTCAGACACAGGGAGATGGCTGTGCTCAGGAATATCCTGAGCAGGCAGGATAATCCAAACATAGCTTACTTGTTTAGTTGTGACCTGCTGAATTCTTGCTTTTTCTGATGGTTGTTCTGCATCAGAGGGGGCTCAGAATACCTTAAATTTCTCATTTGCCTTATGCAGGCTCAGGGGCAGTTGTATCTTATTTTTCATGTTCTAGAGCTACATTTATTTCTGAGGATAATCTAACCAGTTATATGTAGATTAATATATATATACATGTACATTTGCCGAAGGCTATGGAAATTGCTTTTCTTGACCAAACAGATAATCCATTTGGTCTGTCCTTTCACTGTCCAATTCAGGTGGTCCAGAGGAGGCTCTGAAAAGCTGCAGTGAGCTGGGGTATCTCTTTGCCAGGACACCCTGCTCCACAGAGAGTGCTGTGAGGCCTGAGATATAAAATTTTAGAATCCTTTATAAGATGGCATAAAATGTCTCTGAGGCTACCTTGCTGGGCAAAAAATATTCTCATTCCCTGGAGCATCACTCTTCTCTTGGCCTCTTGTGGCAAGCTACAGTGGGAGTATCAGCTATACTATGGAAAGTCTGCTTGGTTGTTTTGTCACCATCAGGAAAATTTCTCACCCACACCCCAGTTTGATGCATCTGATGAATCGAGAGCCTCCTGTCTACTGACCTGAAGATGGTGCTGCAAAGGAGGGCTCCGAGTGGGGCTGTCTTTAGCAGCACACGGACAGTGCTGGGGAACTGCTGTTCCTCATGACTTTGCCTCAGAAAATGAACTAATGGGACGAGGACAATTGACAGCAACAGAAATCACATGGGCTCAGCTCTGTGCACGATGCTCTTCATGGTCAGAGAGCTTTAAGGAGATCAATCCCTATGTACGGCAAACTAGGTTTGGTTTCCATAATGCAGCTACTCACTGTCTAAATATTTTTGATTTCATAAGGCTGCTCTGGGGACTGAATCCTCCCTCCTCTCCTCCCCTGCTTGCAGGAGGTTTTCTTGGATGTAAGGACAGTGACTAGAAACTTCAGCTGTAGCAAATGTGTCATCTTCCACTGAGTGGAGCAGCGTCTCCCTCCTTCCTGCCAGATGACTTGGCTTGCCATCCATGTAAAGTCTGGGGTGGAAATACTTGGTTTACTCTGTGTGTCTGAATCTCTCATTATTCATTTGCTGTCCTACAGAACAGCAGAATTGCAACAATTAGCAAGAGCTTCTGTCTATTGTCACTTGGAGGTACCCCTAGCCCAGCAGCTTGAAAGGGAGGTGCTGTGGATGTCCTGATTGACCCTCCTAATGCTTTCCTAGCAATGTTCTCTTTTCCTCATCCTGCATCCCTAGCCTGTAATTTCTTGGCTGATGCTGAGAAGAATTTCCCTCTGCATGGCCCTAATGCACATTTTGCTAAGCAAACCTGACCTCTGCAGCTGTGCAAGGAGCACTGGGGTGGATCTACTAAGTATTCCTATGGGCTTCTGCTGTGGCAAGGAACACCAGGTGCTCCCCTCTGGCCACATGATCAAAAGGTTTCCCAACCCTGAGCTTTTATATACCACCAGCCACACATTAAAAAAACCAAACCATAAAATGACTTTTTTCCCCCCCTTTTTAAATCCTATTATTAATTTGCTTTTTCCTGCTTATTTATGATTGTCTTGAAGATTTCTGTGTGTCTGTATAAGCTGCCAGGAATGCTTGAATCTCTGTGTTTCACCTGACTGCAGGACTTAGGTGCCTCAAGCAGAATAACAAATATTGTGAGCTTTGGGAGAAGACAACACCCAACGCAGAGGTGAGCTGTGGTACTGTGGACCTTCAAATGAAGGCTGGAGCCACTCTGGGCTTTCCTGTGCTTAGTTCAGGTTGGAGTAACATGGCTGGGAAGCCCTGTGGACATTTTAACCAAATGTTTTTCTCTTAAACTTGTGTGACAGAGCACTAAAGCAGCAACAAATACTGTCTTGTGTTCTCAGAGACTGTGGCTTCAATCTAATCATAGATTTGTTTTGGAGGAAATGAGATTTGGTGCAACTCTTTGGAAGATTACAGTGTTCTTATCTGCTTGGCATAACTAGGGGGAAATCTGTCAAGTAAAAATAGTGAGAGCAAGGAGGCTTGTAACATCCCTGCTTTCTATCCAGTGAAGTGTGTGATTGCAGTTAATTTAGCAGACATGTCATCTGAAGGAGGAGCTCTTGCCTCTGTTTCTGTACCTTCAGTCTCTTCTGGTACAAGACTTTGTATCATTGTTCTGCACCAGTTACTGCCCCATCTGTGTGGAAGGGACTGCCAGGTTCAGAAGGATTGTCTGAGGATTGAAAGCCATGCAGGAAAGGCTTGTGTTGTTCTGGGGATGGCAGGAGAGCTCTGAAAATGTGCCTGGGAGCCGTGAGCCTTCTGAGATTTGCTGTGGAGCTCCAGCAGTGTGTGGGTTTGGGGCTGGCTTGAGCTTGTGTTGTTGGTAAGATCCTGACAGGTGTAAAGGTGTCCCTGCTCACAGCAGGTGAGGTATCCTGGGCTGAGGCAGCCTGTGTTTCTGGAGAGATGAAACTGTGAATAAGGGGAAAGCTCTGAACACCTATCCTACATCTTTTTGAAAGAATTAACCTTTAGCACATGTGCTGGATGAAAGTAAAGCAATGCAGTAAAGACTTGAAAAAACCCTAATTTTTGTAACTGTGCAATAAAGGTAACAGATCTATCTGTTTATTGCTTCCTACTTCAAGCTCTTCCAGTGAATAGCAGGCAGGATATCTGCAGACCTTTGGACTAGTAGCTGTGTGGTGTTAAAAATAAAATTACGGAATGTCTAAATATGTTATTTAGGCTATAGAAAGCAAACCTTATGGGAAAACTCCAGCTATGTTTGGATATAGCTAGTTGAGTCAAGCCTCTGGAAAAGGAGACAGCAAACTTGCAGGCTAGCTGTAAACCCTTGGCTGAGCATGGTGGGAGCTGGGCAGAAGTTCAAGTGCAGGGAGGCAGATCTAACACATCCCACAGGAACTTGGTGGCCCTCACTGTTACAGTAGCTGAATTTCTCTCCAATTTGTTCAGCATAACATCTATGAGTAAGAGTAATGCTTTTATCTGCCTCATTTTCCTCTCTTCTCCCCTCTGGAAAATGAAGATGAGGAAACCAAGCTCATCTCCAGCTGGGAGTTGAAGTGGTAGGTGACCTATAGGTTGACAGCATGACAAGATGTTGCAATCTTCTCTCTAGAAAAAACTTCTGCCTCCCTGTAAGCTCTGTTTTGTTTCCTGGTAAGGAATAGTGGGGCTGTATTGTGTCTAGGGAGGGTGAGCTGTGTGCCTGTGCTAGCACCTGAGCTGAAGGTGGGGCAAGAAGTGTATGTATTGCTGAGCCTTATTTTCCCCCCAGCCCTAGTTTGTGGACTGAATGCCCATTTTTTTGTGGGGTGGGACAGGCAGGCCAGCAGAGCCATCTGCTCTGGGGTGAATTGCTGCAGGCTGAAGCTCCTGGCTCCTGCCCAGCTCCCCTCCTCGGCAGGTGCTGAGCTGCTGAGCTTTGCCCAAGAAGAAAGACAAGCGTCATCATTGCTTAGATAAGATAAAGCATGACCAAAACCCTTGGCAGGCATGGCTGGATGCTGACTGTAATTTGTGCAGCTCAGAGGAATAGCCAGGTTCTTCAGCTGCAGGGAGGGTAGCAAAGCCTCTTTAAAATATGGAGACTTGATGCTGGAGCCCAACAGGGAAGGTGAGTGTAAGGGTGTGAGTGAAGGAACAGCCACCCAGTAGCCCTGTGGGCAGAAGGACATCTGTGGTTTGTCCCTGTGCCTGTGTCCTGTGCAGACTCTGGTGTGGATGTTGCTTCATGGCAGCTCTATCAGCTTGGTGCCCACTGAGCAGGGCTGTGTGAGTGACCTGTGTCTAGCAGGGCTGAGAACCTCTTCAGCAGCCGTGTCTCTTTCTCTTCTCCTTTGGCTTTTGAAGTTCTGAGATATCTGTAGTCCTGAACTGTGTCCTTCTGTCCGAGATCATGGAAACTTGGAAAAAAGTTCAGATTTATTGGAGGGAGAAAGGACATGTGGGCACTCTCACAAATGTCCATGTTACTTCTGTTGTACACTTTGTTCCTGTGCTTGAGAGCTGGCTTCCTTCTTTTTATCCTCTTTTCCTCTTCAAGGAGTTTGCAAGATGCCTGATCTACCTTTCCCTTCTCCCAGACATGTAGCCAGAGGGGTAATCCTCTGCTCGGTAGAGGTGCTCAAACCCCTTTGATTTAATGGATTTCCTATGGCGCAAAGTCTCTTTCGCTTCTTACGCAAATCGGGTTGCTCAGTCAAAGCCGCTAAATGCAAATGGACCACTTGTAGCTGTTCCCTCTCCAAGAGTGGTGTGGGCTTTATGCAGAGCATGGAGATGAGCCCTCAGGAGCTGGGAGAGCAGGGAAATACATGGATTTGTGCTGGAGAAAGGGCAGCATGGCTGTAGTTCACCTGTTCCTGGACTTGTGAGGTGGGATACCAGGCAGGATATTTCAGGCTGTCAGCATCAAATAAATGAGTGTTTGTAGGAATGGATTAACACCTGCTAGTTATGAGTGTGGGGGGCTTGGTTGGTTATTGTCTCCCCTCTCTCCTTACCAAGTCCCTGCTGCATCCCAGTGCAGAATCTGTGCCGACTGTGATTTGGTGACTCAAGCCACTCTGACGCCTGGATTGCTTTCCTGTATTCAGGTTGGGCAAATAATGTTCAGTCTGTAATCATGCTTGAGAGCTCTTGCTATTGCCCTGGATATGGGGAGCTGGAGTGATGCTTAGATTGGCTTAATCCAATTCGATCTGAAAATCCACTGCTCTGAACAATAAATGTTGCGTGTGGGGGGTGGTATTTAAGTGTCTTTACTAAATCAAAAACCTTTTAAGCATTGGTAGATTAAGCCTTTTTCTTTTCTACGTGTACCATGAAATACACAGGATGTGCAGTATGGTTGAATTACCGTAATTTTTTTGTATTTCCTGGCCTTTATCCGTGTAACACTAAGAATTCATTAATGTGCCTCCAAAATGTGGGGTTTTGGGGGTGGTTTTTTTTTGTGTGTTTTATAAGCTTTGTTGTGGTCAGTACTTAGAGAACGTTTATAAAGAACCCCAGGAGGAGATTAGAGATAGGACAGGGTGCAAGGTACAGGAAAGCAGTTTGCTCCCTTTTTTGTGCTGTTCTAGCACCATCCCAGCCAAAACCATGGGGCAGTGTCAAGCAGGACTTCTGCAGCAATGGTGAACAAAATGGTGAGTAAACTCTGCTGCTTGGAGGCAGGTACCTCACTTGGTATGGGTTTGTTTGGTTTTATTGGGTTTTTTTGCCACAGCTGCTCTGTTAAAGCTTGCCCCAGGGGATCTGGGGTCCTGCAGCTGAGGCAAAGCTGAGCCTGTGAGGAATGGAAAGGTGATCATGCCCTCTGCTAGAACAGATTGCTCCCAGATGGCTCAGTGGAACTCTCTGGCCCTGTTAAATCTCTAGTAAAGACAATTATGATTGTTTGTAGTAGCCTTTATGTCCATTTTTTAGTCTGGGTTTTGAAATAAGTGTCATAAAATAATAGGGAAGGGTCTGTCTTCGCCTTCTGCAGGTCCCATTCACTTGCTGCTGAGAGAATGGGGCTGTTTGGAGCTCTTCTTTCCAGATTGATGAGGTCTCTGCTGTTCAGACACCAGCTGGAGGCTTCTGAGGGGAGATTTGGTGGAAGAGGGGGTTTTCCTCTCTGTAGAGGGTAGGCTTGCCTGCTCATGATTTGTATGGTGAAGCTTGTTTCCTGGGCAAAAGAGGCATTTGGGGAAGGGGTGAGAAAAAGGCACAAAACCTTACCAGGTGATGAAGAGCCAGCCTGCCTGGTCTTAACTCTTTCCTTTTTGTCTTTCCTTTGTCACCTTTCCTGAAAAGACCTCAGGCTTAACCAGTAGGACCTGACACAGCTGAGAGCATCTTTGTGCTGCCTGGAGACTCTGGAGCTGCCACTGAGTGACAAATCCCCATCAGCATCTCCAGCTGTCATCAGGCAGGGATGGCTTTGCTTCCTTTTGGGATGCTGTGGGATAGAGTGGTGCTCTGTCAGTGGCAGGACAGAGGGTGGCATTTCTGGTTGCTGCAGTGAGACAGTCCTGGGATGTGCAGCCCAAGCCCTGGTGTGTGTTTTACGATGCTTTGGAAACATGCTCCTTGTCCTGTCATTTTATGCTTTGCATCTCTTTTCCTGAGTTCTCTGTGCTTCTCTTTGTGAAACAGGTTGCCAGCCTCGTAAAACTGGAGTTAAACTTGAGGCAGGATTCACAGGGGTAGTTTCCAGCCCTTGCCTGGTTGGGGGCAAGGCAGCAAGCTAAGTAGAAACACAGCTAGAGTTTCTCAGGGAAGGTAAGTTCAGTGTAGGATGAGGGATCATCTGCTTCCTTACCCCTTCTTCCCCTCTTGCTTAAGGCAGCCCAGAAAGCCCTTCTCCCTTGCAGCTGTGCATAAGGTGGGATTACAAGGAATTTACCTTGGAAGCTCAGGGGCAGGTTTTCCTGTGCTGCCCTCTGAATGAGGACTAGGAGGCTGTGTTGGAAAGGGGCTGAGATGCGTAGGGAGCGGTGCAGACCACACCTCCTGGCTTGGACCGGCTCTGATCCTCTATTTACAGTGGCCGTGTTCCTTCCCCGCTAGCTTTTTGCTGTGGAACACACTGCTGCTTCCAGGGAAGGGGAGCAACACTGTCCTGCTGCTCCAGGTATCTGGGGACACCTGCAGAGAGACAAAATGGGCGGGAGGGGAGGGAAGAACGACTCTCATTTGGGCAAAGAATTGTTTTAGCAGGAAGTCTGGACAAGTTTGTGAGTTGCTCTGTCTCAGCAGAGTTTCTCCCTAGGAATTTTCTGTTCCGACTTCCTGCTTTGCTTTAAAGCAGCAGAGTGGAGCTCACTGAGTGCAGTGGCACTGTATATCACTGCAGAAACCAGTTGTTAGTCCTGTGACAGAGGAAGGAAAATGTATTGATTGGTTTTCAAGAGCTGGGGGTGCTTAATTAATTAATGCTTCAGTTTGGATCACTCAAGGTCTTTGCAAATGTTGAATTGGAGAAACTTGCTCTCTCTCAGTTCTGATGTGGTTCTGAGAGATGCTTAACTGATTCTAGTGACTTACTGATTTGGGAAGCTGCTGATTTGGAGGAATAGCTGAATATTAGAATGTGTGAGATTGTGGGATATTTTTTAAATTTTTTTTTAAGAAATGGCTATCTTGAGCTGGTCTGACTAATGTTTTTCCACTACATGCTTTCTGAAGACAACTAGAATTTTTTCTTTAAAAGCATTTGGCAGGAAATTTCCCACTATCTCTCATACACATAGCTATTCCCCTATTCTCCTCCACCCTCTTTTGTAATCCCACATCATTGTTCCTGCTGTAGGTTTCTGACTCAGTGACAGATTTTGTCAAAGACAGGAATATACCCCCAACCCCACAGTGATTTTACTTTTTCTAGAACAGTGTTACACGCTGAACAAAAGCACCTCTCAAACAGCATCTGCTTCCAACTTTGCTTCAAATGTTACTTACTTTGCTTCAGATGTTACTTACTTAGTGCTCTTTGCACTAAGCTGTGCCTGGTATGCCAGGAACAGGTGCCCTTCACATGCCAGTGTTATCCTGCTTTGTGGAGGAGAAGCTCAAGGCTTGTGGCTGCTCAAAACATTCTCTAGTTTTCTGTCTTGTAGAAGTCTGAGGCTTTTAGTACTTTGTTGTGATTGTCCCCTCTGAATGAGAAAAGGAGAGGATATTTCTGGTATCTTGTACTAGATCCTGGAATTCTTGCACATTCAGACCGATCCTTTCTTCTTTTGGGAGGGGGAGTGGTGGTATTTGGATTCAAGACTTTACCTGTGCTCCCCTCAATGATCTGACAGCCAGGCAGTGTCTCTACTCAGGGCATGGACTTCACCCTTTTCTAGTGCATAGGTTACACTGGTATTTCAGGAGTGGTGTTCTGCACAGCATAGTCAACACCTCCTGAGCTCATAGGAAGGAGCAAATTTTTACCTTTACTTTACTCTTGGCAAGAGGTGAGAGGTAACCAAGTGTCACACAGATGTGCATAGGGCAGTTTTCCTCTCTGGGAGGCAGAGAATGGGTTAATCCTCTTGGAAATTGGCTTCACCCACCTGCCTCAGCTCTGTTTGTTGTTCTAACTACATTTGCAGAAAGGTCAAACTGTCCATGCATCCCTCCTGGGCAAAACCAATACAGCATCAGCTAGAGAGATACTTGTACAGGGAGCTGTGGTGCCTAAAATCCTATTCATACTCATTCCTACTTGTAAATATATGCAAACCTTTTTTTGTTTTTTAAGTGCATTTTGCAAGTTCAGAACAGTGAGGTAAAGCTTTTCCTGCTGATCCCATCGCTAACACGTAGCCTAGAAAATATTATGGGGGTGTGATAGTGATGTCCAGCTCTCAAAATATTGGAGGAGAACTTGGGGTGAGGAAAATATGCTTGAATTTCTTGCATCCCCTCAGCAGTTGTATCCAGCCCTCTGGGTAAGGAGGTTTCGGGTTCTGCAGAGAACTTGCTGGCTCAGCTGGAGAAGAATTCACTGTTTACCACATGTGTTCAGTAAACAATGTGAATGTTTTACCAAAAAGAAGTTTTTCCTTTGAAAGGGGGAAGGAGAAGAGGACTGGGCAGTCTGATGTTGTGGTTTGATATTGTATCTGTGCATGCTGGGGGAGCAATCTGAGGACAACATAAGGCTATGAATTTTTCTTTGTGTGAGGCTGATTTCAAGACAAAGGATCTTGATCAACAAAGGTGAGGCTCTTGCGCACTTCTCTGAGCTCACACCTGTGGTACTCCAGGTGAGATGGCATTGTCACAGGATTTTTAGCCTTGGTACAAAGAGGGCACTGAAGTGGCTGAGGAAAACTTGCAGCTGGCCAGGAGGGACTTGTGCTCAAGTCAGTGGGTGGCTGTTGGGAAATTTAATGAAGAAGAGCAAAAAAAATTGGGAATCACCTGGAGGAAGCCACAAATACTTTTCTTTTTCAGCATCCTACGGGTGGGTGACAGCCCATCCTCCATGAAGCAAAACCAAATGTTTCTCTCTTTTACAACAGAGGTGAAAATTACTCAAAATAAGCCTTGAAGAGTGTGACTGACTTTAAACAGTGACTCTGCTGGGTGAGGGTGCATATGTAACAGCAGCCCAGAGGGATCCTGCTGAGGCCAGACCAGGTGTGAGGTTGTCATGGAGAGATTCAGCTTCTTATTGGCAAGGAAAATCTTTGTTCTGGTATGACTTAGGCAGCTAGAATTTGAGGACTCAAAGGAAGAACTGAGTGGATTTCTGTATCCGTGGTGGCCGTGACAGCTGTGGGGAGAAGCCTGGCCTTTGGCTGTTGAAGTACCAAGTCCAGTTCATTAGACTTTTTGCTGGTGAAAATGCAGCAAATGCTGTGTTCCTTTGGGTTGAAGATTCCATGTACTTTGAGGAGGGTTTGTGCAGATGTGAGAGCAGCCTATATTCATGTTGAGGAACAGGCTGAGCCAGCCCTGTGTCTCCTACAGGAGCTAATGGCTGATACTTTCATCTTCCCAGCATAATAATGGGATGATACTCTTCTAGGACACTCTTTTAGCTATTTGTGGAAAAGAAAAATTTCCCCAAACCAGCTATTTTTTGTAACAGTCCTTCAAGGACAAGCTCAGAGCAGAACAGAACAGCCGCTTCTGCAGCTCATGAAGTGCCTGTGACACTCTCAGCATCTCATGTCAGTGAGATGGCACACTCAAAGGCTTTACAGAGAAATGAGTCCTCCTTTTTTGATTTAATTTGCAAGTACCATCACCAGCTTAATCTGAGGCTCCTGGATTCTTTTCTTAAAGGAAGCAGTGACTGAGTTCTTCACCATCTCTGCCATTGAGGAATTGGTTACACAGACAACTCCACAATGCCCAAATTTTAGCATTTGAAGCTTTGTGTATACTTTAGAATATTTTATCCATTTATTAAGCAAAAGGCTGTTTCTGCATCTTTTTGCCTTAGACAACTTCAAGAACACTGATGAAATATGTCTGGCCCTCCAGCAGCAGAGGACTGAGCTGTGCCTGCTTTCATCCTGAATTTGTCTGCAGGACACCAAGCGTGGTTGCATTCTTGAGGGCTGGGGAAGAGCCTCGTGTACCTGGTGCCTCTGCTGCTTGCAGGGTGTGAAAGGAGTCTCCTCAGCAGCCTTTCTCCTGATGTGTCCCTGCTGAGCTGCAACAGCTCAGGTCCTTTTTAGCTCGATGACACCTTAGCTGTTCAGTAAAAGGTGGCATGAGCCCAGCACAAGGGTGCTGAATCCTGGTTGTTGTCTCTGATACAACCTGCTCTGCATGCAAGTGCTCCCTTCTCTAAAGGGGCAGGTAAGGCAAGAGGGAGTTGCCGCTCATGTTCCATTAAATGAGCTGAGGCTCTGCCCTGGATTTTTGTCATTTCTTGAAGAGCTTTAAATGCCAGATTAAGTTTGGATCTTGCCTTCCTTATGGGGCATTCCTACCTGCCTCAAGAACCCCTGGAAAAGATGAGTAGAAGAGTGCAGGGATTTCCTTAGCCTGGGCTCTCAGTGCTCAGTTTTTACTTTGAATCAAAAATGATCCAGTGTATCTGATGTCAAGCACCAAATCCTCTGTCTTCTATTCTCTTTTTTCCCACATCTGGGCTGGCAAATAAAGTTTTTTTGCCTCTTGCCCACCTGCCTGGTCTGTAGGTATCCCCCACAGAAAAGATATTCTGTTGTCAACATACTTGGTGTTAGGCATGATCTAATTTCTGATTGCTGAACTCCAAGCAGCATCTACCTCCAACTTCACAGTTCTGTTAGTGGTGTTCAGCTAATGCTGCAGTATATAAGTTGATTCCTTATGTGATGTAATGCCTCTTTAGAGAAAAGTTTCAGGAAACCTGTTCGTCTTTATAAAATAAAGGAAGCTGTTGTTATTTGTCATGTCTTATTGCAAGCATGCTCTTTTTTTTCTGAAAAATCAGCTGTGTGCTAGTCACACTGACAGATCCAAGATCATTAGCTGTTTATGGAAAAAATGTGGTTTGGATTTTGTTTTTAATTGCTGAGAATTAACTCTTGGCCCAAATATTATTAGAGGAAAAACTGATGCTTTCTCTCTCCATTCCCAAAGCAAAACAACCCAGCAAAGCCAAAAGCCCAATTAGTAGGAGAGGTTCCAGTGCAAACACTCTCCCTCAGTGTTTGCTGTGCCAATGCTGTGCCAGTGTGAGAGAGCTGCAAAATGCCACTAGCTGGTGGTGCCAAAGCTGGGGAGCAGCACGAGGGTGTGATGGAGGATTTGTGGCAATTTTTGGGGTGAAGGATGTTGTTTTGGGATGCTGTAGATACCTATCTGTGTTCCAGACTGCTTATGTTGATAGTTGTTGGCACAGTCGGTGGTTTCTGTTGTGCTGTGGAATCGGGAAGCATGAGCAAGTGCAGATTTAACAAGTTTATTTGTTCACCTCTTGAAATGGAAAAAGAGAACCATTGTCACTCTCAGGTTGCTTGGTGATAAGACCTAGAGTCTGAATCAAACAACTTTCCCCATGGCAAGATTTTTTTAGCGAAGATCAAGAAGTTGATAATGAAGTTGATAATTGCTCTTTGATTTTCTTTGGTAAGGGAAATAGTGAATTGCAGCAGAGCCTCTTTTTAAGTTGCACTTCAGAATAACAAAGGCTCTTGAATCTGGGTGTTTCTGGGATGTACCTCGGTATCCTACTGGCATATCCCACGATGAAGTCATCCAAGATATGGCACTAGGGGTTAGATCATGGCTTTCAGGCTAGGCTAATCCCCTGCTGAATAAACAACAGAAAGGTTCCTGGATTTGTTCCTGTTTCCTTAAAGGGATACAGTCAAGTGCAGGCAATTAAAAGAGAGAGAGTAAAGTGTAGCTCTAGATAGGAACACCTGATTTCAGGCTTTCTGCTCAGGGTGTGTATGGGTTTCTTAGGCTTTTTTAAAGAAAAAACTTTCACAAAACAATTGATGTTTTTCTCATTTTTCAGTGTATTTCTTTTCCTGCCATTCCCTTTGGGAAGGGAGAACCCAACAACCACCCAAACAAATTCCAAACAACGGAAACGAATTTCCTAGAGAAGGGAAACAGCAAAATTAATTTTGAACAAAGTACACTAGAGAAATAAGTACATTCTTTTTGTCCTTCTTCCAGCCTTTTCAGGCTGAGCCTTGGCAGAGCCTTTCATCAAGTGAATACCCAGGTCCTTTGGGCAGCTTTTGGAAATTCAGCATCTGTGGAAGCTGGTTTCACAACAGTCAGTGACTTCCCCTGGCAAGATTTCTGCTCTACCTTCAATGTATTTGTCAATACCTATGTGCTTTTTGCCTGCAACTAGGACAATAACTGTAAATACCTATATTTAATCACTGAATCTCACAGTGCTGTAAAATCTGGGATTTGTAGGTGTGACTGTGATCTACAACAAGCACTTTTTATAGCAATTGCTAGCTTTCAAAACCTTGGGAGCAAAACGTAGGTAGAACAGAGCAAGTGGCATATGTTTCATATAAAATGGTATAAGGACCCATAAAGTTTTTATTGCCCTTTTCTTGTAAAACTCACCTGTTGCTTACCTGCTCCTGAGTGATGCTTCCATTCCATGACCAAGCAGCAAATGCTTTGCTGCATCGTGGCCTGCTTTTGTTGTGCGTTTGTAATGTGCTGGAGCGACAGCCTTCTGCTGCAGTGATCCCTTATCCAGCCCCTCATCTCCTCTTTGTGTTTTATCTTCTCATGCATGGGATCCAACCTGTCTCATCCAGCATATGCACCAGGAGTGTGATCACTGTGTGCCTAAACACCTGGTGAATTCCTTCCTTTGAAACTGTAAGACTTAGTTTTCTCCATCAGGAGTAGAAAGGAAAGGGTGTGTGATCTGGTTTGTTTAAATAAATGGTTTAAATATTTAGCTTTAGTATGGGGGTGGTTTTGTTGTTTCTAATAATATTGTCTTAGGCGGTGATACTGGAGGATGTCTTTTGGGAAATCTCCCAGCAAGTATCTGAGCACTTTAGTTTGTGGTACACCTATAATGAGTCTTTGATTTTTCCCTTCTACCACTCTGTCACCAAAAGTTCAGTGGTACAGGAAAGTTGTCCCTTACAGATTCCCTCTACAGGACCCAAACATTGGCCTCATTCTGTAACCCTGGGTAAGCCACTCAGCCAGTTGTGCTTAGTTTTTCCTTCCTTCATTAACTGTTGCTTCATTGTCTTGCACTGGGGAGGACTGCTAGGAATGCAGTGTAGTCAGTGCATGCACAATGCATTGCAGTGACTAGGGTCATCTAAGGACCAGCTGTGGAAATTTGGCTGCACTCCTCACTTGCCTTTCCTCCTTCTTGTCAGGCTGTGGAAAAAAAACAAAAAAAAACCAACACCCCAAAGTTGTCATGTGCACATGGTGGTCAGGGTCACCTAGATAAGGGCTTGGCTGTTGATAGCATTTTATCCGTGACTTTCCTGTACCTTTTTAACACTGCTTACAGCTACAAGAGGAGAAGTTTTTTGGTGCAATAAATTGGAAATTATGACCTTGTAGTGCTACCTTGAAAGTAGTACCTCCCTTTTCCAGGAAAAGCAGCTTGTGTCTGTTCTTTCTGTTTGTTGAAATTTGCAGTTTCTGTGTTCTAGTTTTTTATTCTTCAGCTTTGAGGCTTTGAAACTATTTGGATGCTTGAGTTTCATGTGTAATAATCAGTCTTCAGATATTGAATCTTAATGTGCCTGCTGTCCCAAGCAGCAGGAAACAAATGGGAGGAGCTGATAGTCTATAGGCATAGGCAGGTGACGTGACTTAGCCACGGCCACATGGCCAGCTGAGTCAGGATTAAAATTCAAGTCTTATGATTTTTCCTAAACAATGCCAAGCCCATGGGAGCCAGCTAACTTTCTGCTATAGCTTTGCAGAGGACAAACTTCAGTTTATGCCTTAGGTAGTTAAAATAATCATGTCAGACTGGTCTGAGTTTCCTCAGTGTAGAAATACAAGAACTGGTGCCAGCTGTCTTTATGACAGGCAATTTCCTGATCTGTGTCTGAGAAGACCTGTGTTTGCTTTCCAGGCTCTGGGAAAGTAGTCTTGCAGGAGCAAGTGAATTTTTGCTTGCTAAACCCCAGCACATACTAAGGCAGGAGTTACCTTGTATAATCCATAGCTCTGGATCAGGTTTGTCAGATGTTGGACACTGCCCAAACCTGGACTGTGCAGTATCAGAGCTGACCTTGAGCATAGGCAGCCAAACTGGTGGGGTGGGGGAAGACAGGACTCAAGAAGAACATTGTTGACCAGGGCAATTGGAGCCTTCTGGCTCCCTGGCACTCCCATCGTCCCATTATATCTTCAAGATCCTGGGAGAGGAGTTTTTGGTCTCCAACACAGTTCCCAGAGGTGAAGGGCTTGTTTGAAGTTACGACTCCACCTCTCATGGAGTTGATGCTGGTTGAACTGTGTACCCAGAAAACTGGACTAGTCCCACAAAGCTTTGTCAGCACCCACTGGCTGCAGCAGGCACTCCATTTCTATCAGCATGTTCATGGCAACAGTGAATGCTTTCAGACAGTTTCAAAGGGAGGCTGGACAAGTGTCTTGGAAGATAAGGAGGGGACTGTGGCTCAGGAGCTGCCCCAGGCTGACAGTGCCTATTAGTTGGCAGATGTCCTCAGGGAAGTCTTCTCTTTGCTTGCCCTGCTGTAACTCTTCCTTCACCAAGCCATTCACAGCCACTGTTGAGAGCAGGATGCTGGGCTAGACCAACTCTGCTGTGACCCATTACACACCTTTTTATGCTGGAAATCAAATCAACAGCTCAAGATGCAGAGATTGTCCTGGCTCTAGGTTAGGTGTGGAAATTGATTCTTGCGGGTGCTGACTTTTTCCTGCCAGAAGGGACCTGGAAAAACTAATCCTGACAAGAAGTTTTGGTAACAACCACTGGCTTTGTCACTGGAGGTGGCTTGACTTCATCTCTCCGGCAGAGCCTGGCAGGTTTGCCTTTCCAAAAGCATTAGCTGCCTGTACATATCTTCTCTGCCTTTGCCCCTTGTGTTAGGAAAAAAAAATGGTTCTTCCTAAGCTGATCTTTCTGCACTTAAGCCAGCTCTGCTTGCCTCACTTTTGGATACCAGTCCACAGTTCTGGTACTCCAATGACCTCAGTCTCTTTCAAAGTGGTCCTTCTGTGATGTTGTGCATCATGCAGATGAAGCTGCTGCCCCAGTCCTTTGCAGTGATGATCTGTAACTAGGGAAGGTATGACAGCACTGGTTAGACTGAGATCTGCTTTGTGCCCCACCTGCACCATGCAGTGCCCTTACAAACAGGGACACAGTCACAGCTTCTGGGAGAGAAGTCCATCAGAGCTGCAATGTATTTTGTTTCCTGGGACTTTCTCTTATTTGCTTTGTTCCTCTACAAGTGCTGTCTCACCATTGAAAAAGCCACATCTGGCTTGAAGCCACTTGAAGCAGCTTGGACAAGAGACTTCCTGCTCTGAGCACTGAATTAATGGGCTTGGTCTTTTACATGAGTGAAATCCTTTCAGACTTTTGTCCATGTCAGGCTCCCATGTCAGCTCATCTAATTAAGAGACTTTTAACTCAGCCAGTGTTTGGGAGCTACAGTGCAGCTGGGCTTTTGATAAAATGAGGAAATGCTAGAGGTAGGGATGTAATGGGTTGGATTTCAGCTTCAAAAAAATGTCTCTGAGAGAGAACAGAACACCCTCCTTGCACCATCTTTTGTTTGCTGCAGCAAAGCTGGGGAGACGTCAACTGTGTGGGCTGCTCTAGAACTGATGAAGCTGATAATAAGAAAGTAAGGTCATCTTTACTTCTGGGGTTCTCAGTGTCTCTTAGACAGATAAAGGGATGTTTTAGAAAACTTTGCTTACTTGTGCCTTTTCTTATTCTGGCTATTTTCTACAATCCTGTCAGACTCTTGCTTTGAAATGCCTTTTCCTTTCTACACCTGCTGCTGTCTGGAACAGGGTGCTGCTTGTGCTGAGGCTGTATCTTTGCTAAAGAAATGGGTCTGGAAAAAACCTTCAGGAAGGTAGTCTGTAGAAGCCAATAATTATCATTCACTGGTATGGCTGTTATTCCTCACCATAATCACCTGTAAAATTTAGGAAAAATAAAATATTTGGGTTGTTTTTGTTTTTCTTTCAAGTCCAGCTTTGCCACTTTTACTTGCCCATGAAAAATAAGCTGGTGTTCTTTCCAAATTCTTTACTACTTACACACACAGGTGTGCCATCACAATCAAGCTGACTGTACAGCTAATGTATAGAATCTAACTTTAATCTCCAACTTTTGCTGTGTTGGTTCCACAACACAAAAGATGTTTGCTAGGAGGGTTTGTTTGAGAAAGAGCAAAAGAGAAAGACATGGTCTGCCTCCTTATTTTTTCACCTTTCTCCCTTTCTTTCCTCTGCTGTATTCCCCAAAGCTTGAGTCCAGCTCTGTGTCCATTGCATGCCAGGAGTGTTTACTTGACTAGAAACATATAATAACACCCATTTATAGGTAGTCTTCTGCAGAGTTTAGTGTCACTTGAGCAGATATTTATTTGAAACAGACGTGCCCTGGAAAAACACCGATTTGAAAGGGGGAATGAAGCGTTCTGCTTGTTCTGTGAAGCAGAACCACCCGCTGGCCCGGGGACCAGCAGTAATAAACGGAGTCAAAGAGCGTGGGGCGTAATTGCCTTCTCCTTTTGTGTCAGTTTCGTATCGTTCTCGCATGTGACATTCTTCCTGGCCATCGTACTCTTTATCCTCCCATTGTACCAAGAGTGCAAACAGAATTCGTTTGTTTGTTATCGTGGCATCTGTGCGTGGCTTTTAATTTCTTGGAGGTTAAAAAAACGCAAACAACCCAACCCTCAAGCCCTCTTTGTCCAGCACTGTTTAAATCAGCTCTCAGCCTGCTTGCACAGCTCACTTCTGCCCTGTAATGCAGAAAACAATTCTGGAGATGAGAAATCTAAAGCAATCAGTGCAACAAAGCTTCAAAAATGTGGTGGTGTTGCTGACGAGAAGCTGTCTGGAGAAGGTGCTGATTCCATGAGATCAGTAAGTCAGAAGGTGGCTTGGTGTAGGGATGCATTGTAGGCATTTTTACAGTCACAGTGCTAAGCTTAAATGGGTGCTCCCCTTCCTTTTTGCTTTAGGTACTTGTAAGTGATGGGAACTATTTTCTTTGGCCTCTGAAATGTCTCCATAGTTTTGTGGTTTCCTTCCTATAAAGGTGAATGTTTCAGATTAAAATTCTGTTTGGCAGCTCATGAGTTCTCAAAACAGAAGCTTGAAGGCAAGAGGTCAGGAGTGCCCAGCTTATTAAATTTTTCCCAGTGTAGGAATTGTCTGACCTTTCTTTGTACTGTAATAGCATTAAAAAAAAAAAAATGGAGCTATTTGGAAAGCGTTAACAAGAAAATATCAGAGGTGGAAGGCCAGACAGAAGGCCTGGCTGGGAGAGGGCTGGGAGTGACATTCTTCTTCTCTCTTCTGTCGCTTGCACAGATCATCCTCCTATCTGCTCTCATCCTGCTCTGGGTTTTTGCAGTTTTAATGCAGGTTTGGTGCTCGGAGGTGTGGTGCAGAAAAGCAACAAGAGAAGGAAAAGTACATGTTACTATCAGAGGAACCAAGATCAGAGAGGAGCAGCTCACAGGATTTGAGCCCCATCTTAGCTGATGTGGGACTATCACTGTGCTCCTATGCAGATTTACCTGTGTGCTTTAATGTTCCCTTCCCACCCTCTTGTCTCCACTGAAACCTTCCCTTGGCAGCTGGCTTTCAGCAGCAAAGAACTCGGACTGCACTGTGGGTCTGAGGCAGAGGAGAAGAGATGGCACAGAGCCTCCTTGCTGGGTGCAGGGTGGAGGTTACACATGTGTGGAAGGCTTAGCACACCCATGTTGTGTACAGGGTTTACCTTACCTACATGTGATGTGTGCCTCAGTGTGGTGTGTCTCTGACACAAACTTCTTTCCCCCTCTGCTCAGTTCATAGAACCATGGAGTATTTTGGGTTGGAGGGGACTTCAAAGGTTATTTTGTCCAGATACAGATGTTGAATGTTGTTCTTTCCACCATCGAGGCGTTTAACTATATCATGTGTGGGTTGGAAGTGAAGGGTCCTGTTCGACTGGGTTTTCTCTGTTTCCTGCCCCACAGCCCTTGTGTTTGGCCCTGCCCGGGGGAAAAAGACTTTGAGAAGATGGAGAACCAGAGTGGAGTGGTCTTGGGATACGTCCGCTGGGAAGGAAAAGAGGAAGGGGGTGAGGAGGATGGAATGGCTCCTCGTGTTTCTCCTCCCAGCCAAATGAGCAGACTGGAAGATGTGCAGGTGGAGATGCTTGAGAAGGCAAGGGAGCTCTTCCAGCTGTGTGACAAGGATGAGAAGGGTTTTATCACCAAGGTGGACATGCAGGTGAGGGAAAAAAACTTTCTCTGTCCTGGGAGCATCTGTAAAGTCATGGGTGGCGAAACAGGGGACAACACCTCCACTCTTGTCAAGTGTGGGTGTGCAGTGGCCTCTGTCTTATTCAGATTTCTAAGAACCACATTCTGGCACAGACAGCTGCTAGGAACTAAAGCTCCCAGGAGGGCCTAACACCTCCAGGTAATTCCTGAGACAAGTGGGACTGCAATTCAAAATTTTTAAGGAACACATAAAATAAAAAAAGTTATAACCATTCTTACAAACATCAAGCATGCAGTGCATGGGAAATCTGGAGGGGAACAAATCTTTGTTCAAACTAAAAAAACCTCCAAAACAAGCTGCCCAAAAAACCTACATGATGAGGAATCCATCAACCTCTCAAAAAAAGTTGAGACAACAAAGCAATACAATCACAGCTAAAGTCTAATCCAAAAACTCACCTTAGAACTGAACTGTAACTTTGCTCTACAGTTATGTGTTTTGCTGCTTTCTGTTACAAAAGTACTGGTTAACAAATTCCCTGTAGTCCTTAGTGACTTTTGTTTTAAAGGTTTATTAGAAGGTTACCTGTGGGTTGTTTTTCTCCTGCCCCATCTCTCCCCACATCTGTAAATAACATTTGACAGGTTCATGCCACTTTAAATATTGACTCACTTTGCTTTGGGTTGTGTGATGCTTAATTTTTATAGATATATGAATAAATTTTTATTAAGTTTTATCTAAATCTGCATGTTTAATGGACAGTTGCAAGGTTTTAGCCTACACCCCTTTGTTATTTGTTTCTTTGGATGCCCCTCCACACTAGGTGCTCTGCATGCGCATTATGAAGGAGAATTGTTTTGCTCCTTTCTATGGGAGTAGTGATACAGCCCTAGCAGGCAGAAAGTGACAGAGGAAAGTTAACTCACTGTTATGGACTGAACATTTCCTTTAGGATCTGCAAGAGCTTGGAACTGAATCCAGATACCCACAAGTCTGACCTCCCTCCCTGGCCAAAGAGATGGAGCTGGTACCTGGTGTGCCCAGAGCTCTCCTGGGAGCAGCAGTGGTCTCAGGAGGCTGGCAGTGCCACCTCTGAGCAGGAGTGGATGGAAGCAGGCAGTGAGCTAGAGACAGTGCCTCTGTAGTGGGAGAGGAAGCAGGCTGAGCTTTCTCCAAACAAAATAACCTGAAATTCCCTCTCTGAAGTCCTGGTTGAATCATCCAGTAATGGAAAAAAATCAACATATCAGTGACTCCAGACAGGTGCTTGTGTCATCACTCAGCTCTACTGGCAGACTGTTGCAGCCTGGGCAGGATGCAGTGCTGGAAGGGCACATTTGCTGTGGGCCAGAGCTGATGATGGCAGGGACAGTCACAAGGAAGACTTGAGCTATGCCTCAAGTTTGTTCATTCTTTTGTCTTTGCAGCGGCTCCAGAGTGAACTCCCCCTAACCCCTGAGCAGCTGGAGACCGTTTTTGACAGCTTGGAACAGAATAATAAAGGATACCTGACACCTGTGGAGTTCAGCATGGGTCTAGGTAAGGACTGCACAGAGGCAGAGGAAGGAAAAAGCTGACCTGTGACAGGATTTTTTTTGTTGATAAGAAACAAAGTGCAGTGGTTCTGCTGAAGCTGCACCAGTTATGCAGGACAATGTCTGGTGCTCATGTGAGCATCATTGGAGAGGGTGGGTGTGTATCCCCCTCCTGGAGGCTTTGTGCTGCCTTCTCCCACAGCTGGTAGAGCCAGGCACAGAACATCTCCTGCTGGAGAGGGTACATGCTGAAAACTGTGCCTGGATATCTGATTGGAAACTTGTTCATCTGCATGGAAATATGCCTCTTGGCAACTGTCCCCAGCTGGTAGCAGTGCCGTTCAAGGGCATTAGTAGGAGTCTTGATGGTAGGCTAGAACACTGGCAAATAAGCCTTTGTTGCCTTCTTACTGCTATTCTTTTCCAAACACTAGGAGAATGCTGATCCGTGACCACAGTTCTCACCCGGCAGCACAGGTGCTCATCTGCTTTGTCAGCTCTCAGAAAATCTGCATCTCTCAGAGCCTTCCTTGGACATGCAGAGGTGTTAAGTGGATCAGCAATTGCTCCAGTCTAGGCAAAACACTTAATTTCTGCATTTCTTTTCTTTGTGGTTATTCTTTGTGTCTGATATCACTGAAATCCTTTTCAGACTTTGCTCCTAACTCAAGAGTTTGGCCTGGCTGAATTTCTTATAGAGTGTGCAGGGGCAAATCACGGGAAAGCAGCTCAAGCTGCAATCAAGTCTGCTTCTTGAGAGGGCTCCTTGCTCCTTCTAGGATATCAAAACAATCTTCAGATCATTTTCTACCTCAATTTTCCCATCTCCATCTCAATTTTCCCATCTGTAAAAGAGAAATAATGAGACATAATGATTCTTTCTCAAAAGCAGACATCAAAAGTGCCTGATCTAAACCATTCTCCTTAATTAACTGTCTGATCATCAGGTTTTAACTAATTTGAGCCTGGATCTCCACATTGCAATTTTTTTTTACAGTAGAGGGGGACAGAAGCAGCTAAGTTCTGGATTGGTGGAGGCAAGAAGAGGTAGAGTCCTTGAGGTATAATAACAATGGATATTTTTCACTTAGAGTAGCTTCATGTTCTCATCTGTGCTCTGTGAACATCCTTGACTCCTGGTCTTGTAGTTGGGATGTCATTTTTGCCTTTTGAATGAAGCAGATGTATTTTTGGAAAGGAAGAGTAGCTCCTGCTGAAGGCCTGACTTCTGTATACAGATGAGGGGCTGTGTTTTAGTTAGGATTGCTTGGTTTGCTTCTTTGAGAAGGATTTGTTCCCAGCGCCCGTATTTGTGACATGCCTCACATAGCAGGAGGTTCTCGCGGCATTCTCAGCACAAAACGGATCCCGATGGCTGGAATCCGTCTGGACGTGGGACGGGGCAGGAGGAGGTGCTTAGAGGGCGAGCTCCTTCTGCTCTACACGGTCCTAGCAGGAGGCAGTCCTTGTTGCGCCGCGCTGGACTGGGAACGGAGGTAGCACAATGAGGAGGGAGGGCTAATGGGCCCCTCCTCTCCTGTTTTTAAGCGGAGGAGCTGCAGCATGGTGCAGTTCGGGGCCGGGCACGCAGCGCCGGGAGCTGAAGGCAGCTTCCTTCCCCGGCTGGCAGCCCCAGGCCGTGCGTGGTGGCTCCCCGCGCTCAGATGGGAGCGGAGCCCCGGCAGCCTGGGCTGGCTGGCAGCCAGTTTCAGTCCCAGCGCTGCGGAGCGGACACTGACATCGCTCGGGACATCGGAACGGAGGCGCTTCACTGACCGGGAGCTGTATCCTGCACCAGCAGCATGCACGAGGCTTCTCGTGGAGCCCTGTCAGGCTGCCGTGTAAATAGCGGCTTGTTCAGTGACATCCAGTTTGACTTTGTTTATTCTTCTTCTCTTCACCTTCCACCAGGAAAGTTAATAGGGATTGAATTGTGTCAAGGGGCTGGGAGAATGGATCACTCCAGACACGAGGAGACCTTCGAGTCAGGCTGGTCAGATGACTTGGACCCTGCAGATGATGATGATGAAGAGAAACGATTCTGTTCCATGATGGAGCAACTTGGAGCAGCCCAGTTGTTTGAAGAGTAAGTAGGGGAGTCATATGGCATTGCGTCTACCCTGTTTTGATCTTGCAGTACCAAAACATCAAAGCACCAGAAAAGACCAAAGAGGTGAACTGAGCTGCTTGCTCTCTGAAGCACTGCTTGGGCTCTCTGCACTGCTGCCTTGGGTTTTCATATGCTTGGTAGCAAATGCAGTGCGGTCTGGGTTTTCTCATCGGGTACCAATTACTTTTACCTCAGTGCTTTTCACAGTTTCCCAAATTCAAGTTAATAACACAGCTGTAAAATGGAACAGCTGGTGACATACAAGTCCAGCACAGGCAGCAAATGAAAAGAAGCATGTGAGGGTTAGATGAGGTAAAGAGGATGAGTGTGCTTTCTGTTCCAAAATGGTGTGTGACTGTTCACATATTTTCAGACAATCAGTTCTAAGAGTCTCTCTGAAGGATCTGTGCTCAAGGAGCTGCTTGGGACTGTGCTGATCTTGAAGAGTGTGAAAGGCTAAACTGGGCAAAGGGGTGCTCCTGTGAGCCTTGGAGCTTGGAACTAATGCCCTTGAATGTAGCCCCAGTAGAGTCTGCAGGCCCCAGTGTCATCCAGCCTTTTTTTAGGCTTTTCAACATGAGGCATTATGCATAACTGGTTCTTACTGATGCACATCTGCAGGGCCTTGAGTGCCCAACTGCATCTGTGGCTGTCCTTCTTTTCAGGCTTTGTACTCCAACTCTGTTGCCATTTTGCAAGAAGCAGTCCAGGTTAAGGAAGGAGGTGGACAGGATTGGAGACAGAAGCTGAAAGGGATGGAATTTGCTGCTTTCAGAGGCACATCTGTCACAAAACAACTTTTCCTTATTTTCATTGTGATGCAAAGCATCTGCATGTTTTAGTGACAAACAACTTCTGTCTGGAAAAAATTCTGGAAAGCTGTTAGGCTTCAAACAACAGAATGACACTGTGAAAGGCCATATGTTCCCACTGTTGTGGGAAAACAGTCTCTACTGTTTATAACTCTGCTTTGAGAAGCAGAAGTCCAAAGTGGAATTATCTTGTGTTTTATTTTGACCACTTACTGGCAGTTTTATGCAACGAGTTTTGTAGCTACTACATGTCACATCTTTGTGCCAAACCAGCTGTTGTAAAGCAGTAATATCAAACAAAAGTTAACTGGGGTGAGAGCAGGAATCTGAAAAAATTTCACTGCTTTCTCTAGAAATGAATAGTTTAATTTCCTAACAGGACTCAGTATGTTGTTTTATTTCAAATACTAAGATCTGATGAAGTGCTATAACTTTTTAAACTTGGGACAGAAAAAGAAGGCTGTCATGCAGAACTGGCAGAGGCAATAAAAAAACTTTTTGGTTGGTTTGTTTTGCTTGTGTGTTTCCTCAAAGAATACTAAGAGAAACAAATACATAGGCAAAGAAAAATAACTATTTGAATAGTGACTATAGGTACATTATTCTGTATCTTTCAAGGCAGTTTTTCTGAAGTGTTTCATGGGTAAAAAAAAAAAATTAGAAAAGCTCTTCCCCAAAAAGAAAGTTGAAGTGATGGCTGTAGGCTTACAAGGCACTGGGAATGAAGTTTGGAAGTGCTATGTTCAAGTTGCAATGAATTAAATGTCAAAACAGTGTAATCGTTATTGCAGGTTCAGAAAAAGACATATTTGGTTTTTCAGGGCCTCCTCCATTGTCATCCTGATGTGACACTTGAGCAAATTTGCATCTTTTTTGTGCCTTGGTTTCCAAACCTGTAAAAAAAATAAGGAGGACTGTAGCTGCCACCAGTAAAGTCTAAGAAAAACACCAGTGATGTGTGCTAAACTTTCTATGCTATAACAGTTTGACCATAATACACAGCAAATTTGCTGAATATTCATTTCTCCAAGTCTTGATGTAGACACCAAATGTGTTATTGATGAATACTTGGAAAAGCAATCATTCCATGTTTGCTTCCTAGATTATTCTTCTTTCCTTCTTTCGGATGGCTTCCTATATTTTGGCCTCACAATAGGTCCCACTCCACATGCATGCTCTGTCACTGTCCAATTTCCCTCTCTGCTGAAATGGTGTGAGAGAGATGATCTCAGGAGAATGGCAGTCTTTCCTGAGTGCCTATTGGAGCTGGAATAACAGTCCATAAGATGACACAGTAACTCTTGCTTTCCTTCTCTCCTGTATGTTTGCTCCAGCCCACATGAGATTCGGGAGCTCTGGGCTCGCCTACGAAAGGAGCGTCCAGAGCTCTTATCCAATTTTGAAGAGTTTCTGTTGCGTGTTTCATCATACATAAAGGAGGTGAATCATGAGAAGGAGTCTATGGAACAAGCATTGAAGAGGTAAGGAAAACATCATGGCCATTTTCTGCCAGGAGCCAGCTGATGCTTGGATCCTGCCTCAGATGCAAGGAGAGACAGGATGCTCCAGTAAAAAAGATATTTCTTGCTGTAATAAAATTACTCTATCTTGGGTTTTCTCAGCAGCAGTGCTCACCCACAGCATTCAGGCTGGTTAAAATCCCACTCAGTGCCACACAGCTGTTAGTAGGAATCTGTTTCCACCCTCCTCTTTCCTTTCTGTACTCTTTTTCTCTCCTGATCTGTGTTCACCTGTGTTTTGTAGGAAGGAGTCAGATCACGATCGAGAAGTCAGGTGCCTTTATGAAGAAATGGAGCAACAGATCAAAGCAGAAAGGGAGAGGCTGGTGTGCCAGGTACTTTATCTCTCTCTTGGCTTGAAGGCAAACTTCCTTTGTTCTGAAGTAGAGATGGTGGCTTGTCTGGCCAAGGAACAGCTCTGTGCTGGGTGTTATGCACAGCTGTGTCTTTATCTCTGCAGGGAGCACTGAGGCACGACAGGAGTAACCTGCTCCAGAAGGAACTGCACAACAAAGAGCAGGAGCTGGAGAAAATCCTCTACCGCCAGAAGAAGGTAATGGGATCCAAATCCTTTCTAACAAAAACAAAACAAAGCACATCCCCCTTTGCTGTCTTTCTTCTCAGGTGTTTTCTGATGGAAAATGATGTTCAGCTGCTGAGGGTTTGGCACTAGATAATTTGGCTCTAGCTAGTGAAGTCCTTTCCTGTCTCTGAAGGTGTTGAGATGGTTTGTCAAATAGTTGGTTCATCTTCAGCTCTAATGCTGTTCTGTGAATGTTTTGTTCATGCATTTTCTTATCTTCTTTGTGTTCTCTTGGCGCAATGTTCCTGTCAACTGTACAATGCTGGCCAGGAAGATGGGGTAAAATTTTGAAAGCTGTGAGTTTGAAGCTTTTTGTGATGTGTAAGGAAGATGTGTATGGACAAAAAAGAGCCAGATTTCTCTAGCTTTTGTATTCTGGCTACTCCAAAATGACCCGGAGTGAACAGTTCTGTGACACTTGGAGAGTCCATATTGCAGTATACTTGCATTTGGGCACTTGATGACATTCTGATTAATCACTCACATAAAAGATCAAAGCACAAGCTTCCCTTTAGCCTGCCATCCCTGGCATGGACATATGTATGGGATGGTCCATTCTCGATGTCTTTTCCTTGGTGTCTCAAGAACTGAGATGTGACCCCCACAGAAACAAGTCATGGCAGGTACCTGCAAGATGCTGGAGACTGAGGGTATCCCAGTTGGATACCCAGTTGTGATGTGGATGAAACAACTCTTCTCTGAAATCATCAGCTTATTGTCCAGCAGCTGGAAAAGCCAGCACAACTGAGGTGTCATCAGGAAGGATATTGAGAATAAGATAGAGGATGTGGTTTTCCTGCTGCCCACATCTTTGATGTGCCTCAGTGTGTGCAGTTCTGATCTCCTCTAACTCCACTGTGTCCTTCTCAAGTATGAAGGTAGCGAGTGCTAATATTGTTGAGAAAATGGAAGAATTGCCTTAGGAAGAGAAACGAGGAAAGTCTAGACTTTTCAGTTTTGGAGAAAAGGAAACTGAGGGAAGATACAGGTGAGCTTTATGAACTCAGAAAAGTAAAAGATAAGATCAACACAAATCTGTTATTCCCAAGTCCTGCAACAGCAAAGGTGAGGGACGCTCAATGAGACCATTATGAATTTGATTTAGAAGAACTCACTTCTTTATACAGAGATCTGTGCTGGACTTTTGGTGCCAAGAGGCAGGCAGTATCAGCAGTTCAAAAATGAATTGGACAAACAAATAGGCTTGTAAATATTCATTGAAAGGGAGAATAGTCAGAGATGTGGCTTCTAGCATCCCTAGTCCAGGGACTATAGATGGGAGGGGGTATATGAGGGGAATAGACCATAGTTAGGAGCTCGGGCATGCGCTTCCTAGGTAGCATCTGCTCTTGCTGGGGGCCAGAGCAGAACACTTGGGCTGCAAGGACACTTACTCAAATAGTCAGCTCTGGTGCTCTTAACTGAGGCTTGTACTGAGCTGTGTGGGTAATCGGGTCCCTCTTGTGGCCTAAGACCAGTACTGTGATGGTGCTATTCCACAGCGTCGCTTCCAAGGAACAGACCACATAAACAGGACAGTTGAGTGTGATGGAAGCTTTTTAGGGAGGGGCAGGTGTGCTTTATATAAAGCTGAATTCTTGGCTTATTGAAAGATCTGAAGGCTATAACCAGGGGTTGCTGGTTTTCAGTCTAAACTCCACTGCTCAGCACATGTAGTCTTTCTGGAATAGTCCCCAGTGTCCACAGGACTGGAGGACTCCAGGCAAAGCTGGATGTGGCTTGCCCTTCTAGCATCAGTGAGGAGAGAGGTGAGGCTTGTGTTTCAAGGAACCTAGGAAACGTCAGATCTGTTCATTCCTGCTCTTGACAGCTGTACATGTGTGCTGGCAGAGAGAAGGGTAGCAAGAAAAAAAGCATTTTATCTTCTGCCATGGTGTGCTGCTTTAGTTTTCTTTTGAGAGGGGGAGAAAGTAGGCTGAGAGAAAAGGCAAGCTGAAGGTGTAAATGTGGAGGCTGACTCTGCCACCTGCTACCCTGGATCAGACCTGATTCCTGGTGTTTCTCTCTAGTTACAAACATGGATTGCATGCTTTTATTTTGGGCTGTAAGTTCTCAGATGGGTACTGGAGTTTCTGTGTAGCTGCAGCTTCAGCAGAGGGCCCTGGTTAGCTGTTGTGGCTGCCTGGATACTGCAGTGTCGCTGTGATCCCTCTTGGATGCCCTCCTTGCCATCTGAGATGGGCAGCTTTGGCTGCTACATCTGCTTGTCTCTTTCCCAGACTATGCCAGCCATTTGTAAGGAATTCAGTCACTGGCTGAATACATGGCAGCAGGCTTTGAACTTCCCAAATCAGGCTTGTTGCTTGTGCTGGGGGTTTGTGCTGACTAGAGTGTAGCTCTGCCCTGGTGGCATTTAAATTACATCTCTAGCCCAAGGTCCTGTCTCTAGCAGGACACTCAATCAGTTCACTTTCCAGGTATAGTGTGAAATGCCCATAGCACCTCAGTATATTCTCCTTTCAGCTGCCGTGGGCTCAGGAAGCCCCTGAACTAGAGGATGCACTTCAACAACTCTGCTTAATAAGTCCCGACAGACACAACCCTGCTTCCACCCAAATTTTTCCAGTCCTCCTTTGACCCCCATTTGCACTCTGAGTCCTACAATGCCTGACAGCATCAGGCTGCTCCTGCTGCCTGAAGCACTTCCTCAGCTGTACCTAATTGCATTGCTTGGTTCCCCAGTGCTGACATGAGAGAGAATTCCTTCCAGTTCACCTTCTCGATGCCACTGGTGGCTCTGTAAACTTTGGGGTTTTTTTACCCCCTTCAGCCTCGTTGTTTATATCTGCTTTTTCAGCTTGTTTTTACAGTAGTGACTGTAGCACAAAATACAGCCCTTCCTCTGTGTTTAACCCTTTCTCCTCCTCCTCTCCCACTGCAGCTGGAACATCAGCTACAGTCACTGAACTCGGAGCAGCTGGAGACGCGCGTGCAGAACGAAAGGCTCCGGCACCTGAATGAAAACCTGCTGGAAGAGCTGGAGAAAAGCAAATGGGAACTAGAGGCAGTGAAGGGGCAATTACAGAAGCTCCAGAAAGAGGCTCAGATTGAGCAAGAGCAGAAGGACAGGTGGGGAAAAAAACAGGAAAGGGGGGGTGTTTGGGCAAAGACATGGACAGAGAAGGAAAGGTGGGCAAGCAGTTAAAGAATAAGTATCCCTAGTTAGGAGCCTTGGTCTCATTAGAAGATTGTCTGTCAGTTTTGAGGAAGAGAAGAAACATCCCAATAGTCTTATGGGCCTAAATAGAGAGTGATATTGATAAATCTTGCCTACCTTTTGTGGGAAATTAGTGTGTTCTAGAAAATCAGTACAAAAATACAGATGTTCCTCAGCCTAAAGGAGGGTTCTTTATGTATTTTCCAGGTCACCATCCCCTCTATAATGTTCTCATTAAAGATCTTCTAATCAATTCTGTTCCCATTTCTGGGTTAAATCTAGTAATACCTATATAAAACATTGAGAGGTATCAGATCCAGATGGCAGTGAGCATCCTTCCCATTTCCAGCAGCTGAGGAAATAGAGAGGATGAGTTGCCTGCTCTCATGTTGGAGGAGAGCAGGAGAGCTCTGGTACAACCCAACCATCCCAGCTCCCAGAACAGTGCTGCTTCCTCTGAATTCCCCTAAGCATAAGGCACTCCCTTGTCTTTGAGAATACATTGAGTGCCTGAGAGAGGGATTTGTATTTTCTCTCCCATTTATTTATTTCCCCTTATTTTAAAATGCCTTTTGCCCAGGGATGTGTTTAGAGTCTCCAAGAACATGCAGAAAGAGAAACAGAGCCTCCTTCGGCAGCTGGAGCTCCTCAGGTGAGAACTGGTGAAGGCTGGAGGGCAATGCTGAGCTCTTAGGCCTCCAGGGGGCTGAGGTTTCAGCACTTTGCTCATTTCTCCCATGGAAAGCTACAGGATTGTATTCAAGCAGTGTTTAGACTCTGCTTGTTTTTCTAGGTCCAGACAGAGTTGTGCAATTTGGCCAGCTCTGGCACATTACAGGCTATGTTATTTCACGAGGTAATCCCTCCTCTGGAGGAATTTAGCCTTTCCTGTTGGCTAAGGCAACCATGTAGAGCCCATGACCTCGGCTGGGATGCATGGAAATCCCAACATGTCTGGCTATAAACAGCATCTTTATCTCTGTTCCCAAGCTTTCTTTCTGTTCTCACTTTCAAATGTTGGGGTTTACTTAATTTTTGACAAGCATCTCATTATGTCTTTCCTGTGTCTTCTTTTGGAGCAGAGAAATGAACAAGAAACTTCGAGATGAACGAGATGCTTTTGAAGCCAAGAAGCTGGTTAGTCTAAGAAAGAAAACCTTAATTCCCAACCACCCTCCTCTCATCTGCTGCTGTTGCTGTCACCACTCAGGGGCCTGTCACTTCCACGGGGGACAATGACAAGAGCTCTTGGGGCCTGGTGTTGTGCTTAATACAGACTTGGCAGTGCCTCTGCGTCCGTGCTGGAGGCAAGCTCTGCTGGTTGCTGCTGCCAACTGCCTGGGTTTAACCCAAGGCATGTTGGCTGGGGACTGTCACACAGCCCTGTGCAGGGCTGCAGTGGGTGCTGCCTGCTGCATGTGTGGGCTCTGTGTGTTGTGCCAGGCACTGGGCACATGCAAGGAGGGGAGAGAAGCTGGATGCATCCTGGAGCTGGGTGGTGAGGAAGAAGATGGATTCTCAGATGTGCTGCTGGCTGACTGGGCATGGAGTGGTACAGGAGGGTTTTGGAGTTTTTCTGACCCCCTGAGTTTGTGGCAGATGTTTTCAGAGGTTTCTCTGGGGAGCTTCCTATTCCTATGAACTTTGCTGGGTGCAGCAGTGAGCCTTGTGTCAGAGAACTAGGAGAAAGCAGGATCTCTCTTCTGGAAATGTCAATCTCTGGTCTTTCCCAGGCACCAAGATAAGCACAGATGTGTGGTCTATTTTTAAATTTTTTTTTTATTAAAAAGCTTTTGTGTTCCCAAATGTTGCTTGCACAGCTGCTCTGCCCTCTTGGACCCATCCCTGACACCATGTCTTTGCCTGCTCTGCCATCATGCCCCACCTGAAGATCTGGAAGTAGGTGACTTGCAGGGAGGACAGTGATAGGCTACAAGAGCCTTTCTGACTGCTGGAAGAACTCTGGAAGGAAACACAGGGATTATGCCCATATGGGAGACAAAATGCCCTGCTTGATTAAGAGGTTGGAGTTCTCCAGATGGAGAGCTGTATAAAATAATGTCAGTAGAGGTGAGGCATGTGTGTTTCTAAAATGTGTATTTTTTTTCTTCAATCTTCATTTTTAAAGCTGCTAACTATGTGGATGCACACCAGAGCTTCCTGCTCCCTCTCGAAAAAGCCAAAAACACAGTCACTCTGTAGCAGGGTCCAGTGCAAGCAGGCAAAGAAAATGGTTTCTACTTCTCTTTCCATGTGTTGTGCTTCATCAGCCTCTGGGTTCCTGTAGGTGGCGGGTGGCCTGTGGAGACCACGGCTCACGTCTGTACTGCTGTGTGTGCAAAGCTTGTCTGCTTCTCCTCTCTTCTCTTCTTCTGCTTCCCTGCTAAGACCTGCTGCTGCAGGTGGACCCAAGAGAGAGCCCAGCAGAAAGAGTCACAGCACAGAGGGGCTGCTTTCTGCCTTCTCCCAGCACTGGCAATAGGGAACAAGGCACAGGGTGAACTCCTACCACCACTGCTCTTCTGGCAAGGCTGTGTCTTGCTGGGCAGTTGAAGCCTGTACTGGTGTAAGGTTTTTTCCTTTGGCTGCTCTCTTGTTTCAGTCCACAGGGAAGCAGGGCTCCAGGGGCTTGCAGAGATGCTGCTACCATCATTTACCTGCAGAAGGTCTGCTCCCCATCCTATCTCATAGTAAGAAGAGGAAAAATGGCAATTCTCCCCTGCAGAAGCAAAAAGGAGAGTTCAGCCTTCTGATGGGGATTTCTTGTGTGTGACACACTCTCTGCCAGAGACTATCAGTGCTTTTACAGGCTAAAAAAAAAAAAAAAAAAACCAAGGCCTCAATACCCTCTTTTAGTGCTGGGAAGAGTTATTTCTGTGAAATGAAGGTGTGGCTGAGCAGAGGTTCTTTCATAGCAAAGATTTTGAAGTGGTTGGAAGGAGGAGTTGGGGTGTATGTGGCTGATAGCAACCCAGTCACTACTCCTTTGCTCTTCTCAGTTCCCAGCTTAATACCTTGCTCTTCATAAGAGTTTCTTGCCTTGCCAGGGTGGGCAGACCCCGGCCCCACTGCACTGTGGGGCACTCTCTTGTCCCAGGCAAGAGAGGCTGGGTCACAGATGGCTATATGTGGCTATTTCTGTCCATGTACAAACCACTGATGGGGATTTTTAAGACCCAGGGGTTGCAGTTCAATTTCACACCCATGACCCATCTGGCTTGTATGTTTTATGTTGACAGAGCAAATTTCATGTCTGTTCATCATGAAGAGTGTTTTGGTACTTTGACTACTTTTGACATGTATTTTTATTTCACTGGTAATCCAGAATCTTTCCCATCCAGAGTGCTTGTACATGTGCTGTTGTGGAATCCTTGTCATCATGTGTTACACAGCTGTGATGTTGTATCTGTCCCTTTATCATCCTGGTGGAAAGCCAAATGTTACACAAACCTGGCAGGCCAATAAAGCATGGCAAAACCAATGGCAAAACATGCCCCATTGTTCCTCCTTTCTTACCCAAGTCTGTGCTCTGCAGGCTGTTCCCTCTCCAGGTAAGGTGGCAGAGCAGATTGTGTGGGAGTCTTGCTCCACAAGTGACTTGAAGGTTGTGACTCAATTCCAGTGGCCTGTAACACAATTTCCTTCTGTGTGGCTAGAGGGTGCCCTTGAGTGAAGTTGCTCAAACACTGAAAACTTCCCCTTCTGTCCCTGCTGGAGAACCACTGGTTGCCTGTACCACAGCCTGGCTGTGTTGACTGGAGTGTTGTAATGCACTTGGGGGTCATTTGCCTTAGAAGATTTGTGCTCCACAGTTGTGAGACTCTCAGTGCTGGATTGTTTCTGTGGCTGGAGGTTCTTTTGAACATCAGTTTTATATGTAAAAAATGTTTTGTTCTTTCCCTTCAAAGCTCCTAGTTGGTTCAAGTCCTCTGTGGAGTCTGGAGTGTCTCCCTTTGTTATACTGCATTGCAGCAAAGGTGTTCTGGGAGTTCTGACCAATAGAATAGCTTCTTAATTTTTTTGCCTTTAAAAATAAGCATTCAGTAAGGATTATTGAAGAAATAATCTTTGTAGTCCTCCAGGCTGTGGGAAGCATGAAGGAAGGCCTGTCCAGAGCTGCCTGCAGGTGTTTGGTCAGTTCAAAACTGCGGAAAGAGGCAGATCTGGTGGACTGCAAACCCTTCTTCCTCCACCTTTCCCCCAGAAATAACTAGTAAGAACGTGTTAAAAATCTTCAGATTCACAGATTGAATACCTCTCCCTTTCCCATAGTGCACCTTTCCATGTGATGTGCACCTTTCCATGCTGTCTCTCACTTCACATTTTGTGTCTGTGGCCAGAGCAGTGGCTCTGCTGGGAATGGCAGAGCTGCTGTATGGGGGGGAAGGGGGTTGGGAGAGAGGTTGTCCTGCTTTCTCCTTCTCTGAGGAGCTGGTAAATACTGGCTGTAGGAAGTGTTCATTCTGTGGTAAATAGGAGGAAGGCATGGAGAGGGATGTTGGTATAAGGCAGAGCATGTATGTCACCCTATGTAGAGCTGCCTCCTTCCTTTCCTGTGGTTCATTTGCAGCTCTAGGTGAGTAAAGGTCAAGGAAGGATACTGGTGTCTTCTGAGGAAAGGGCAATTGGTCTGCCCCACAAAACATCAGCCTAAGAGGTAGATGGGGAAAGAGAGATTCAGCTGTGAGACCAAGTGGAGAACAAGCCACAGAAATAAAAACTGTGGCTGGCTAGAGGAAGAATTCATTTTGGGACATCACCACTTTGATGGATTTTCAAGTGAAGGAGAAAGCAGCAATGATGGCTTCTTGCAGGAATTAAATTATTTTAACTGAGAAAAGCAAGCCATGTGCTTACATCTTTCAGCCTTCCAGTGAGGCATTACCACTGCACGGTGTGGGGCTGCCAGGGCTCCAGCCTTGCCTCCCCAAAGTACTCTACAGAGGTGGGGAGTGGTTGAATTGGGGCTGTAATCACATTCTTCATTCCTTCTCTTTTCAACTTCCAGGTGCCTCAGAATAAAACTCCCCTGTTGAAGAAAGGGTCAGTGCTAGGCAGTTACCTGCTGGAGGACAAGCCTGTCAAACGGTTAGATGGGTGTCTGTGTCGTGTCCGTGGTGTCAGTCCGTGCCCACTGCAGTACCCTGTCAGTCAAGCTGTGTCCTGGGTCTGGTTCTCCCACCTTGGTGCTGGCTGGTTTTGGGAGCGTGGTGCAGTGCAGCTTTTCTGTGGCTTTAGCTGTCTCTTGGCATCAGGTGGTGTTGGCACAGCATGAAGCTGAGGATACTGTTCACTGATTTCCACAGGGAGGTGGCCCTGCTGCTGCTTATGCCTGCAGCAATGGGGGAGCAAATCTAAATATCACCAGAAGGTCTGGGACTGTTAATGGGATGGGAGTCTCAAAGACTGCCTCTTTCTGAGTCAGACAGCTTTGTTGAAATGACGAGATCAACTCCTCAGTGTGCCAGTTTGTCCTCAGGCACAAATCCTGTGTGCTGGTGCCTCATGCCAGAGTTCATATCCCTGGGGCATGGGAGAGGGCAGAAATTGCACAAGGGTTGGGTTCTTTCTGGCAGCTGAAAGCCTCAAGGAGAGGTCTGGCTCCAGGTGGGTTTATCCTGCTCATCTCCCTCTACACCTATGCAGATGCTCACCAGGCCTCCCTTCAGCCAGGGCAGGCAATTTATCTCTGTGGCCAAAGCCTTTTCTTTTTTTTCCCCCCACTTATATGCAAAATATACAATAACCTAGCTTCGAGCTGGATCTCGCCTGCAACTGCTGGCCCCAAACAAGTTTTAAAGGCAGCGTGCTCCCCTGTTTCTTACCAGGTCTCTGCAGAAAGTTCCATTGCTGCCCAGTTTCTCCTGGTGCCAGCCAAAGACACAGGTCTAGGTTCAGTTTCTTCCAGCTTCACTTCACCTTTAATGCTTACAGTTTTGGTAGTGGCATTTAAGGATTTAGCTCAAGGCTCCTTGGCTCATGAACTTAAGGAAAACCAGGTAGACTCTGGAGAGGGCTGATTCTTGGGCCCAGGGTGGGAGGTTGCCTGGCGAGGTCTGAGGCAGAGCTCCTCCATGGTTGTGTGACTGGCACATTCTATCCATTGAATCAGATAACCAAGTTCTCCCATCTTCCTCCCCAGTTATTTCTTGCAAAGATCCTTCTAGCTGCTACTGGAATAAACCTCCTGGAAAGGCTTAACAGCTGGAGAAGTTTGGCAATGAAGGTGATGAGAGAAAGGGAGCTGGCCTTGTCTCCGTGCTGTGTCACATCACATTGTTTGAGAAGCACGAAAATAAATCCATTAGATCTGAGGTCACTGTTGAGAATTTTGTACTTGTCCCTTTGCTCCCACTAAAGAGGGTCTTGAGACCCCTCCCTGTGTGATTTTGCCAGCCCTGGGAGATGGGCACCATTCCCCAGAGCCTGAGACTTTGTGTCCATTTTCAAGAGGGAGGCATTCCAGCTGGCCTGGCTCTGGACTGGCATTTGGGGCAAATGTAGGGAGGGCAACCAGGAATGTGAGTTCCCTTTCATAGAAAAAAGTGTAGACATGTCAGCGGTGGATTTTGCAACCCAGATGAAGTGTGTTTGCTGGAGTGAGAAAGAATTGTCTGCTCTAATAGAAAGAGAAAAACCTTTCAGAGCAGGGTGGGATGTCCTGCCTCGGAGAGACTGACTCTAGTATGCTGTGGTCGCTCTAATTTCCTTCTAAATGCAATCTGCTGGACAGTAAAATCAATGGAGGCATCTGTGATGCATAAATATCTTCAGCTTAATTCTAGGTCTTCTCATTCCTTGCTTAGTTCTTTAGCCATAGAAAACCAGTGATGCTGCTGTGATTCCAGTAGTTTAAATTGGTTAAATTAGATTTTCTTTTGAAGGTTGTTCCTCCAACTACCACATCAGCTCTACCTCCAGTGCATCAGCCTGCTCTTGTGTGGGCACATTCTGTTATTTCTTTTTGTATGATATTTAGTAACAAAAATACAGGGGTAATTATTGTTGGTTTTTTGGTTGTTGTTGTTTTGGCTTTTGGTTTTTTGCTTTTGTTTTTTTTTTTAAGATACTTTAGTTTTGTATGTTTTGCCTCATTTTTTCACTGCTGGGGGAAGCGATAGGCAAAGAATTCTTGAAAAATCCAAAGTGACAATTTTAATTAAAATTAATTAAATATTTTTCAGCACATGAGTGTACAGCTCTGGTGAGCTGTCTCTCTTTCCCTAGGGGAGCCACTGATGCTTTGGTCACAGGGAGTGTGGGGAGTGAATAGAATTCCTTTGAGAGCTTCATATACACTAATTGGTTTGCATTGGTTGGTTGGGAATTTGCAACCTCCTTCTTTCCCTATCACCTCCCCCCCTCCCACCCTATCTGTGCTGCCTGTGGACTTTAATACAGACAACTGGCCTCTGCGGACCTTCCCTTCACCTTCCCAGTGGATGTGGCAGTGGAAGAACCCAACAGAAAGAACTGTAAATACTTCCCAGGCAGTGGGGTATGGATGAAGACAGAAAGAGGCAGCACAAACTTTGGAGAGAACAGCAGAGATGAGGAGAGATGGCCCTTGTCAGCAGATCCTGAGTGGTTTAAGATGACTTTGAAGGGTGACTCTGACTGCAGAAAAAATGCAGATGGCCTAGATGCTGCTCTGCTGCCTCCTCGAGCCCAGCCCGTTGGCACCGAAACCAGGGTGAGTGCAGTTACCTGGGGTTATTCCTCAAACACCTGCTACCTGCTGGGGCCTTGAGGGTGTCTGACTCTCTTCCCATCAAACTCCAGCTCCCCAGATTTACAGTGCAGTGGTCCAATCCCTAAATCAAAGCACTGTCTGCCGCTGGGCTCTTCAAAACCTCATGCCTTTTTTCCATTGTAGCTCCAAGCACTGGAACCAGGCAGCTGTTCCCCAGATCGCATCTTTAAAGTGGTGTTTGTTGGGAATTCTGGTGTTGGGAAGAGTTCCTTCATCCACCGCTTCTGCTATGACAGGTTCTTGGCTGAGCTCAATGCAACCATTGGTAAGTACTAGGGTGCGTGGTTCATCTGGATAAGGAAGGTGGGAAAGGCAGCCTGAGAAAATGTTTTTTTGCCTGTATTATAGCCCAGCTAGAGGGTAAAGATGGTCTCCCAGTATTGAATCAATCTTGCCATTTCCCTGAACTAAATGGAGTTTGTCTGGCCATTGTAATGGCAAGCTGCTTTCTCCCCATCCTACCTCCTAATCATTGTCACCTTCCCAACAGGTATTGATTACCAGGTGAAGAGTCTAATGGTGGATAACACCCAGGTTGCCTTGCAGCTGTGGGATACAGCTGGACAAGAGAGGTAAGCAATTTCTGCTGGGCTCAGTGGGGGGAAAGGGAAAGAGCACATGCAGCTGGTTTCTGTTCCTGGGAAAACTATCAGCTTCAGAAGGACCAGACAGGTCATTCCAGTGCTGAATCTGCAGCAAAGGTCTGTTCCAGAGATTTTTAGAAGCTGTGACTGTGAAGCAGGGCCTGGGGAGATCACTCTGAGGGTTGACAGAAAAGTAGTTTTCCATGTGTCTGACCTGCATGCTTGTGGCTCCAAGCAATCTGTCCATGGATGTATGTCACAGGGTTCAAAGGGTGTGACCCTTTCCAGATCTGATTCAGCTGTCAAAGCCAGCTGAATTAGCAAGACCTGTGGGGAAGGTGATTTTAACTACTCTGTCAATGAGGTTATTGGCCCCTTTCACTGTCCCTTCTGACAGACTTGTGGGAGTGATAATCCTTGGTAGAGAGATTGTGCAGCTTTCTGTGACACTGAGCACGTTTTCCCCATTTGAAGCCCTCTAGTTTCAAAAGCATGGGATATCTCTAGATGTTGCCAGCAGTGTTGGTGAGGACCAGAGTAGTAGAGGACACAGTTGACCCTCATCTGCTACTAGGGATGAAGGCCCACCACCGGCTCGATGTAAATTACATTTCATGTAGGATGTAATTTGAAGCTTAAGATGGGAAGCTATTTCAAGAGGACCATGAACCTCAAGGGCCTGACAAAAATAAGCACTGGGTATTTTGAGCTAAATATGTTATGGGGGCAGGCCTTCAGGGGGCAGCCAAGGTCATGGGAATATTCTAATCCTAAACTGTGCCAATGATGCTGTCTGTCTCAGTCAGCTAGACCACGCAGAGCTGGTGGGAATGTACTAAGTAGGAGTATCTACAGAAAAGCAACTCTGTCTTCCAAAATCAGGCTTCATGCTGAAGAATTAATTATTTCTGAGGGGACTCCTGTGGTTATTTTGATGCTGAAACTGAGCAGTTAAGGGTAGCTGCTATGACAAAAAATGTGACACTTTATTGGAGGCCAGATTGCAGCAAAGGCCAAATTCAAGATATTGTCTCTGCAGAAGGACCTTTACCACAGGCCCCTGCAGCACTAGTGGGGTCTTAGATGTGTGCCCACAAGATAGAGCTTGGCTCAGTGCTGATACCAAATAGGAGACCTGGGAAGAAGAAAAAGCCTTTTCTACTTCTGGAGGAATATTAGTTACTTCTAACTAGAGGTGTTCAACTGTAAATATCTAAGGAGGAGATGGAAGAACCCCTTGAAGCATGCAAGGAGAGCTCCTTGGTGACTTCCCTGAGACTTATGCATGCTATCTTTGATGGTTCCTCTGGAGCATCTTGCCTGGCTGGCAGTTCCAGAGGTGCACCTTGATTGCCAAAGATACAGTCTGTGCTTTCTCAGTTGGGTAGGTGCCAGAATATTGCAGTGAGAAAGAACAGGCTTCAAGCAACTATCTGAAGAGTGCAGGAGGGCAACAGCTATAGGTTTTCTTGGCTCGTAAGAGGAGAGTGTGTTATCCTCTGCAGGGCTGAAATACACAGCTCTCTAGTGAGATCTCAGGGCTTTTGTGACATTTATTAATTCCCTAATGACTTTGCTAATTCCATCAGTTTGCAATCATTGTGGTTATATCATAGCTCTGTCACAAAGTGCTTACAGATTCTAAGGTTCAGGTTTGTTGTTTTGGTTGTTTGGTTTGCTTTTGTTGGAATTTATTCACAAAATACAAGCCTGTGGTTTTAAATGGTACAGACAACAAAAAGTAGATATCTGGCAGGAGTATTTCCTGGAAATTGTGTCTAGCACCTGATTTTTTATGCATAATGCCATTGGTTTATAGATTCAATAGTGGAAACAGACTGTACTGATGCTGAGTTCTTAACTGCTGTTTTGGCAGCCCTGGGACAGGCATTATGCATGCCTAGTTTGTACTGTGGTACAGCTTAGTCTGCAGATTCTTCCAGACTATAGAGAAAGATCATGTTTTTTCCACCAGTTTCCCTTTTAATAGGAAATTACCTTTTCCTATCCCACCCAGATAGATTCTTCTGCTTCTTTCTTCCTGATCTGCAAAGGTCTTTTTTCTTGCTTTCTCATCACCATTGCTTTGGCAAGATTCCTCCTACCCACGGCTGCCTGGCCTGTCTCAAAGGTGCAGGGATTTGTCACCTGTGCATAGACACCAGCCCTGAGGGACACATCAGGCATGGCTGCTGGCAGGCCTTGCAGAGAGCCTGCACTGGCAGACAGACAATCCCACTCCCTCGCTCGCCGTGGTTCTGAGGGTGCCTTTGCTCTTGTCTGGGCTCAGGTTTCGGAGCATCACCAAGCAGTACTTCCGGAAGGCAGACGGGATCCTGGTGATGTACGACGTCACGGCCGAGTGCTCCTTCGTGGCGGTGCGCAACTGGATGAGCAGCGTCCAGGTGAGAGCGGGACCCGGGCTCCAGTGCTCCTGGTGCTCCAACACTCTGCCTGCAAGTGACATTTCTCAGTGCCCCAGGAAGTCCTGTTGACCTTGTGAAGCTGAATTATCAAAGCAGATGCCTGTGCTGGTCAGTTTGGAATCAGAGGCTTTGTGTAGAAGGTAACAAAGCCAGTGGTAGCCCATTAAATTGGGGAGGGCTGTTTCCCAAAAGAGCAGTGTGGGTTTGTAAGCAGCCCATGTGCACTGGCTACATCTCCTAAACGTGGTCACATCTCACCTGTGCTCAGGCAAGGAGATCTCCTGGTGTCTGGCCTATGCACAGGAAAGGGAGGTGGTTCTTTTTATTTCCTTTTTTAATTTAAAATTTGGTAACAATGTATTAATTCTGTTGGGTTTCCCACATCTTCTATTTCCAAACACTCACTAAAAGCATTTATCTGTGGCTTATATCTTCTTGAGGATACAAAAATACCTCTCTTTATACTTTAAATTAGTTGTGTGTAGATGAGCAAGAGGTGAAGGGAATTTTCCAAGGGTGGTTTTGTTTTGATTGTGCTGAGTCTCAAAAAAACCCAAGATCCCAGTGGAGTGAGTAAGTATAGATTGGAGAATTCTAGTATTGTTAATTTCCACAAGCCTGTTGGGGAAAAAAACCCAAACAACCACTTATGTCTTTGGACTCTAAAAGATGAAAATTTAAGATCTTCGAAACTAACCAGCCTCTGAAAATCAGGTTCCTTTCAGGAGGAAGGTTAAACTGAGCCCACAGAATGCAATCTGTGTATTTTAATCTCTGTCTTCTTTTCCTCTCCCCATCTTTGTATTTATTTTGTTTTGAAGCTGTTCAGGTTCTGTATGTCATCCAGGGCACTTGAGTGTGGAAATAAGTTTGAGCCCTGTTCTTACTCTGACCATGTTTTAGTGAGCCAGTGGTATTAGAGAGAGTTTGACCAGAGGTAAGGGGCTCCAGGAATTGCCTAGGAATAACAGTTCCTACAGAGACAACTTACAAGGGGTGAACTTGCTCATCCAGAGGATTTTCAGCAAGGGATTGTTGAATTTAGGACAGCACATTAGACACAGTACTGCACATACAAAAATTACGGAGCTAATTAAGAAGAACTGGCCGATCACAAATTCCAAAATGCCTATGGGGAAAGCTGCTTTTCTTTAGGCTTCTTATTTTCCTGAGAGGCACTTATGTCTTGTCTCCCCTCTGTCACTGTCCCAGCTCAACATACCAAATATTTGGAATGTTTCCCTAGTTCAAGCTTCCTTTCACAAATTCCTGGGGCTACTGAAGGAATGACCCTTTAATGATCTAATGGGCCTGACCCTGCTGCCGCCACTGAAGGTCTTGTTTGGCGGGCTGGAAGGATCTGCTCTGAGTGGCTGGGTCTCTAGGGGTCTTTATTTCTTTTTCAGGAAGGTATAGAGGATGGAGCTGTGGTCTTTCTGCTTGGAAATAAATTGGATGCTGTGCAGAGAGAGACCCGAAAAGTGCCCAGGGTGGAAGGGGAAAGGCTGGCAAAGGTGTGACTCGGTGCTCTGGTGTTTGACCTGCTCTGTAGCCACCCTCCAGCTGTGAGCAGGGCAGTCTGGCTGCCAGAAAGCCCTTCTTGGAGCCGTTTTCCAGTATGGTGCCTCCTACCCCCTGTTTCTCCAATGTGGACAGGTACCCAGTCTGGTACAAGGGAGGATGAGGTGGTGGCCTGTATGTGGCAGACAATGGCCCTTGAGCAGGCTCATGTGTTTCTCATGGGGCTTGATGCCTCATTTCAGTCTTTCTGAGGGGAACATGCATGGCTGATTCCCCATTTGAGAGCTCCCTAATGCAACATCATCCTGCCTCTTTCCTCACTCCCTTGACTGCCTGCCTGCTGGAACTTTGGCCCCTAGGTGGGGGGAGACAGGGTTTCAAAGGTGTTTCCTGCCTTCTGGACTCACAACAAAAAGGCAAGGGAATCAAAGTACCCTGGACCAATGTTTTCCCAAACAACTCCCTCAGTGCTCCCTTTTGGACACTCTGGCTTGGCCCCCAGTGCTGAAAAAGTATCTCCTCCTCCTGGGCTGGTGAGCAGGGTGTGCTCCCCAGCAGGGTAGCAGCCACCCTCCTGGCTCCAATGGCTCTTGGCAGGGTTCCTGGGGATGAGGGTGGGCCAGCTCCCAAGGCTGTGGGTGAATGGTGATGGTGGAGAGCTGGCAGTCACCGTGGGTACTTGCTGTGCTCTCTGGCAGGAGTACAAGGCTGTGTTCTACGAGTGCAGTGCCATGACAGGCTACAACATCATGGAGCCCATGCTGCACATGGCCAGGTCAGTGAACAGGAGCACCCTGGGACATTTCCCCAGCTGGAGGCGACTGGTGTGGGCTCTCCTGGGGAATGGGCAAGAAGAGGGGGCTGTCAGAGACTGACTCTCTGTCAAATCTCAAAAGAAACCTGACTCCAGGTCCTTGTCTTTTGTGCCTGGAGAGCACCAAGTGTAGACTGGACTCTTTGCATACAAAGCTTCACCTGATAGAACTGGCTGTTGCAAGATTATGAGTTCAGTTTGAATATTTCATCACAAAAATCTTGCATGCTGTCCCAGATTTTAAGCTGGTGTTTTCAGTTTGAAGTCTTCATGCAGCTCTAAGGGTTCTTTTTCCCCAGTCTTAATAAGCACTGTACAGACTGAGCTATTTCAGTGGCAGTCATTTTAAAAGGAGGTAAGATACTGTTCAGCTGAAGGAAATTTGCTCCAAAATTTTTAGTTTAAAAAAGGGTAGTTTTTGGGAAAAAGTATTTAAAATCTCACAAGAAAACTATCCTTTTGTTTTCTTTTATCTCTTCACCTCCTCCTACATCATCTCTTTTAAAGCCACAGCAGGACTTAGCTGTTCATTAACTAACTTATCAGCTAGGTGAATAACAGCTGTCATAGCACGTGCCTTCAGCATGCTTTATTACCATGGTGCTGCCCAAGATGGCCCAGCCTGGCAGAGCATTCAACCCAGGATTGTGACATCCATGGGGGATCTTGGGAATAAAGGCACAGGCCACTCACGTGGTGTTTCAGATTAGTCATGGTACCCCCTCTTGTATGTGTCCAGTTTATTTCCTTGTTCCCTGGAAATTCATGCTCATTCTCTGTGAGTCATTTATCTAGCTGAACTCCCAGAGAAGTCCAGTCTTTGGGCCTGTCACTTCTTGCAATCCTAAATGTAAATCCTAAATGGCTGGTGGAGAGCAAAGGGCAGAGGCAAATGCCTTGGCAGGAAAAGCTCAGTAATCAGGTTGTATTCTTGATCTGTGCTCCTCTTTCCAGGTTGCTGACAGCACAAGAAGACAGGCAGAGGGAGAATGCCCTGCAGCTGGAGGATATCAGCAGGAGGAAAGGGTGCTGCACATAAAGCACACCAATGTGTCAGCATGAGACGTGCCAATGCTGTATCACGAAGCTGGGGGTTCCTTTAAAGCAAGCTGAATTTGGTGGTATCAGCTCTCTAGAGACTTGGGGAAGCTAGAGCTTTTTCCAGTCTGTGAATTTTGAGGCATAAATCAGGCCAAAATATGCATATTATCTGCACTGTTCTACTTCCAAGTCCGCATGCAGTGCTGGTCTCTAGAGGCCTCTGCTTCTTTGGGAGAATTTGGCTAGTCTTAGCTAGTAGCACGGACTGGGCCTTCTGTCTGGAGAGGTTTGTTCCCTGTAAAGGGATGAAGTCTTGTTCCTGTTCTTTCCGGCAAAGAAGTGGCCTAGCAGCAGAGACCAGAGGACACAGTGGGTCTGTATTAAATAGAATTTTCATGTAAGAGAGGTAGAAAATATTTTAAATTTGGGCTTGCTCTAAGTAGTGATCCACCTGTCTCAGAGAGAAGCATCTCCTCTTGGTTGTGCAGCAGCAGTGCTCAGCTGAGGGCCTGCTGTGATGGGAACACTTCCACCATTCCCTGCAAGATCTGGATTGGGCCCTGGATATTGTAGTTAACAGATTCTATATGTGATTATAGTATGAACTGATAGGATGAATCCCAATGGCTTTCATTGCTTTGTCACCCTTATGGACCTTTTCACTGTCCTTAAAGTGAATGTTTACAGAAGACAGAGCAGCTGCCCTGGGACCCGCAGGCTCTGGCATGTGCTGCTGATTCATAGCCCTTTGCAGGATGGGCCCTTTGTGGGGAGCCATATATAGCCTGTTTTAAGGCTGAATGCTGCCTGTTTCCTCCCATTCTCTTATCCTTTCCTGAAGAATCTCCAGCAACTTGGAACTGCCTTACCCTCTGTCCTGAAAGAGCCCACTAGAGTGCTTTCAAAAGCAGCTGGGCTGGAAGCCCGAAGCAGTTGCCTGTAAAATGTACCTTTTTCTCTTGCAGGGACTTTGAGCAACAGCCTCACTTTACTGGTGAAGGGCCTGAGAATGAGCTGGACTGAATCTGTTCCTATTGGGAAGGGACATTCTTGTCACTAAGGGTCCAGGCAAAGCAGGGCAAGGAGAAGCAGGGCAGAAGTAGAAACTGTCCCCAGAAGTGCTCCTGTTGCCAAAGTTGCCACAATGCCTGGGCATAGAGCATCTGGGGTGCCATGCTTTCTGGTTGGCAGCTCAGCTCTCAAAGCCTTGGGATTAAGTGAGATTTTTGTTAGTGCCCTTTCCCCTTTTTGTCTTTGAGGCTGTTTCTGTATGTGACTGACATTTTAGGCACAAGATGTGATACTGCAGCTGTGACACAGCCTGCAGACCTTGCAGTATAGGGAAGGGCCAGTAGTACTTGTCCATGGTCTTTCCTCTCTTGGGATGAGGTGGGTGTTCTGAATGCCTATTTATTGCACAAATTTTGCTGGGAATATCCCAGGCAGGAAAAGTGCTCTGAGTCACCTACAGACATCAGTATTACAAAGAATTTCCATGGTTCCTCCTGGTGCCCTTTACTTCTGATAGGAAAGAGGAAGTTTTTCTCTGGATGAGCAGGATTTCTGAGTAAGAGGAAGAGCTAAAAGTAGTTAAGATCCTGTTCAGTCCTTACTGTTGGCTGGCTGTGGCTCACACTGTTTAACTGCACTAATGCCTTCCAGAGACTGGGAATCAGAAAACTATAAGAGGCCCTGAAGGAACCAGGGTAGCTGGTGTGGAGCCTGGAGTAAGACCTACAGTGCTTCCAGAGGAACTACTTGTGTTTGCAAGGAGTGGTTTTTGGGAAGGGGAATCCATGCTAAGGTGTTCTGAATGTGTGCCTCCCACGCTTTGTACACAGCATGGACAAGACAAAGGTGTGAAACACAGCTGACACACAAATATGGGCCAGTTCTGTGTATTACCTTTATCAGTGCTGTCATACTGCAATGGCAAGAACCAGCACGTTCTTTCAATGTACAACCTTAAGTATGTTTTCTTAGTGTGCAAACAGTACAGGCAATAAAGAAATGCTGTCTTACAAGTGGTTGTGTTGAGAGATTTTTTTCAAGTGCTGCAGGAGATTCAGCCTCCTGTCTTCAATCACTGATCCTAGTGCGACCCTCCCTGTTCACTGCTCAAGCAGTGGCCTGTCCCCCATGGTGGTACACAGGGAGTCTTACAAGCAGGTAAAGAGTTAACCAGGAACCCATGTCTTGGGGGCAGCTCAGGAGAAATTAATCTCCAGTCTTTTTTTACCTCCTTTAAGCAGCCAGAGTCCATCTAGGTAATTAGGGAGGGCAGAGCACAGAGGAGAAAAAGGGGAGACACTTCCTGAATGTCTGGGGGTATAGTGGTTTCAGAGAGAGACTGGTTCTCACCTTGTCACCTGTATTCATGGAACTAAAACTGTATTTTATTTATGTCCCATGCGTCCTTTTCACTAGAGTTAGGAATTTGGTTGCTTTTAATGTGCCCTGGCATTGCTCCAGCTGGATGTTCATGCATTACAGAACTAATCACTCTGCAGTTTTGACCAAACAAATTGTTACTCATTTCCCCTGCTATAAACTGATAGCACAAGTAGTTCATTGTAACATATACTTTTTGTAAGCAGGAAAGGGTGGATTTTTGTTTCAAGGATGACAAAATGGCACAGAATTTGAGCAGACTGAGCTTGGACAACGGTAAGCAGCAGGGTGGGGTTTATTACTGGAAGATCTTTTGTTGTCTCTCAGCACAAAGATTACATTGTCCTGTTGGAAGACCCAGCCACTTACAGTCTAAAGGGATATTTTGCTAGTTTTTAAACCTGTCTGATATCAGACCTAAAGGAGACCAGAATTTCCAAAAAGTTCTTCATTTTAATACATCCCCTTTTTTTTTTGTCAGAATCTCTCCTGCCTCTAAATGGAAGCTCTGGGAGCAGCCACCCTTTGTAAGTGACTGCTGGAAACTCTAGCATAAACACAAATAATGAGATATCCTGAGGGGGCATGAGATTAGGGGGGATGCAAAATAAGACTGCCTGGGGGCTTATACATTCACCATATTGGCTCCAGCCTCTTAGTGAACAAGTGACTTTTTGCACATAATCTGTAAGGTATTTTGGAATCGTATCACAAGAAAGCCTCTTCTTGCAGCCTGGGAAGCCTTATCCTGGCACATGCAACAGTGCACCTGTGTACACAATCAGTTGTAGAGGCAAAAGCATAAAAGCCAGCTGCTCTGGTAAGTAGCCATGGCCCCACAAATCCCTGCAGGCCGGCAAAGGGACCTCACTCTGCTTTGCTTTCACTTATCTGTTTCATGTCAATATGCTAAGGGTAAGCATAAGAGGATTAGGCTGACAGCATCTCTTTGAAAAGCCAAAACAGGGCTGAAAAGAGAGCATTAAGCCACGGTGTTAAGTTTGAAGCTTTTCCACAGGATAAATGCAGAAATTTCAAACGTTTGAGATGTTGTTTTCTATTACCTTCTTTATTCCAGGTCCAAAGGACCTTTTCCATTTACATACAATTAATGAGTTCCTGCTATGGGGATCATGCAGTCACTCACACATTATTTTGTCCTGTCACCTTCTTCTGTTTGTGTCTTTTCATGATCTTTTTACTTGTTGATTGCTTAGACTATAAATATATATATTTGTTGCATTAATAAGTAGACAGGACTTGGTTTCTTCATGCAGAAAAGTCAGTTCTTTATTCACAAAGCTCATATTTATAGGAGATATTAGAAGGCACTGTTAGACCTAACAATACACTGACACTCAGTTTATTGGTCGGTAAATGGCTAGGGTGTATGTCTGTCAAATCTCTCCATATTTGGTTAGTTTACATATTTTGTTCCCGTGGGACAGATTTCTTGTTTATTACAGGTGCAACTTATTTTTCTAAGGATAGGTTGTTATGCAAACGGATTCTCATTCTCAAGATTTCTTCACCTGGGAGCTTAGCTGGCTGCACTTGGAAGAAATAACAGTCCAGCTGATAATTCAGCAGAGCAAGGCCTGATTTCTTAAAGCCTTTCTTTTGTAATATCTTTAGCTGTATGTAACATGTATTAACCAAGTACATTTTTAACTGGAGATTAAGTATCTCACAGCCCATTATACACCTTCAAATGCTCTGTTTGGCAATCTCCCGTTCAGTGCCAATAGACCCGGGGCCTTGCAGTTCAGAGCTTTGTTAGGAGGTGCTCCTTACTTAACTGGCCGTTGATGAGTCACAAGGAAATTTTGGTTGGTGTGGCTACAATAACCTGGCTCTGGCCTCTCCAGCCTGCAGGGCATGTTTATATACATATATACATACATATATATTATATATGATGCTGCAGATACAAGTGTAGCTGTGTGCTACTTCTGAAAATACTAGTCCACAGGAGACCTGACCAGGTAAAATTAGTGTCCTCAAGGTAAACATGTAAAAAAAAAATCTATTATTCCAGCAATAAACTGAGGACGGGGAGGTGGGGGTCCTGTGGTGTATCTTGCCTTTGCCTGCAGGCTCTCCCAAGCACAAAGAAGCACTTGTGCCTGGTCATGCCCATTTGCTAACCCAAATCTGCTGGGTTGGGGGGGTTGTGTGGTTTCCTGTTTGGGCATAAAATCCCTGGACATGGCAAGAAGGCATTTGCCCAGCGTGGTGGGTACCCAGGGCTTCACCAAGGACGGCCAGGACCTGGGCAGGGGCCGGTGTCTCTCGTGGCTTCCAGGTCCTGCGACATACTCCTTGCAACAAATCTGTCAGTGCGCAAGCAAGCTGACCCCCCAAGGCTCTATTTGATCACTTGGTTCTCCAGCTGCTCTGAGCTGAAGTGCGTTTACTCCCTGGGAAGGGTGAAGTGCTTTCTGAGTTGGGCACATGGAGAAGTTAAAGCAAGCACCCAGGAGGTTCTAAACTGGCCTCTCCCTTCCCTGCCCAGCTCTCCTCTCTTCATCCCACTCCTGAAAAACCATGAGAGGCCGTGGAGAGAAGCAGGTGTTTTCCTGGGAGCATCCCTCGCACAGAAATATGCGGGCTGCGGCTCAAGTGAGGTAATGGGAGGATGAGGCAATGTGCCAGTCAGGGCTTGATCTTGATTTACAGGGTTTCATGGAGAATACTTTTAACAAGCAGATCTGACTCCTAAAAAAAACCCAAAAAACCAAGAAACCCGCTCCATCTGGAGCTCGCTGCAATGGCACCGGCACCGCGGGGCGCAGCGCCGAGCGCGGGGATGGCGGAGCGCCGGGCAGCCCGCGGCGGCCGAGGCCGAGCGGGCGCAGCGCGGCCGGGCCGGGCCGGGTGGGCCGGGCCTGCCTGCGCG
>QUSF01000004.1:39974238-40082152 GCA_003676055.1 Chloebia gouldiae
TTTTGGCCGTGGTGGGTGCAGAGGACTCTGTTACAGGAGACTCCTTTTCAGCACTGGTTGTTGGGGAAGAGGTCTTGGGCCTCAGGGTTGTAGGTGTGGGCCTGGGGCTGGTGCTGGCAGCTGCTGTGGAGGAGGCTGTGGAAGTGGTGGCAGTGGGTGGCAGCCGGGTGCTGAGCGGGCTGCTGGGGACAGGTGAGGAGCTGGGATGTGGAGAGGCTGTTTCCCAAGGCACTTTTGTGGAGATAGAGGTCTTGGAGGTGCTGCTGATGGAGGTGACAGCCGTGGTCTTTGTGGTCAGAGGTGGCCTGATGTGTGGCACAGTTGACTGTTCGTGGGTGGAGGCTGCCAGGAGGGAAGCACAGGTCAGTTGCATGTTGCTGCCTTATGGGAAGTTGGGTGATACTGTATTGACTCCTCTGTTTTTTGTGGTTTTATGCTCATTTATGGGCCAGGATAAGAGGCTTAGTTTCCACTAAATCTCGTTGGTTTAGGGTTTGTGGGTTTTTTTCAGTTAATAAAGGTGTCCATTATCCTAAATTTGTTCCATCCTCTCCTGCTTCTCTTTCATAAGTGCTTGCTGTTGACTATTTTGAACATTGGCCTCTAGCAATTTGTCTCATCTCATTCTTCCTGGAGCAGTTGAGTGGGGAAGAGGTATCATTTGTTTAATTGTAGTTTAGAACTGGCTTGATCAGACTCCTCTGGGAGGGATCCATGGGAGGGCCATGGCTACTGAAGGGATATGGATGCATTGGCCAGGGATAATTCTTATCTCTTTCATGACCAGAGCACTCACCTGTTACTACTTTAGTAGTTGGTGTCTTAGCTCTGGTTGGCTCCCTTGCTACAAAGAAAGGGATGAGAGAAAAGAATGATTGAGTCTTGGGAAGGATTCTAGGCAAAGCATGTTGTGGCATCTCCCCAAAGGAGATCAAACTAAGACAACTCTGGCACGTGGGTCTAAGTGAAAGAACTGGAGTGATAGCCTGGTGTTGAGTGTATGCTTTCTTGCCCACCCTCTACTGGTGACTCTTGCAGTCAGGGTTGGCATTGGTCCATGAGGTCATATTTGTTGAACAGCACTTTTCATGGATGTGCCGAGATGATGCCTTGGGTTATGCCTCTCACTCAAAACTGTCCTGAGCTGTAAATAGATGTGTTTCCAGTTTCCCTGCCTTTTGTTCACCCCTGTCCCACTGTGCATTCTCAGGGCAGCACTGTAAGAAGAGAGAGGTGTTTTAGCTTGTATCTGATTGGTAGCTATAGGGCAGGAACTCATGGTTCCTGAACTCTCATAGAGGCCTGTGCCCCAGAGCCAAAGCCCTGAAGTTGCAGGGAGAAGGACACAGTCAGGGTCATTTGTGGGTCAGGCCCAGGACCTGCTGTTGTCCTGTGGCAGTAGCAGGGGGAATTGAGAATGAGTACCAAAACTGAAGCCTTTGTGGGTTGTGCTGCTTAGAAGGGTGGGAGTTGGAAGAAGCAGGCAGAGCAGCAAGAAGGGCAGGAGGGAACCTTACCAGGAAATGATGTTCCCAGCTGGGTTGAGGAGAGGGAAGAAGCAGATGAGGCTGAAGTGACAGGCAAAGAGCTGGAGCTTGGAAATGTCCTTGTCAGTGGAACTTCTGGACTAGTGGCAGGGCTGGTCTCTCTCGGGACAGAGGTGCTGCTGGTGGATGTGCCAGGGGTGGTCTGTGTCTGGGTGATGAGGTGCTGCACAGGCTGTGTCAGTTTTGTTCTTATGTGGGTAACAACTGCAGAGAGAAAAGCAGAAGTTGATTGAGGGTGGGTTTGAAGGGTGCCTCTGACAATTTGACACTCCCTGCCTTTTTCTGAAGTTCCTGAGGAAAGAAGAGCCTGGTTGGATGCACATGTTTCCCCTCCCAAGTATTCCAAACTGGGCAAGACCATCATCTGGAAAAGCTGAGATAAGTGAAGCAGAGTCTTAGGCCAAGGGCATCTCTCTAGTCCTGTTTACTCACCTTCTGGGTAGCGCAGAGTGGTTGCTTCGGTTCCCTCACTCTCTGTGGTGAAAGAATGAGTATTAGTAATGGCTGGGAGCTGGTGAGCTTCCTAGAGGAAGCTGTAATTGCTTCCACAAGAAGACCCAGATATATGCACCCCAACAGTACTTTGTGGGAGAAAACTGGATTTGGAAAAGAGTGTACAATTGCCCTCCCACTACAGTAGACTTCCCACCACACACTGTCCCAGCCTGTTGATTGCTAATGTAGTAATTCCTATTGCCATACAGCCTCAGAGGAGACTGTCCTTGTTTGTATATTTAGTGTCAGACATTCAAAAAGGTTATTATTTCTGGGGGGAGTATTTCTTACAATGAGTAGGGGGAATATATATTCTGTGGTCTGTGAGTTTTGAAGAACTTGCTTTGAGGCATAGAGAGATTTTGTCTAAATTTGGAGGAAGTGTTGGAAGAGATGCTAGCTAGCTAATGCTAGCTTTAACATCATATTTGGATGTCAGATCCATTGGCAAGATAAATTTCCATTTTAATCACACTTCTTATCCATGTCCTTTCTGTTAAGACCTCTAGTAAGAATGCCTGAGGTTTTTTCTAAGGACTATATTGACATATGATTTGTGAGTGATGGCTTCACCTGATATGTAAGATGTAAGAAAGTGCTATTTACCTGCTGTTGTTAGTTGAGGCTGGCTTAAAGTTGTGCTCTGAGTTGTGGTTTGAGTAGGTATTGAGGAGGTTGCTGTTTCCCTTTTGGTGGTGGTCTTGAAGGATGGTGAGGTGACCCCTACTTGTTCTGTCTCGGTTGAAGCAGCGATTGATGAGGCAGAAGATGATGAGGGAACAGACTTTGGTGTAGTGGCCATGGTTCTTTTCATTGAGGTAGTTATTAAAGGGGTAGTGATGGTTGTAGTCATGTTTGGTGTAGTAAAAATTGATGTTGTATGCTCTTTTGGAGTAAAGGTAAAAATATAATGTAAGTAACCAATTCATAAAAAAATTAAAACCAGACGAATTATAAAGAAGATATTTATATTTTAGAGATAGTTTTTTATTTTTCAAATATTTTCAATATGACTGTTGTATTCATGTTCTCATACACTTACCAAATATTTCTGAGCTTATATTTGTTTTCTATTGTCTCATGTCTTTGTCCTCATTTGTTGTATTTTTCTGTATTAGATTTGTTTAATATATAAGTAGTTAGCTTTGTTGTCACTTTGGGTAAAGTCTACATTGGCTTTTATTATGTTCCAAATCAGCCACACTTGCAGCTTATACAGTTTGTATTGAAAGGCTAAATAACATTATACTATAGACTCTCCTTGCCTCGATGAACAAATCATCTGTCACAATGTCAGCTTTCGTGTGTTTTGACTCCTTTGGGACCTATTTTTACCTCTGCTTTTCCTGACAGCCATGGTCCAAGATGGTTTATTAGTTGAAGTGCATGTTGGTGTGAGGCTAAATGAGGCTCCACAAGCCACAGAATCAGAAAGTAATTTATGCTGGCAGAGTCATCCTCCAGAGAACAGGATTTTAGAAGGCTAGACAAAGCTGCTACACTGATACCTGTGTGACTCTGCTTTGGGGCTTGCTTACATTATTCAGAGTCAATAGATTGGGTGCTCCTTGAACTCCATAAATGAACCAGTGGAAAAGAGGCTGAAGCTGAGCTAATAAACCCCACTGGAGCTGGGCTTGCTCACTGCTTATAGAACTTCTAATTGTGTTTCTCAGATGACTCACTTTTTGGTTGCATTTTTAACCTAATGCCTATATCCTATATCTCTTTTTGCACTTTCAGTCTATACTGCTGAACATTTCTGGTTTACAGACTCCTTGCTGGAAGCCCGCTTTGCCTGTTTCATGATTTGGAGTCTAATGCTTGGATGGTGTGTGAATTTGAAATGCATTCCTAGGAATGGTATCTCAACGATGTACAGAGGTTTAGAACAAGTTTGTAATAATTTATTTTAAACAATAACACTAAAAACCTACCAGTAGTTGACTTTATTGTGAAAAGAGGTTGTGAAGGTGAAGTTCTTGGAACTGTAATTTTTGCAGTTATTGTTGGATTTGTAGTCTCAGGTGATACAGTTGTTGCAGAAGAAGTACTAAGTGCTGTTGGAAGTGTGCCTGTGGTAGAGCTCCTTGTTACTTTAGGCTGCACTGTTGTTACTAAGAAAAAAATCAAAATGAAAAGATGAAATAGTCCTCAGTATGATAACATATATGTATTAATGGAATTTTTCTAAAGTAAAACAAGTGGTTTTATAGCTATTAGCAGTAGCTACTATTAAAACCCATTACCTTTTAGATTAAACCTTGAAGAACTGTTATCCATTGCTTCCTTTGCTATTATGTGCAGTGAATACATTAAACAGGTATTCTTGGAGATGCTTTATACCTTTTTCTTCACTTTAAAGTGAATTTGACATAAACAGTTGTTCATATTAGCAGAATGGAACAATATTCCAATCATATATCAAATATTATCCATAATTTTATTATTCACACAACCCACAGTATAAAGTTTTCCAATACCATCTGTCTTCAGGGAAATTAATGGAATTTCTAAGAAATTTAAGATCAAGATATGTAGATTCCTTTCCTGTATCAGGCTATAGAGATTTGGTATAGTCAATCACACATTTCCATCAAGACTTTCTTCAACTGTTGAAGTATTATATGGTCAGTCCCTAGTAAGATTTGGCATAAATTTTTGTGAGATAATTTTCATCATAGAATCATAGAATGACTTGGGGTTGGCTTAGACCATTAATGATAATCTAATCCACTCCCTCTGCAATGAGGGGAGGTGCGTTCAACTAGATCAGGTTGCTCAAATGCCTCTCCAACTTTAATTGAATGCTTCTAGGTAAGGGGATTCAACAGTCTCTGCAGGCAGCATCTTCCAGTGTTTTACCAGCCTCATCATAAACAATTACTTCCTTATATCTAGTCTGAATTTATTCTCTTCTGATTTAAAACCAATACCCCTTCTCCCATCACAACAGGTCCTACTTAAAACGTCTATCTCCATCTTTCTTATAAGCCCCATTCTGGTACTGAAAAGCCACAAAGAGGTCTCCGTGGACCTTTCTCCTTCCCATGCTGAACAACCCCAAATCTCAGTCTTTTCTCACAGGAGAGGTGTTCCAGCCCTCAGGTCATTTTTGTGTCCCTACTCTGTCTTTCCTGAATTAACGACTGCAGAGCTGGACAGAGCATTCCAGGTAGGCTCTCATCAGAGCAGAGGGGCTCAGTGCCTTCCCTTGACCTGCTGGCCATGCAGCTTTTGATGCAGCCCAGGATATGGTACCAGGGTATTTTTCATCATTACACCTTACACATGTGAAACTGATGATGCTGCTATATCACACAGAAAAGGGCATTAGTGATTTCATAAACACTTATCAGGACATAATATCAGTGTGTAAGTTACAGAGTTGGTCACTGTGTAAACTAACCTGGTGAAGGTAAAGATGGTTCGGGTGTGGTGGTAACGTTTACCTGTCCTGTTACATAAAGACAAAACAGATTATATTTGTGAATAAAAATATATTAAAATATCCCAGATAAGGCAAATCTCACTGGAATGGATTCCAAGAACTGTGCTAATTACTGAGGTGTTCCTGAAAATATTTAATCTTACATATTTCCATGGTCACAGTCACATCAAAGGACTTAATTACAAAGAAATCAATACATCTCATTATTATAATGAACACTAGTAAGTTTTTCCTATCTTTGTTATGACGTTTTTAGCTAAGGGCACCTCAGTTTTCAGGGATAGTGGAACATGGTTTTGTATGTAAGGGAGATCACTAACTAAGATCCTGGTCACACAAGATAAAATTTTATAATGAGAATTTTGTTCCTAAGGTTTTTTTACATCTGCGTGAAAATCCAAACTGTCCAGCTAGAGTCTATCCAAAACCTTATTTAATAAGATAGGTTTTCATGGAAATAAGCCATATGGTAATGAACCTCAAGTTAATTAAAAAAAAATCTAGAAAGATATGTATTGAATCCAGTAGCTAAACCTGTTCTTCTGCTACACGCTTCCCTTTTTCTGTGAAATGTGTTGAATACCTCTGAGACTCACAGCTCTGCTGGGCCTGTGCCTCACACAGACTAGAACACCAATACTTTATTTTACAAGCAGTATAGCAATGGGTTTATTTTGAAAGGAAGATATGTTTAGATGAACATTCATTTACGAGAGATACTATTAAAATATCTTCTCTGAGTCTGTGCAAATGTTGTAGTATGGTTTTCAAGTTACTGTGGAGAAAGAAATGCTGCTTACCACAAGGCATGCACCTTTCTTCTTCATGGTCAAAGTATTCATTGTGAGAGCAGTTATAACAGCCTGAAGAAAGGGGAAGAGAAGTTTGTTTTACATTTCTCAGAGAAAGGCATTTAATTTACACTATTCATAATTGAATATATTATATATCTGTTATTAAAAATAGTATCAATTTCAACATAATCTATTTCCAATGCTATCATCAGAAGGAGATTTTGTCTACGTTTCTCCAGCTATATCCATTTGTTTAATAAAAATATTAATTTCTCTCTCCACGTTTTCTTTCCTAAGTGCAGTGCATCTTTTGATTTGGTGCAAGTCCGAATTTCTCTTCCAGACAGGCTGAGCTTGATATAAAGCTAAGTATAGTACATCTACTGAGTTGATTATGTATTTAAAACACTACTGGTAAGGGAAATACCAGCAAAACTTCCTAAAAAATAACATCAATTAGATTATCATTACTTAACTGTGGTATGACTGATCTAGAAAAAAAAAACCAGCACTGAAAACAATTATGTTACTGTTTCCTGGTTTACAGTAGTAGAGGTTATTACCTTCAATATTGACATATTTGTAGTTTTGATTTGGACAGTTACAAGGCCTGTAGTGCCAGGTGCATTTGTCATCGTTGTAGCCGTAGGAAAAAGCATCATCAATTCCTTTTCTTTGATGAGAATTATAATACTCACAATAGACAGCTAAAGAAAGGACAAGCAAGAAACAAGATTTTTCTTATTCAAATTAATGGCATGATGCTTCCAAAGTACTAGAAGGGAGACAAAATTAATTAACAGTTGGAATAAAAAAACCTTCACTGGAGTGATTAGCTTCTGATGTAAATATATATTTTAACTTGTGGAAGTCAGTTTCTTTTTGGCAAGTACAGTATGCAGACATTTCCACAACTTTTCATACACAATATATTGAAATGTGGAAGGAAATCCATGAAAGATGACAACTCTAGCATTTATTTATAGCATGTTCATCCTCTTTTTTCCTTTGTATTTGCTGTTTTGAAACACTTTGATGTCATTTTCTTGTTTTACAGTGTTCCAGCCAACACAGCTGTCTATAGTCCCTTGACATACACACAGAAATTGATTTCATCATAGCTCAAATGAAACATTTTTTTACAATTTCATGCTTTCTCTGCTGGCAAACTCACAGTGTACTATACACTGATAGCAGAAGAAACAATCTGCTTTCTGTGACCACATTATTTTCTCTCTCATGATTCCATAATAAAAAAGAGAGTTAAAATATTTTGGTTAATTTAGCAGAAATTTACAGATTTTAAAACCCAGGTGACTGAGGTTAACTCTTTGCCCACAGAGAAAATGCAAACAGTGAGGTGGTTATTACTAAGTTTCCTATGTTGCCAAATGAATATACTGACCATAAAAATCTCTTAAACCTGTAAAAGGAGAGCTTAAGAAAACTTACGACAGAACTCAGGGGTCCTCCAGTCAATGCAGATGCCTTTTTCCAAGCATGCCATGGCATAGACTGCGATGGCGTCACACATGCACTGACAGTCCCCTCCAATGTCACACCCACAGGAGTCTCGGACACAGGCCTCATAGTAGGGCATCCGATTCACCTGCATGGCAAAAATTAATTTTCCAAGATGATTTTGTGCCTATTATACTCTCTGTATATGCATAGCCACTGCAGCGTTGTTCACATTTCTCACTGGTTTTCACCACCCGAAAATGCATTAATCAATATCAGGTATCACAAATAACTGATTCTTAAGTCTTCACTCATTTTTCACTCCTTTAGTTTTAACTAATCAGTTAATGGCATACTTAGCATTTGTGTTCACAAAAGGACTGGTGAAGTGCAAATTTAAAAAAAAAAAGAAAATTAACATAAATGTGAGCCATAAATATTTTTAAATGTATTTTATTGAAACATTCTGCCAAACAGAAAATCACCTGTTGGAGCATGAGCATTTGGAATAATACGGATTATGCCTGTAAATAAAAAAAAAAAAAGAGCAAATAAATTCTTACCTTATTGTGGCAGGCAGAAAAAACATGGCTGTTGATGATGGAACATGTCTTTTCTGCCCATGCTTTACGATAAGGGTTCTTGCTGCAGGGGTCCACTACAAAGTACACATCCCCACAGAGAGGATTCTCTTTCCAAGAGTTGACAAATTCCAGCTCGTTGGATGCCACGTACTTGCTTCGAGTTTCAAAGTCATCCTTCATGTTGCCATTATAGTTACCACACAAACCACAGATCGTTTCCTAGATTCAATGAAAGCACCAATATCAGTTCAGGAAGTTACAATTCTCACCTTTCCTTTTGATAACTGTTTCCTGTGCTTTAGGAGTGAATGTCATTTACAAATACTCTCTCATAACATACTTGTGCATGGGTTTCTCCTCTAAACTGTAGACTGTCACCATTTAGAGATCAAAATCAAATATGCAGTTGCATAAATTACAAACACTTAACTCAAAAATTTCCAGAACACAGTATAGAAATCCCTTAAAAGTTAGCCTCTGCTGTTTTGGAGATAATGACAAAAATGAATTACTTTGCCATCACAGAGACTCAAGATAACCATGATCAAACTGAATGGAGAGACACTTTAAGGAAATTATTCTGCAATACCTGTGTTTCTCTGGAGATCTTGATGAAGAAGTTCATGTGCTTATTCCAAATAAGGGTCATGTTGTATTTTCCTGGGATAATGATATCAAACATCAGGTGAAGGGCATTCTTTTTCACTTTGTATTTTATACCAGGGTTTTCCCCAGAAATAACGAAGGTTTCATCTCTCAGTATGATTGTCAGATTCTGGAAGAAAATTTATCTGGAAGTTACAACTTATCAAATTTCACTATTTGCATTGCTGAAGTTCAGCTGCTGTAACATTGCAGCAGGAAGACTGTATTTTTGGATTGAGCAATTCACTGCATAGTAAACTTCAAAATTTCCTGGCTTCTACATTGACAAGATTCTTGGAGAATGAAACACAACATGGGAATTAAAAAAAACCCAAACAAGCAGCTATGGCATTTCCTACTAAAACCAAGACTCTAGGTTTAGCACATAATTTCACTTACAAGACCTTTCTCTTAAGATACAGCTAAAGCTTCCAAAAAATGAAGAAAACCTTATCTTAAAATCTATTCAGCTGATAATGGCAGAAAGAAGAGCTTACCCCAAGGTAAATGCTGATGGATCTGGAGCACGTAACTCCTGATTTCCCACAGATGACATTCTCAGTAACAATTTTGAAAGAGGAAATGGGTCTGTTAACACTGCAGCCATCCTGAAAAAAAAACCCAAAACAAACCACAAGAAGCAAAAAGGTTCAATAGACTGTGCCTGAAGTCTTCCAATTTAAAACATAAAAGTATAAGAAAATACAGGATGCTTAAAATGTCATTAGTAATTCTGTTTTGAGAGGTGATGGCCTCTGCTTTGCTGGCCAAACTGATGTAACTTCCCTAAAGACATATTTATCTGGTATAGAATACAATGACTATTTAAACATATTTTTTAAAAATCTAAAATTGGTTATAATTGCATGAAAATTATGGTTTTTTAGAAGTAAAATATTTTCCTTCTAAGCATTGAAATAAACATAATATGTAGAAACTCAGTAAGTGGTTATAAGCATTCAAAGTGCTATACTGTTTATTGATGCATCCTAGCATATTTTTATTAGTTTCTTAAATCCAGCTATTTCTTGATGCTGAGATGCTGCTGAAACAACCAGAAGGAAACAGGTTACCATAGCTAATATGTATTCACAGTTGCCATCAAACACAAAACGCTGTCCATCAAAGGTGGTGATGTGGCCTTCTCCATACAGATTACAGGTGGAAGAACACCTTGTTTTCTGAACACATTTCCATTTGCCTTTTGTGCAAGTGCTGGGAATGAGAAGAGAAGCCACACTCAGATTTCAAAGAAATGCTATCTTCACCTGCTTATTTTTATATACATCCACTTTTATTCAATAACATGTTCAACATGTTTAATTGACTCATGTACACTGAGACCAAGTTAATATAAGAACCATAATTAAAATTTATGGACTGCCTAGAAAATGAATTCATAATAAAGAAGAAACTTTAAATAATTTTTGTGCTTTTTTTTTAATGAAAGAAATAGTATATTAAACCCATTTATTTTTGCTCTTGACTAGATCAGAAATCACTGCTCTGTGTAGTTTGGGGAGTAGTTTTTTTATAATAATAGACTAGAAAGGGAATAAAGTATATTGAGAATGCTGCTAATGGGATGGGAATCTTTTTGCAGCTGGTTGCTTTTATCTACAGAAAAGAAGAAAGATTTTGCCCTCATCTTTATTTAAGTAGAGTTGTTAATAATACTTGACTTTATATAATTTACAGTCACAGGCCCTACTGGATGCCTTTATTCCTGAACATAGATAAGGCAGAAATGATCCCTGGTAAAACAGCTCTTATCCATACATATATTGTCAAATGTTAATCTTCTATCTCTGTTAATCCCTGTAGTCTGTCATGGTATTTCTTCTTTACAGCTGTTACCATTTCCTACTCTCCAGTCAGTTAAACACTTATTTTTATGTGTCTGTGCACTTCAGTGAAACAGAGGATCTGCAATGAAAAGCTCTGTCATTCTTACCAGATCTCACATTCCGTCTGGATTTGTTCACCTCTTCCATAAGCAAGGCCACCATATTCACATGGACACTCCTCAGCTGGCACACACCTGCCATCGAGATTTTCATAGAGGCCATCAGCACAGACACAGCCTGATTCACACTTAGTGGGTATCTGGGAAAGGCCAACAGATTGCAAAACAGAAATAAAAGACGATGAGATGCATTTTATCCTGAATGGGAATGGTGTCAAGGGTGAACCTGTGCTAAGTTCTGTTTGGGCTTGATTTTAGTTTTGTGCTGTTCCTTGTTGTCAGTTGAACTAGTTCCACTGGAGCTGTAACATAGATTTGTAGTCTGAGATACTAAATATACCTAAAGACTGAAAAATTTATCTTCTATCACTACCAGTCTTTCAGCAGTACAACAGAATATTCTTCACATCAAGGAAACTTATTACAATTCTTCCAATTAGTCTGTTTCCTTAATATAAGAAAACCCTATCAGGACAGCACAGATCTTCACCTAGCCCAGGTCTCCTGCATTCTGTGATCAATGGCAACAGAGTTGAGAAAAAATAGAACAGGGAGCATAAACCCCGTATTTCCACTGACATGGAGTCACAGCTTCTGGAGTACCTGAGCCAGAGCTTATAGCCGTGTACTTAAGAATCCTTAATGGATTTTTATTCTAATAGAATTTCATTCATTAATTCATGCAATTAATTTATTTCATCACTTCTTAAATATATGTGCAATTTTTGTGTCCACAGTCTGATATTTAAGTGCATCACATAAAAAAAAATTCCTTTAATTTCACTAGAAGCAATGTAGTCTAGTTCTAAGTAAAAACTAGAACATTCTACCTCTCTCAAAATGATAAATATCCCAGAGCTGTGAAACTCACACACTCAATTCCAGTAGCCAGCATCTGACAGGTAGGGGCACATGCAGCTCCATACTTGTTTTCTAAATTGTCAGAACACGAAATGTATTTCTTAGGAGCTTTGCAGTTTTCTAGGAAAAAGGAAGAAAAATTAACATTGAGGAGAAATTAACATAGATGAGAACAGCAAAGTAGTGATTTTACAACATAAAGGACAAAAAATGTTCCTAGAGTAAACAATATCAGACTCATACCTGCAGGATTTTGAGGTTTGCCTGCGCAACTTAGCCTGCCATTAACACAGTAGCTAGGAAGAAAAAGAAAAACAAATGAAAATCTCTTCTAAGAAAGAATTTTTTATTTTTTTACAAAATTGTTTTATTAAAAATGTTCCACTCGTTATTACCTCTTCCCATCCTTTGAAGTGGAATATGAGTCAGCTCATCTCTTCACTTTTTGTATTATACAGTAACATCAATTTTGAAAGTGAATAGTAGCCTATTATCACTATTAACACTTGTAGGCACTTGTCACTATGAGGATGGCCTATCAAGTTATTCCAGAAGTTTGTATATACGTAAGTGCTGTTGACAAAATCTCCTAGTAGGAATAATCAGATCTTAGCTATTATTTTTTATTTTTCTCTTTAACATTTCCAAGCTGAAGGTAAGTAAAATGTTTTCTGTTTGGTTAAGAATATTTGTAGTTTAGAAAAGGGCAAAAAAGATGTCTTGAAAAATAAATTTATGCTATTAAAAATAAAGGAGACCGTATTGGTTTGGGCTGGAATGGAGTTAATTTTCTTTATAGCAGCTCAATGGTGCTGAGTTTTGGATTTGTGACCAAAAGACTGTTGATAACACAATGTTGTTTTAGCTGGTGCTGAACAGTGTCCCAGCATTCCTCCTCCTTCTGCCAGGGAGGAGGCTGAGAAGCAAAGTATTTTCATTCTAAGTGAAAGCTGGGAGGGGATACAGCCAGGACAGCTGACCCCACTGGCCAAAGAAAGATTCCACACTACACCACATCAAGCTCAGCAATAAAAGCTTAGGTAACGAAGGAAGAAGAAGGGATGTTCTGAGTTACAGCACTCGCCTTCCCAACAAATCACTATGCATGTCAAACTCATGCTTTCCTGGAAATGTCTGAATGGCTGCCTGCTGACAGAAAGTTTTGAATAAATTCCTTACTTAACTTTGATTTTTCTTGCTGCTTTGGTTATTAAATAAACTTTTTGCTTATTAATAATAAAGAAATATAGTAAACTGTCTATATCTCTACCCATAAGGTTTCTTGCTGTTGTCCTTCTGATTCTCCTCCACATCCTGCTGGAGTAAGTAGCTGTGTGGTGCTTGTCTGCTTACTGCAGTTGACCCTTGACAGAGATGTGAAGACCCCTCATCTCCATTTTCAGTTAGTTCACCTTTAAACTTGACACACTTACCAGGTGATCCCACCAGTCATTGTTGACTGGTCAGGCAGGATGTACTTTCTGTCCTCTAAGTAGCAGGGACAATGAGATTTAAGAACACACTCATTCTTGTGGTTCAGGTACATTCCTTTAGGACACTGGCAGCCTTCAATAGGAATATCAGTTGGATGGCATTCCAGGGCTCGGTTGGAGAGTGACAAACATGTCCTGTCACATGCCTGAGTGTTGTAGCTGAATGTTTGATTGCCAGTGCAAGTAATGGCTATAAAACAAACCACAGTGTATGTTAAACTTCATTTACTCATTGTCTTCCTTGTGAAAGATAACGTCCTTTTGCTTATTATGTGCTGTTTATTTTGTCTTGTTCCTGTTGCTTCTCTTCCTGTGGATGTGGAGCTCTAGCAAAACATGTTGCAGACCCAGACTTAACAGCAAACTATGCAGCTGTTCAGAAGTTTCATGCAGGTAAAATACCTTACAACTTTTTTTTTTGTGAATCTTAGAATTTAATAATGCAAAGGGAAGCTTAGCAGAAATATCAATTAATTTTTGAGTAACAGTGAAAGCTGTACCTATGTCTGAGTTGCAAAATAATAAAATCTGTAGCCAGTTTTCCCTAGTTCTTTCTCATTTTACAGGACAGCTTTATTTTTATGGCTATTCTGTACCTGAATTATCAAGTCCTGGAAGCATCCATATACTCACCTTAAAGCATATGAACAATCTTTTCCATAGAGTCTTGAAATAACAACCCTGTTGAGGCAGACACTAGAAGGGTATTCAACAGTTGGATATTTGTTACCCAATGGCAGCTTTTCTTTTTGATCACTATTTCCTCATTATTCATCTGATGGCAGACCACTAAGAGGTACTCACTGCAATTGTCCATACTGCTCCTCCAGTTCTCAAGGATTAAACCCATGGAGCTGCATGCTCGTGCATATGATCCCAGAGCAGAACAAATATAAGGAAAAGTCTCTTCATAATTACAGGCCTGGTAGACACATCTCTGAAACCCAACACACAAAGAGTACTTTGTTACTGGGGACCAGACATTTGGAAGTGCTAAGCCCTGAAGGTATTTAAAAGACGTGGATGTGACATTTAGGGACATGGTGTAGTGGTGGACTTAGCATTGTTGTATTTATGGTTGGACTCAATGATCTCAAAAATCTTTCCCAACCAACATGATTCTATACTGAATTACTAAGTCATACAAGATACATATTACTGCATAACTAAAACTGATGGAGTATATCTGAGTAATTGCATTGCTGATGTAAATAAAATATACTTAGTACCCTAAAAAATGCCTTTATTTGCTGCTTCTCATTTTTAATATTCAAAATGTTTTGTGTAGATTGGCATGTATATTAAACTCAGTTATGCACATGGTAAAATCAGCACTTTGCACAGTTAATGTTGTTGTCATGGACAACTGCAGCAGAAGCAAAAATATTTTCTGATTCACAGGGATAGGACTGGTGTCTGTGACCAAATAGACTTTCAGTGTGGTGGAGACATAATTTTCAAAACCACACCTGTTCCTAAGCTTCTCTGCATTGCTGATTCAATGCGTGGGACACCGTATATGAGTCCAATCTGGTTTATATTTGGACTCCCTCTGTACAACATCCATCATAATAACTTCATACCTTGTAGAAAGGAATAGGGTTCACCACAGCATGGCATTTCTCAAACACTGTATCCTTTTTGGTCAGAATGGAGCAATGAGTCTCAGCAGATATTTCTAATGAAAGTAAACAATAAACATTAAAAAGGGAAAATTAGGGAGAAAAAAATTAAAAAGGAAATTAAAAAAAAATTGGTATTTTAGGTGAACTTTTGGCAATGATGCACTGAACAATAGGACAACTTAGCTTGTTAGCTTTCAGACTATTCTTTTACAAGCAGCTCAGTAGAGCTTTTTTTTCTTCCTTACTTTTTTTTATTCTTCAAGGCCAATAGCAATAGAGACTTGGGAAAACAAAACCTGGATTTCAGTCTCAATACTGCTGAGCAAGCCTAAGACATTCGTGGACTTTGCAGTTTCACTAGACAGATCAAACCCCTCTCATTCATCATCTCAATCCCAGATCTCTAGAACAGGATCTGATGAGCTTTCACTTGATATGTATTCTAGAAAGCAGAAGTGGCTTGTTGGTGACAGAATTTGTGATATTCAATCCTCTCAGTCTCTGTTTCTGTCCATCTCTCTCATTTCCCTGGGCTTATGGAAGTGTCGGACAAAGCCAGCTGGAGAGATCGGTTACCACAGCTTCATCTACTTACTGTTCAGTTGGCTCAAAGCACAAGGGTCAGTCTCTCTCTCTAAGGCAGGATGGCAATTTCCTGCCCTCCAGGAATCTACAAACAGGGAGGCTGTCCCTTCAGTGATATCCATGCTAGTCATGAAGTCATCTGTAGTGTCTCCATTGTAATTGCCACACAAACCTGACAACATCAGAAATGCAAGGGACGGCGGAAATTAAAGAATGTGTGCACAATGGCCTGTGTTTCATTCTATCACAGTGAAACAATTGATTCAAAAGCTCTACATAGAGTGTCAATGACTACTCAGGTCAAGTAGCCAGAGAATCTTGATTATGTACACATGCAGTCACTGAGCCTCTGCCTCCTCAAGTTAAGAGTGTCAGCTTCTAATCAATGACAAAATCATAGAGAAGTTTTTGTCTTTTTTTTTTAGAAAAAAGTGGTTTTAAATAAAATAAAAGAGAAAGGCCATGAAACACTTTTGAAGTTACATGTTTTCTTATGTATATTAAATGCATAATGACAAAGAATATGTATTTAGGCTTTTGTAAAAAGCCAAAACCTCTCTATAATTATCCATAATCAAAATGCAAAATATGCTTATGTGGCTAAGGTTGCTATACAATAAACATCTGCACCTGGTGATTACCAGCTCAGAAGCTTTTAGATTTTTAGGTTCATTGTGTTTACAGTGGTTGTGCACTACATTCAAAGAACTTTGTGCTCCAAAATGCAGAGACCACACAGACTTATTTGTTGCTCCTTCATTGTGTAGTATCGCACATATTGAAAAAGGCACACATAAAATAGAGAACAGCATTGTGTTATGCATGAAAAATGTAACACCTCTGGTTTCTTTGATTGATTTTAAAGTTATTAGTGAAAAATTCAGTTTCCAATGCTTTCTTTTTTTTGAATCTGGAGAAGAAAATTTATTTCCTAAAAGATGAATACTAAGTTATGAAAATTATACTCCCTACATTTTCTCCTTTGCAAGGGGACTTGTTTACTTACCTAGTGTTCTGCCTTTGAACTGTGATCCAACTTTCACGTAGGCCTGGAAAACAGGTAATGTTTGAACTGCAAGTTCCAGCCCAAAGTTTGTATGCATCTGAATGTACATGGAGGACTGTCTGAAAATGGTGATGTCTCCTGAAGGAACAAGCATGTTTAAAAATAGAGATGTTGGTGATACTGCAAGGTAACGATTTTAACACATATATAAATGTTCTAGCATTCTGTCTACAGCTCTTCTCCCACACACAACTCTCCACAGAGGAACAGATGCAGCAGGAGAGACTTTAACATTCCTCTAAAACCCCTGGTATTAGCAATTGAAATATTGTGAAAAATGCTGGGTTGTGTAAAAACAGACATTTAATTTGGATATAACTTATATTCCCCCCCTTTTTTTCACCTGATCTGTAAGGCAGCCGCTTGAGTTCATCATCATCAGTAAGGAGATCATTCTGAGAAATCACAATTTTGTCCTGTAAGAAGAGGACATGAAACCAGAAGTAACTATCTTTAAGATGATATTTATATGTTAAGTTAAACAACTATACTGTCAATGATCTATGTAAAAGAAAAAATTAATTCAAGCATTTTCTCACACTCTAACATGCTGCTTTTAGCTTTCACTTTGAAAATATCTCCGTGACTTGATGTAACTGAAATCTTTACTGTGTATACCTGAGCAGAAACATATTTTCAGCATTTATCCTCCATAATTTTTAAGTTCAAGCTGCCAGCAATGACTCTGAGCACTTATTTTGCTATTCTAGTGATAGAATGCTGGGTAGAACCTGTGGAGGGGATACCTACCTTGGTAGATTGGTAAATTATAGCACTAAGTGATGTCTCAGAATGAGAATAACCAGTCTTTTCATAAACAGCCATTAGGGTTCCATTGTGTGGCAGGCTGGAACTCTGGATGGAAACAGAAAAGAGAAGTAAAAAGAGAAGACTATGTCAGTATAACAATGATTTGTAAAATAAATATATATCTTATTATGTCCTCAGTTTGTATTCCAATAGGAAACCAAAGACTTACTAAAATATATCTATTTGATATTCTGTTGAAATTACCTTCATAAGAACATAAGTGCAAACCCCATGGAATCGATATGGCCTCGAATCAAACGTGGTTACAAAGGAGCCTCCTTCCAGTGAACACCTTCCAGGGCAGGGCAAGTCTTTGCAGTTCCATTGACCCATCACACATTTACTGCAGAAAACAAGGAATTCTGTGCAAGGTTGTTCTTTTCTTCATGCTCTAAAAATCTCAGCTACTTCCTAACAATGAAATATGTAGTTTTTATCACTTTTCTCTTTATGCTGTCTATGCTTTGATTTTCTTTGTCTACATATATCAGTCGAAGTTGCTCATCTTAATTTAATTAAGTTGCCAAACTCCTGTATGGATTATCAGTAAACTTTCCTGAATCATGAAAGGAGCTGCCCTTTGAAAGATTAGGCAAAATTTTCCATTTGTCTAGTAAAGGTACCTTTTATTCTCTCATGGAAGAGCCTGTTGCTACTCACCAGGTCCTACAAGCTGCTTTCATTGTCTCACCAGGAGCATATGTTTTCCCATTCAGTGTACATGGACACTGGCTAATGTGAACGCATGTCCGATTCTTTGAGATATCATCAAGAACAGTTCCTGCCAAAGAAGATAAACAAAACATTTTTCCCCATCCTCACCTAGCACTACAGTTATTATGGCTTGAGTGCTTTCTGAAAGTAGCCTGAGAATGCTATTCTTGGTACACTGTCTGTACTTGGAGATGTAATATGCTGGAAATATTCTCCTAATTAAAATGAAACTGAATATTCACAAGTGACAAAAGCTTTTGACTACTTTGTCATATGAAAGCGCAGTCAGTTGTCCTGTTTTGAAATGCAAATGATAGTAATAATCACAATTTCTGTAATCAGTTCAACTTGAATTATTTTAAAGGGAATTTACAAAATTCCCATAGTACTGCAGAAATCCTCTGAGGTATACTACGTCTTCCTGATCAATGTATATTTAAGTAAAGAACTTTACTTGAATATATACTTAAATATACATTGATCATTGCCTGATCAATGTATATTTAAGTAAAGAACTTTAAGCAGATGGCATATCTTTATGCCATCACAAACTATGGTCTTGTGAGGAAAATGTATTCATAGCTCTGTTTTTGTGACGAGCGACCAACCATCTTTAAGGACCACAATTACTCAAGATTCCAGTTACATTATGTTACCTGAGAAAGAGCAGTTCGAGCAGCACAATGCCCTGAAATGCACAGCTAGTTCATTATTAAGCAGTCCATTCCACATGACTGGATATGTGCAAAAAACATTTGTGTGATCCATTAAGAATATGATGAAATTATACCTTCTGGACAAAAGCAGCCATAGGTACAGTGACTGGAGCAGCTGTACTCCGGGTTGGAACAGGTTTTAATACACGGAGAACCACATTCCTCATAGATTTGGTTTGCAGAACATTTTCCCACAGCTGCAACAAACAGTGGGAGTGTTAGGAGTGTTAAGATTTTTAAAGTGTAAACATAGACTATTTCATCTGCTACCTACGAAGGAAAAGACCTTCTGATTTCTGACACTAATATTATTTTATCCTGCTTCAATATTCATTTCATCATTTGAGTATTCTTTGTTGCCATCATATATTCACTCTGGCTTTCTTTCATATTTCTTGCCCAAAGAATTGGAAACACTTTTTCAGAAGCATGGAGAATGGCAAACAGGCCATATACTGCAGCCTAATGAAGTAACAAAAATCAGATTTTCTGTAGTACTTCAAGGTTTTACTTCCAATCAGTCATTATAAATAAGAAGGTTGAACATCTGAAAAAGGACTACTGAAAATCATCTTTGAATGGGAGCTATGGCAATTATTAGCAAAAAGGTTCAAAGACTTCACTGACTATCTAAAAGTGCTCTCTCTTCACTGGCTGATTTTCCAAGTACAGTAATAAGAAAACTGTTCCTAGAGCAAGCAGCCTTCTGTAGAAATTTGAGAAGTTAAACAGTTTTCACTCTTTGGATGTTTGTTTATCTGTTTTATTGTCACTGATCTAGACACAGAAGCTATGTTTTGAGCTTCCTTCTTCTTTGAGGTTTCCCTGCTCTCCTTACAGCTCTATCAAAGACTACTGTTCTCTGTAGAAAATAATTTGTTTGATTAAAGACAGTAGAGACTTTTAAGAATATTCCAGTTATTATCATTATCCCTCTATTCAAGACATAGAAAAGTTAAGCACAGTCTCTCATGAATAAACCATTTGAGCTTACAGCAGAAGTTTTCAGTTCTCCAGTTGAACACCATTTGGTGGGACATAGCACATTGCCTGGAATACTCTGACAGTGTAGAGCAAGTGCAGTTGTTTTGTCCTGGCTCACTGCAGTCCTGCATATCAAGCTGGCAACGAATGACAAACCTATCCTTGGGCACACTGCAGGTTGGTGACACCAAATTAAGTAACTGAGAGCAGACCATGGCCTAAATAAAAAGAGAAAGAAAACTGTTCTTGGTGGTGTTTCCCTCATATGAAAACTCCAGTGGGATAAACACTGCTAATTGTGATTTTCTTGTTGGTTTGTTTGCTTTTCCCCTTAGAGTTTAATAATGCGTATTTGACTTCAAACGTGTGAGAAATTCAGATAGAAGGGAATATAAATTCATTGTACAATAGAAAGAACTTGATATATTGAAATAATTCCACTTCTCATATTGAAAATTAAGTCACTTTCTGTGCTGTCAACCCCCTAAAAATGGACGAGAGCATTACACACAGGAAATCTGTTGTCTCATGGCAAACATGAGACAACATGTTCCATGAAAAACATCCCATTTTGTGAAGACCACAAAATCCATTCTTCTTTGAGCACACACTTGGTGCATTTCTGTTTACCTGCATGTTTGTGTTGCCTATCATGGTGCCTACTGCAGTGTAAGGTCTCAAAGGTGGTCAGGCACACCGATTTTCTTTTCATTTAGAACTGTATGTGATAGCAGTTGATGGTGGTTGTCCCTGTTATCAGTGATGTTATCTGGCAATATGTTTTAGCCATTGTAAATATCTTCAAATCTGTACAGCTTATAGTGTCAAGTCTCCAGGTGTTAGATAAAAAGTTCTTAAAATTTTTCACTGGTTTCCATGAATTTCCTTCAATGACCTGCATGGAATTCCAGAAAACTCTAAATGAAATGTTGGTTTTATGAATGATTTAAATCTAGCCTTATAAACATCTGTGGGATTTTAGTAAAATGTATTTTAATGCAAAGAACTCCTTTTGTTTCTCATATCATGCTATACAGATGTTGACTGTATCTGTTTTCATGGGAGTGATTTTTATGAAACCACTGCCTCTCTGTTGTTGATTTCTGTCTTGCCCCTGCTAAGAATCATGCTGCAGAGAAGCCAAGAAGATCTTTCTTACATATTTTTTGTGAGGAACAGCAGAAATTGGTATCTCCTCAGCCAGGCAGATCTCTGATGGATCATCCATTTTTTGTAGGGCAGCAAATTTATATGTATCCAGCAATTTACCTGGAAATTAAAGTGTTATAATTTGTCAGGGAAAAGATTGCATTGATTTGTTTACTCATTGCTGTGATGTAGCAAAACTCAGATTTTACTCTTTGACTGTTAAATGTTCTACTAGTTAATTTTCCCAATGATAGCAACTGCCTCTTGTGGAAGTCAAGGAGAGTGTGATCCTTACCACCTGTTTCTAAAAGATAAGAGTCCTCATCACTTGTGTGAGGAACCCATTATATTATGCTCATAGCAGATAACAGAGTGTAGCATAATCATATGAAGTATATTGGTGCCCCATGGGAGTGCTTTACTCAATTCTGGAACCAGCAATGCTACCATAGTATTCAGTTTTCACCTTGACTCACTTTAACTTTCCTCCTGTCTGAAATGTCTCTTACCTTCACGCACAAATTCATTCAATTCATAACCATCATAGTTCCCACACATTCCACATGTTTTCCCCATGTATTTTTTTTCAGCCAAAACCTAAAATAAAATACAACAAAACATTTTAAAGGATCACCCTAAGTAAAATTATCTATACGGTAATTACTTTCTGAAACAAATTCAGTTCAAGCACCCAATTAAAAGTGATTCTTCTCATTAATTTCAGTGAGTTTTTTGAAGGAAGAATTTTGTAAGCAGTGAAGTCTTTTCCTAATAGGCAAATCATGATTTTTTAAAGTTCATGTTTAATAAAAAGGATAAGATTTGAAGACACTGGGAATTGAGGGGGAATAACATTCTAATGAGCCTGGGAAAAAAGAAAATAATGCTGAAGGCTTCCTAATATCTTTGTTGACAGAGTACAGATTTCAGTTTCTTAAGAAATTAAGGTTACAGGAAGAAAATCTATTTTCAGCAGAAGGTTATTCAGTTCTCTATTATTCTGGAGACTAAAATGGTAGAATTACTACTGACTATAAACAATGAATTATTGTGAAAATCAGGTCAGAGAAATAGAACCATATTCTTTGTATAGTCATATTAACCCATCAGAGCAGCATTTTCTCTTATATATGTGATAATAATAAATCTGCTGATAAATCTCCCAGACAATTTACTACATCTCCTTGCTTTACCAAACAATCAATTTAGAATTCATTGTCTTTTGTGGAAATAATATCACAGATCTCACTGAGAAAATGTATTGGGGATTTTGAAGGGAAAACCTGAAAATATTCAGAAATAGGAAAGAAAAAATAAACTGGTAGAAGCACTCAATATTTGAAAAGATGTCCTAGGGAAGCTCAATAAAAAAGATTAAACTATGCCATACAATATTAACTTCAACAAAACTTGAAATAACATTTCTTAAGAAAAACATTGCAGCTGCTGGAATACCCCAAGGAAAGATTAAAATGTGTGAAAGTATCCACAAATCTCAGCACTGGTGCCTTTAGCTAACTACCAATGCTGCAAGTGAAAGTAACATGCAAAGATGTTTATTTCAAGAATAAGAAGTAGGAAAATAATAAATATCAAAATAGTAAATACATGCAAAAAGCGCCCATTAAGTTCAGAGAGTTCTTGCCATTCCAGTAAATCAGTGAGAATTTTCTTCTCTGCTGTATAAGAATTTACTAACCATGAGGTAGTCATCATTGTTCCACATGACCACCAGTTCCATCTCCATCAGCTTGGCTACCAGGCGGATGTTGCGTCCGTAAGGTGCTATTTGGATTCCATTGCTGGTGTAAGGCAACTGAATGACACTGAAATGAGGTGAGAAGAGAAACCAACCTCATAGCAAGATTATGCAGATATTAGTTATTTTTGATATGATACGAACCCAGTCTGAGTACTTGCAGCAACATGAAACAGAATTTTTTCCTTTTTACCTGTGACATTTCAAAACACGGGAAAGTTTCTGTTGATTGAAAATCCACATGAGCAGTTTCATAGAAGTATCACCAAAAATGGGTTGCATAGTGATTCTACTACTGACAATGTTTGCACAGGACTTGCAATCTTCACTTGGTTTAGTTTTATTAGAGCACAGTTATGTGTTTCAAGAACCATGAAGCTGGTGTGAAACTAATGTTGATTATCCCAAGGAGAGTCTGTGGAGTTTTAATACAAGAATTATGACTGAAAACTGACAAGATCAGAGAAACCTCTAAAGAAAAAGTTCTAGAGTGTGAGTGCTTGATGGGAAGCAAAGGAAGTAGAATCCAGTTAGGTGTGTTACCTTTAGTAATTTGTTAATTTATTTTTGTCACAAGCAGTCATCAGTGCACCTGCTACACAAGTCCCTGCACCTGCTATATAACACCCTGCCTTCTCTAAACACTCCACACCCCATTCATGGCAGAATCTTACCCAACACTCCTGACAGAAATGCTGCCTTTCTCAACAATGACAACAGAAGGGCCAAGCTCAATAATGATCCTTGCAATTTTTTTGTCCAGCCCACGACGGAATTGGATGTTGAAGTCTGGGCTGGTCTCATCACATACAGTTGCAAATATGTAGTTGCAAGTCCCAGTGAAGTCATATTGGTATTTATCAAAAGTTGAAAAATGCCCTCCTCCCCAGGTAGAACAGGAATCTTTGCTCAAAACTATAAAAGAGAAAGAAAGATGGATTTAGCATATTTGCTCATTCTTCTAATTAACAATTCAAATATAAATTCTAGGACAAGATATTAAGCTTCTGCTCAGATTAATTCTGTAAACAACATTCTAGCCCTCTGGTTTTTTTATTCTTTTGTAATCTCAAAATTGTATCTCAAGTCAGAAAGTGAAACAATATTAGGAGTGAGAGCAATATTCTCATTTAGTGTAAGCAGAGGAGAATTCCCTAACTTCCTAGCTTGGGAAAAGCCTTTTCAACTTCTATGGGTAATATAGATATTTAATTTCTTATTTCAGTCTGCTAGATCCGTTTGCAAAGGTGACAGCTTGCTACTGGACAGAGCTTTAACATCTCAGACACAGTATTTACCAAGCTGTACTTGGCATTAGTGTGTCATGATTAACTACACAGTCAAATCACTAGATATCCAAAGACAGTCTTCAAAGCCCAACTTGTAATTCCACACTCTCTTAGCTGTGCATTCATGTGACAAAGTTCCAGCCATTTTTATAAATATACAGATGGTTTTAAGAAGTAGTCTGGAAAGTTCATCTGAATAGACAGATTTTTAGATGTGGAAATGAGTAAAAAAAAAAAGAGATACAACTCCAGCACCTGCTGTAAGATACTTCTGCACCTAATTATAGCATTTGAACAGTCCCTCTGAAGCTGATAATTTTATTGAAGTACCTAAAACCATGTCCTTAGTTCTGCATTTCCAGGCTTAGAGTGTCAATTTTATTTTTAATTTATTTTTGCTTATGGCATCATATGAAGCTCAGGTATCTCAGTATATATATCTTAGAGTTACAAAGTATCAGCTAAGTTTATCAAAGTCTACATGCAATTTACATTTGTTTTAAAGCCAAAATATCTCTTTTAACTGTGAAGGAGAGCTCAAATAACTGTAGAATGCTACTGGTTTTATCCAGGTCATGCAGACAATACTGTTTCCCAATGAGCAGTTACCTGCTGGCAAAAAGTACTCCTCTTCCACACTTCTGTTCTGTCCTGAAGGTCTGACTGGAAAATAGGAATTGGCTGATTGTTATCATTGATCCTTCATTCCCAAGTCCAGCTAGTTTAATGTACTGTGCCTGAGTGATTCTGACCACCAAACCCCAGAGTGTGCCAAGGAATGATTACCCAGGGCTGCACAATGGTCAGAGAGCAAGAGGTGCCCCTTTCAATAAATAGAGGAGCACGGTCACTGTATTTGTTTTTATTTAAATCTTATCAAAGAAAAATAACAAATGGGAATGTCAACAACTCAAGGAAGTTTAAATATAGATTATGTGTTTGTCTTTTGAGTTCAGCTTTTACTAAATAATATCTAGGTATTTTCTTTTAATTAGTCTATATCCATGCTCTACTGTTTCTCTCATTGTAAGAACAGACAGCAGACAGAGATGAGTTCCTGAATATTTGAGAATTTTTTGTCAGATTAAAAGTCTTTTAACTATTTTTACTTTAAGGATGACCTTCATGTAGTTTCTCTATGCTTATACTGAATGAGAATTCTCCTAATTCAAGCCACTCTCTGTTTCTTCTGCCTAAATAAATGCTTATTATAATACATTTTCATTTTATATAATTATTTTTGTTCTACACCTCCACATTTTCCCAAAACTGGTTAAAGAATTTCATTCAGCCACTGGAATGCAACAAGCTTTGGAGTACAGAGAATGGATTTTTAATGGTATGCAGAAGCAAAGCATGATATTTTAGTGAAAAACATTAAAAATATGAATTACCAGGAAGATTGGCTGTAAATAGAATAGGATAGAAAATTATTCCTATCAGAATATTAGGACCAATATCCTTATTTATTTTAGAAAGGATATTGTGAAAATTTTGTGTTTTCAGAAGGGCTATAACCTTCTATATCCCATTGCAGAGGAGCATCATGTCCTGTAAAATATATCATGTTAGCATGATGACATTCATTCTTTCTTGCCATGGACCTGGAAAACTAAATGACTATTGAATGAATTTCAAATTTAGAAGTCAGTGCCTCACATTTCTTCAGATAAGGACATGTGAAAAAGTGTGTTGGTTCTGCCTAAGGGTTGATGTAGCTCTGTATTTTATTTCCAGCAGTGACCATTAACAGCCTGCCCAAGGGAAGACTATCATCAGATCAGGCATATATACTTCCACAGATACTTCTCAGACTCAAATTATTTTCAGTTCAGGGAATTCTGTGAGGCTACTGAGCTTTTTCTGCTTACCCCTCCCTTGTGCTCTAGCTTCCAAGTCCTTGTCAACCATCATTTTGAACAGAACCAAAATTTATTTATAACAGAAAATTCCACAATAACTACAGTCAAAATTTACCATTAAATTTTAATTATGAGTTAATATTTTAAGGAAAACCTGTATTTCCAACCTTACTTCTGATATCTAAATTTTTAAATGTTTTAAATCTATAATATGCTAATTTTGTTTTGTTTTGGCATTGTTTTATACAAGTCAGATAGTAGTAGTACCTCACTATTTGTATTTCTCAGACTTAGAAGGACTAGCACAAATTTACAGTAAGTAGGTGGCTGGAGTTAATTTTGCATACAGATTTGGATGGATGCACACAAGTCATTCTTTGAGAGTTAAGAGAAAACTGCTGGTAAACTACCAGAAGTGTGACAGCAGCTGGCACAGCTGAACGCTGAAGCAGAGATCTGTCCTACTCTGACCCCACTCTAGCAGCTGGCTATAAAGAGGAAGAAGAAGTATTCCACACTCTGATTGCCCATTTGCATATAAGTTTGTTTTAACCTGAAATCTTATCTATATGAAGAATGAGCTTTATTTATTTTCCTGGATTTTGCAATATCAAAAGAATCCATATCCTTAATTTTTAGATAATATAAGGTAGTAATATGTAGGAATGAAAATCAAACATACCATGAAAATTACCCCAATAGCATATTTCTAAGTGTGGAAGGCTATTAAAGTGCTCACAGTTTCTATCCTTAGGTATCAAAACCTCAGCATGTCACACTAAAACACTTTCCATTTAGTTTAAAACTTACCACAGTGAGACAACGCATTTGACAATCTTTTTACATGCAAAGTAGTCTTTCGGAATTTCTAAAATTTAATGCTTCAAAACATGCGGTCCTTAAGGCAAAGACTTATTTTTATTATGTGGTTTGTACAGAGCCTTCTGCAATATGGACTTGATACTGAATAGAGTTGTCACTCACACTTAAATGCAAACATTAAAAACTAGGTCAGACACTTACTTCTTTGCAGAGATTCTTTCTGTTTTTGGAGAAGAATGGGGGACCAATAATTTCCTTCAAAAGCTGTGAAAGGAAAAAGACAACACAATGAAGTTATCCTCTGAGCACAAGAAGTGGGATATTTGTATATTTATTTTGTTTTTAAGAATGCTGCAAGTCAAGGCAGGGTCAGCACATATGAATTGTGCTCTGTCACACAAATATGAATGACAATTATAATGGAAAATCACATAATTCCTATTACATAATTAGGTAATAGAAAATTCTTCTGCACTGGACAAATGTTTCCAAAATTTGCCAGAAATCCTATACAATATGAGAGCTCCCGTACTTCCACTAAAATCGTTATGTTCCTGTTTAAAAAAGGGGGATTAATCTTTCCTCATGATTTTGAGTTCTTGTTTCACCATCTGGGTAGAAGTAGTGGAAGGAATAGCCAAAAGTGTGAAAATATGGGGAAAGTATTATCCCGTGTGTTGTTCACAAGAACTGTGGGATCTGGAGCTGAAGAGCAGGAAATCCCCAGACGTAGTTGTTGCTTTTGTGGCTCCCGTTAAGGCAGAATGATGCAAGCTGTCACCTGCTCCCTTCCACGCTCCTCTTCACAAAGCTGGGTTTGCTTAGAAGAAGCCAAGGAATGTTTAGCAAATGCTGAGTGCAGTGTGGCTCCTTTTCCATGTCAAACACAGACCTGCATGAGTACAACTGCTCCACTTTTTCACACATACCCAAAGTCTCTTTCACCCAGCATTTTCCTCCAGCCCTCAGACTCAATAGCTGGGTGGTAAAAACCTAAACAAGATACAGGAATAAAGACCTGAGGTGCTTCAGAAATGTGCTACTCCAATTTAAATTTTCTCATGTCTGCACTTTCTTAGATAGCAGGAGCAAGTATCTTGTAGAACCCATGTAATCCTCTATTACATGTTTAGGATATTTTGCAACATAGAAAATGTGGCAGAAGGTTTCTTTCATCAAATAAGCCAGGCCAAATCCACATAAATATCTATATACACACTACAGCTCCACAGGGTGCTGTTGCTTCCTTGGATACTGCAGCGAGTGGAAGCCTCCAGGGAGCTCACCAGCTGTAGCAGACTCTCAGCCAATTCCATGCTGTGCTGCTGGAGGTGAGGTAGTATTTGCCATGTGCTACCTCAAGGGCTGAGGAGAACAGGTGAGTCTCTGCCTTTTATGTAAGGCTAGGTTAAAGCACAAAAGGGAATTTTGGAACTGAGTGTTTCAGCACATCATTTTTCTTTGGAGCTCAGATCTGGACATCTCCAGTATTCCCATCAGTCTATATCTCAATTCTTCTATGAAACTGTACTTGCTGTAAGAAGATGTTATCTGGATAAACTAATCTAATTTTTTAAGACCTGAAATACTATACAGGTAGAATTGTATACAATGAATATTTAGGCATAAGGGAAATAAATCAAGGATATAAATTCAGTGACAGAAGTGTTCCCATCCTAATTGTTCTAATAGCTTAAAATGGCATTTATCTCAGCCACTCCCAAGTTGTCTGGTGCACTCATCACAAAATCATTCTAATCCTACTCACACTGCCTTGCTGTCTAGAACTGGTCAGCACTGGCCAATAATTGTTTGAGATTCTGCCAGTGTTTTAGAAAATCTCCATGGTTGGCCTGCAACTCAGCAGGCATTTCCAAAATCCAGCATGCTCCTTCCAAGTTCCTAGTGAACCATGCATCACAGTAAGTACACCACAAGAGGAACGGTCAGTTTGTGGCTTTCAAGCTAACAATCTTCATGCCCAGAGTTGCTGCTGCCTTTTTCAGATGCCTGGATTTTGATACCTGCATTTGTTCAATAATCTATTATTGTTGGCTTTGCAGTTTAATCCGAAACTTCAAACACTACATGAATCTGATTTAGAAGTGTGTAAAAGCTGCCTTCCAAGGATATTAGATTTGCAGGAATTAAATATATGCCTAAAACATAACTTCAAGTCAGATCTATCTAGAGAGCTTGATGTAAAGCAAAATCTCTAATGGACAAATATTTTAGGTTACAACAGACAAATCAGTTTAAAAAGCTTGTTTGGTAGCTTTTCAAACTCGAGAATCTAAGCACTGCAAACAAAATTTAACATATACTTCAGGTTTGGTGAATATTGAAAATAACTATGAATATGAAATCCATTTTAACATTTTTCCCAAAGACTAGCTAATAAAACAATTACAGAGCCATCTGCTATCTGCCAGTCTATATCCTGTCAGATAATACTGTTATACTAATTACAGTACAGTAATTATTCTCATCATGTACCTTCTTTTTCTCACACTTAGCTCTAAAGAGAACAGTTGAACCTTCCTGGCAACACTATCAACCAGAAGCACACAAAATGGCAGATTGTACAGATGCAGCAAGTATTAGGGCGATGCAGAAGTCGTATTTTACAATCATTTAAGATTTTTTTTCATTTAAAAAGCTGTCCTAGTGTTAAATGAGATTTCTAAAGTACTGAAATCTTCCTTTCTGACATTTTACCGTTAGTACGAGTATTCTGTTTTCCTTTGAGAAATGACATTAAATACTTAATTATTTTGCATTATCTCAGTAGAACTTTAACAAGAGTTTCACTTCTCTTGGATAAAGGAAGGCTTTACTTCCAGTTCCCACTCTTCTCCAGCTGGCCAACTTCCTTGAGAATGATATCTGTTGAAGTGCAATTTCTATGTGGCCAGACTGTCTAGTTCATGGCAGCAGTACAAACCAGGGAACATCACTTACTATGAAGAAATAAGTAACTTTGTTGCTATACTCTGGTAACTATGAAACATCCCTATGGGAAAATACAATTTTATGTTGTAATGGCTTCAATCAAAGTATTTCACATCAGATAAACAAATGAAAACAAAACATTTAAATGAAATCTTTGTACTTCCAACTTGCAGAAATAATTAAAAATCTCTGTTTTATAAAGGGTTCAGTTTTTCTCTTCTAACAGAAATGTTGAAATGTGAGATGTTCTGGAAAGGACAAGAACTTTCAAAGAAATGATAGAAGCCTAAAATTAAACCTAACACTGAGGGTACTGGTAGAGCTGAAGCTGTAATATGAGTTATCATTTGCACATGTTCATGATGATTTCTCTTCAGTATGAAATTTTTACCTCCCTTTGTCTCTTGCAAACATAGATATGTGAACAGCATAAATCAAGGTGACTTCCTAGTTACATACTTCATAAGAAAAAATATGACTACACAAACAAAAGGATCCACGCAGTTTTCATTATTGAAATAGCTAAAGGTGTGAAGCCTTGATTTAATCAATGAATCGGCACCTCTTATTAAGAAAAGGCTAGGACTAAGATTTTTTAAGAGGTTTTAAGCTTCTGTAGATTTTTTTTTTTACTCAAGCATGTTTACTGATTTAATTTTATCACTTTCCATCAGATTACACATCAAATAATCACATATATGTCCTTACAATCGATATTTACATTTCTACCTAGAGACAGACTCAAGCTACAGAATTCAGATGCAGATCCATAAAGAAGAGAATTAAATCCTGGCTTTGGTCTGACTCATTCTAAGGCAACAACACTTGGATCTAGAGTTCAAAACAATGAGCGCCTGCAGGTTGTCCAATTTAAAAATGTACAAATCAACATCCAGGAACTGCCTGATTTCAAATCTTTCCTTGACAGAATGAAATCTGTTTGTTTTCACAGTCTCCAATCTTGTGAGGCATTCCAAGGACCTGAAATATTGACACATCCCAAAGGAGAAAACTGTTCTGTAAGAATTTTCTAGATCCTGCTTCTAGGGTTTTTATCTTTAAATTCCTTTGTAGAAAATGTTCTGATTTCGGATTGCCAAGTTTACACATAAAGCTTGTGGCTGTGTAAGTGTCTACAACAATTTTCTATTTGATTGCAAGTATTTATTTCAATACATCTATTATCTAAAATAAGAAATCATGTAGATGAAGATTTTGCTCTTGCAGGCAGCAAAACTTGGGTTTAGGACCCACGTTCAGGTACTTGACTTGATACTTGTTACAATGGTGCTAACACGGTAAATGGAGCTACACCTGATTTATAACAATACAGCTGAGGTTAGAAATTGGCTCTGAGAGTCTACAAAAGGGTTGAGTTGCTTATATTTTAATTATTTTCATGCTACAGTTTAAGTCATTGATTTAAGAGCAATAAATGTCCCCATGCAATTTGAACTACATGATTCATTACATGTAGCAAACACAATACAGAAGAAATAAATTCAACTTTGTTTAACCTAAAGCAAGTGAAGTATGCTTTTCAGCAGCTTGAAATCTTTTATTGAAGTTCTAACTGTAATAACTGGTAAAGAGAATATACAGAAGAGATTAAAAAAAAATCTTAAGCCATGCCAAACCATGGCAAAAAAGGCTTATTCTCAAAAAATCCACTGATAACAGCACAGGAAGAATAATGAGTAAGGCGGCCAAATAGCTACAGAGCCAATGAACTTACCTATGAAATCTTCTTTCAGAAATTACACACTCATTTGGTATACAGGTGGATTGGATCAAAAAAGTAAGACAGACGTCTTAGAAAGACCAATGGATTGTACTGAATAATATATGGAGGAATACATCAAGAGTCATGTAAAATTTTTAGACTAGAACCATTTGCCTGTTTTCCAGCGTGGGATTCTTTCTATCACATCATTCTTCAAAAAAGAAATACCATCACATAGCTCATAATGAATGCTTTTTGCAGTTCACATAACAAAGAAAAATTACTTTGATTATCACTCTACACAGAAGATATACTGTATATCTGCAATGATATTGCTAGAACACCAGATCATGAACATCTGAAAGATGAAGGCACTTGGCAACTCGGAAACACAACCAAAATCCATTAAAAATATTCCCTGTAACTAGGGAATGAGTTTTAGGGAATGATCCAACAAATCACTGACCAACTTTCTGAAACAGTGAAGAATGAATTATTTTATTTCAGTCATGTATTTATTAAATAACATGTTGTGTTTTAAGATGAAGCAAAAAAGAAGAAAATGTGTAAACTGAATTCTGCAGTTTGTGGGAAAGGAGAACAAAACCTGAACCTCATGTGATGTCATACTACAATTTTCCTTCAAGCCACGTACCAAGAGGAGCCCAGGCACCTTGGACTTACCAGCAGAGTGCAGGAAACTGCAGAAGATGAGCAGTACCAGTGTTGGGAGCATGATGCACGCCCTGCCTGGGCAGTGTTCTCAGTGCTCCCCTCCGTTCCAAGCGGGCAGTGCCAATGCTGTCACCTTCTAGGCTGCCCTCTTCAAGCTTGGATGCTTTATATATAGAATTGCAATGCCCTCCCTCATTCCCACAGCTTGCAGAAATGGTAACAGCAGAGTACCCGCCAAACAGGATCTCCTCTTTATCAAGTTCAACACACCTAAAAGCCACTTAGAAAAAGAAGAAAAAAGAAAATGCAAGCCTCCTCCAGTTCATTATCATTCTTACAAGGTTTTTGTAATGGCTTCTATTTGTAGCAGCTCAAACACTTTTACCTGCCTTCACTGAACAAATTTGGTATTATAACCAAAGCAAAAAGACAAATAATACACAAATTATGATCACTAGCTGATAAGAAAAGGAATAATATTGGACCAGCACACTAAGTGGAAGAATGAAGTGCAGGAGTTTTGGAACTGCTGAAAAGATTGTGTGAATAAAAGATGGTAAGGCATGAATAAACCGAGATACAGATCTCAGATTTTTGTATTAACTCTTCTTTCATTAATTTCCATTCACTCTCCTGGGTGATTGTGTTCATCTCGCCCTTGTGTGACTTTTTAAACAAACTGATAAACTTTGGCTGGGTAAAGAGGTCTGTCCATAGCACAACTGATTTCCTGACTATGCAAGGGAGCTAAGTAAGCCCTTGCCTACCACCTTAGTACTGCCAAGACAGAGGGCAAACTCTGTTCCAAAATGGGGCAGACTATTGCCCTGTGGTACTTTGGAAACTTCCACAAGTTAATCTCCACCTTCCTGCCAACATCACAGATCAATTCCACTTCTGTTACACTTGAATCTCTCCACATTAGAGGTGAATGTTGAGTGCACTGGATATGTTCATAACATCACTGCCACCACTGAATTGACAGTAAATTAAGAACTTGCTTGATCCGTTTTTCATTAGCAAAATAATTGCTTGTGGAAAATATAGTCTTGATATAAGAAAACTTTCCCTATAAAATATAAAATTCATGGGTTCTCTCTCCATATTAATTTCTTCAGCCTTTCCTGTTTTCACCTGTGCAATACTGAAGTGAGCCTCTGAAGAAAGTGGGAATAGATGGGGCCTTTTCCTTGGCAATCTCTCTGCACAAGATGTGCCTGCCCTGTCATTCCCACCAATATGACAACAATCAGATCACAAGCCATGCCCACAACTGCCAACACTTTGTGTGCCCTGGTGCTTCCCTGTGCTTCCAGCATGCAAGGGCAGTGCTTTAAGGGCCAGAGAAGGGAAGGTGAGGGAAGGTCAGGCCAGGGGAGTGAAAGGGAAGGGAAATTCTCAGATTTACCTCTTCTGAGTGGTGGGAAGAAGCCCAGGAAAGACAGTAACTTAACACAATTTCAGCCATAGCTCAATATGGTTGTAATTAAAATGGAAACATTAAATTTTAGTTGACATGAAGGTCTGCCTTTTTGTTTTTCATGGTTGGTTTTTTCCCCCTTACTACTCCCCTATCTTCTCCCCAGCAACAGAATGTGGATTGAAGTATATGGCTGTTGATAGAACAGCAACACTAAATTAATAGAACCGCGATGCTAAATTTAAAAATTTCTGTTGAAAATTTTCTGCATCTGCCTTATGAAAGTTGTAAAGTAAATGAACAAAATAACTTGTCACTTCTGAAAATCATGATCCAAGTGCAAATCAGCTCTAAGTTCTTATTAATGAAATCTAATACAGAATTTAATTTTTTCCACTTCTAAGAAGCATCTTCTTTATGAAGATAAGGGACTACAGTGCTCCCTAGCAACTCAAGCTTGATAACTGATAGTGTCAGACAGAAATTTACCTTTCTCTGACAGAAGAGACAAAAAAAATTCATCACTGTTGTTAAATAGGATTTTTTTTGTAGTACATGTTCATAATCTTTCTGTCAAGCAGTGATAAATTAAAACATCTGACATCAATGAGCATTTCATGACTTCCTCATTTGAGGAGCTGGGCAATTGAGAGCATCACTTTTACTAGCAAAGGTGGTAGACTGAGACATCATGGAATTAAGATCACAGTTAATTTTTCAATACCATGGCTTCAAGATTTTCTCTGTAGCCTTTATGTTTACTAAAACCTTTTATGTCTTTACTATATGAAGCTTACAAAATTCTCAAGAAAGGCACATACTGACAAAAGTTATTACAAATATTTACTCAAAATATTGTTGTTTCCAGTTCCCTGTATTTGTAGCAACATTCTGAGCTGAACCCATTCTATCTGAGAAGTCAGGAAAAAGTTATTACCTTCAGCTTTCCTGGAAGGAATTTCAGTCACTTAAGTCTAAATACTTGTGATTCAGCAAGTTATTATTTTATGAAGACATCCAGTGATGATGTGAACAGTTAATCAAAAGACTTCATTCACAACTGCATTTAAGTCAGGACTCCCAACCAAGAAAAAAGCATTTGCTTGAGGACTATGAGAAATGACTGCGTTCACAGTAGACATATAATTAATTTATGTGGAAGAGCTTTGTGAAAAACTGCGTGCCCAGCTGTAGTGAGACAATGATGCCGCTAATTAATGTGGGGTTTTTTTCCACTTAATAATTATAATTGGTTTAGAATTTTGTCAGAAACTGCTGTTGTACAGGAAAGCAGAGATTGCTGTGGCCATATTTCATATCCAGTAACAGTTTCTTAGTATTAAAAAATAGTTTAGTTTCCAACATCATGTACAACTTCTGAAAGATTTTTGAAATGTCAAAGGAATTTATGTAAGCCAGATATTATGTAAATTGAGAAAGTTATAACACTTTAATAGACTATCTTGTCTACAGTTTAATTACTCTAGGAATTTTTAGGTATATCAATTACAGAATATTTTGATGCCTTTATGCAGATTGCTAAGAAAACATTCCACATCCTGAAATATACTCACTGTATATTATTTTAGCAGCCTCACATAAGTCTTGGGTAAATAGCTACATATCTTCATAAAGAGTCAGACCAAAATATAGCATTTGTTTACCCCTAGTCCCTGTGGGTGTGTAAGTAATTTCCAGCTTTGGAACCTTGTGCCTGTAAGTTTCCATTGCTCTTAGTGGAATACAGAGATACAATCTGACACAACAGCTGAGCTTGTGGGTTTTGTCTTTGAGCTCTGAAGTTTGATTTTGTGTCTCATTCAAATTTTGAATAATTTTAAGATAAATTGTTTTAATATGACATTATTAAAATAATCTGTACTTTAACTGCCAAACTAGTTTAGATGTGCAGCCTTCAAGTAATTGTTTTAAAATATTCATGATTGAATAATATATGTATGATGGCTATAACATTTATTGCCTCATAAATGCTGTATCAGAATTACATAAAATTGGGCTCTTGAAATCAACTGGGTTATCTTTTTTCCTTTATGACTGAGACATTCACTAGGACTGGCAGGGCAACCTTGGGTTCTATCTACAATCCAGTGAGCTGTAAAATTTCACTTTGGAAAGTTTGACAATCCAGAGTTTGTTTTTTTTTGTATAGATTGTCTCAAGGTAACACTATTTATTTTCTGTTAGTGATGCTTACCTTACACAAAGCAATTCCATTACCATTTCACTTTTTAAAAATAAACCAAAAGCACAACCTGACTGGCATTAATGTGCTAAACAGAGAAAAACAAGCTCCCATTTTTTCTTCCTGTTTCTCATCCTTGTCTTTCAGGTAATGTAGCCAAGGAGCAGAGGATGACATTGAGTGCAGCTTCCCTGGGCTAAGCTTATGGCACCCACCAGGGGCTCCTGTCTAGTTGTGTGACTAGCTGGCAGGCACCACACAGCCAGCTGGTTGTCTCTTTTGCCAAGATGCTTTCCAAAGAAACTGGCAGTAAAACAGATACATATTCTGAGAATGTTCCAATTGTGGTAAATAAGAAATTTTTGGCTGAGAAATATTCACAAAAAAATCATGACCAGCTTATCCCTCATCCTCAGCCTATGGCCGAGCTTTAGAACTTCCTGGTAATTAATGCTGTGTGCCTTTCCAGCTGCTTTTCTTCATGCATTTTGTACACTTAAACTCCTTCCCCAACAGTACCTAAAAGAAGCCCAGGGTGATTTTGCTACCCAACACTAAATAATGCACCTTATGGTTTTAGTAGAAATCCACACTATCTGCTTTCCTTTTGGTCACCAGAATCAAGAAAACTTCTTCATACCTTTGAAGTAGATACCTCACACACAACCAGAAAGAAGTGCTACTGAAGAGACTGCCAGGGCTGTCATTCAGTTAGAACGATCTCTGCTGTCCTCGGGTAGCTGCCTACAGATATTTAAATGCAAAATTCCATTTAACATTGTAAATTCTGGTTGGTTGCAATATGCAGATACATGGTAACCATAGGTGCTAGGGAGTATGGAATTTCTGTCTTTAAGATGAAAGTGAACACAAACTAAGAATAACTAACTGCACTCTTTCTCTGCTCTAAAAGCAGCACCCTAATACTGCTCCAAAAGTATTTTTGAAATTAAATGACTGTAGAGTCAAGTCTTTCCCATATTCCTATTAGAAAAAAAAGTGCAGACAATAATTTAAAACTCATGTCTCTAAAAGTGGTAAAGACTTCATTGGCTGGTACTTAACTTCTAATTATAATTTGTTGGGGACAATGGCCTGAGACCTCCTTGTGTTGGCTTCATACCTCTGGCACTCCCTGTGATGAATATCAGATACTGTAGCTGTGGGGACCTGTGTTGGCGCAGTTCACTCTTTATGTCCTGCCAACACCAGAGGCTGAAAAAGCCGCCACTCCCACAGTTCCCTGAAGCGTATCTGCTGCCCTGAGGACAGGGACAAAATATTTCAAGTGTTTCTGGACTAAAACCATTTTGGGAAAAAAAAAAAAATAAACCACACAAAACAAAGCATGGCCTGCTATTGTGATACTATGTTCCCCTTCCTGCTCAGGAACACTGGGAAGACAAACTCTGCTTGCTCTCAGCTCCCACACTCTTCTCCTGCTTCTGAATCTTGTGTTGTTAATGCTGGACTCAAACTGGTTTGCATTCTGATCTCTGGAGTGGTCTGGGCTGCACACTTTGTTCCATAAGAATCCTGAATTCTGGTCATTTTAGCTACAGTGCTGACAGAAGAGAACAGAATAATTGGATTGTGGAAAGAAACCATAGGAGGACTGTCACCCGTATTCATGTTTGTCGCCCTTTGACTTTTTAACTAAAATTTCTGTCAAACTCTTATGATCATGAACAAAATTCTGTGCAGATTCTCTTAAGGCAGAACTTATCTCCTAGTGATTAAGGAATCTGCAGAGGAAGACTGATTTTCTCATTTTCATTTGCTGCTAGTAGAGAGAAAAAAGATTAATGATGACCTCATATAAAGTCTAGAAACAGATCAGACTTTTTGCTGAACTAAATCCAGACCTGGAGTGCTCCTTTTTTCCGCTTAATAGAAAACGTTGAAACCAATTTGATTTTACTTTTAGAATTCCTAACTTGTATTTTTCTTCTGAGTTATATTAACATGGAGAACATTTATCTGATGAACAAAAATTGGTAAAAGCACAGGTCAGGGTTTTTTTTTGTTTGTTTGTTTGTTTGGGGTTTTTTTTTGCCTTTAGGCTTTACCAACTAATCAGTATTCCTTTTCTAAGGGAAATTCAGGGAGTATCCTGAATTATATATCAGCTGTTCTCCTGGGCACAATGCACTTTTACTCCATACTAACCAGAAAAAGAATGGAAAGTGTTACACATGAAAGCAGCTGTGGCTCAAATGTTTCTAGCTTAGTTAGAACTCAGTTCAGTAAGTTATTTAAAACATCCTAAGTTTTCTTAATTGCTGTACTCATAATTGCCACACAACTGAGCTAAACTTGTAGTTTGTAATTAATGTTCAAACCGGACTTGGAAAAAATAAAATTATTTGCTTCTTTTTACATCACAGCTCTGTTAATTTAATAATCAGATAGATATTTTTATCAGATACAGCATGAAAAGCAAATACATTGTGTGAACCAGGAATTCATTAAGAACAAGCTTTCACCTCTACTGGTAAGGAAGTAAAATAGAACCTGTATTTACACAAATATAAGGAGCTGGGAACAGGACGTCGGTGGCAATCCATGTTTAACTTCTTCTTTAATATGTGTGCGTTTTAGAACAGATTAGTCTCCAACTGATGCTAATAGAACGTATCTGCTAAGATAATAAAGTCAAGCATTAACTTGTGTTTACCTTTTACTTGATATATTCTGATGCTTTTTCTTTTATGCATTTTGGTTGACTTGGATTTAAAAGAACAAAAAAACCCAAACAAACATAAACAGCCACTGTAGTCACTTTTCCAAAGTTCTGAATCTCACAGATGTCTGAATTGTGGTAGAACAGATTTGAAAATCATGACTTATATCTTATTCTCAAATTGGAAAACCTCTTTCCATTTCTAAGGAAACTAAGTTATTGGAAGAATGAACCAAAGGTAAGGGTGGAAAAGTGTGGAGGGATTGATGGAGGCAGTTTCCACGCACAGTTTCCGAAACAAAGGATAGTGTGGCAGTGTGGCTATTTTTCCCCATGGGCAGAGAGCACTCTGTAGGGAGAATCATAGCAAGAATGCACTGGTAGAAATCATACAACAACAAGAACTAACAACTTGCGTATCTTTACATTTGATTATTTAAACATTACAGAATTGCAGCTGCAACTTGCAACTCTACATCTTCTTGGTCTCTGAGGGCAGCCAGCTGTGTTTGTGTCATGTCTCTCTCTGTCAGCTGACTGTTTAATATATTAAGACCTCACTGCATGGAGAGACTGGCAGCCAATTAATGTTTTTCTTAATGTAGAATAAAGATGTCAGCACTCTTACTTTCTCAAAAAGATTTGAAAAATTTTGCCCTCATTTTTCAAGTAAATAAATGCCACAAATTCTGTCCTGAAACTCTTTGCTTCTGTGCATGTAATCCAATCTCCATATTATTATCAGTCACGCTGGTACAGAAAGAACAGTTTTTGCTCATGATAAAATCCCTCACTATTTGAAAGTTCTGTGTAATCAAGTTAGCATGCAGTTTTAATACTATGATCTTCCTAAAGATCATTAAACATAATAAACTATGACGAATCACTTGGAAAATAAAAACTAAGCATTAAATTGCCTTTATTTGGCAGTTTCAGTTGGACAAGTAACACTGCCCAGTTTTTAAAACCAGCACAATGTAGCACTGAATTGCTGCACTGTACCATGCAGTTATATCTTTATTATCTCAAGCTTGGATTTTCTTCCCTTGGGTCAGGTGGTAGTTATCTCATATACAAATGCACAGGACAAATATAAAGGCCTATTTCACAGAGCTTCAGTAGGATCCAGACTTAACTTTAGTCCTTATACTTGTGAGTAGGGTTTTTCTCCAAATTAGTACTTAAATTAGTAGTAGATACTCTCTATTAGTTGTTCTCTGGGTTTTATTTTTTTCATTTTAGACTCTCAGGTAAATGTTCCACTCCATTAATTACTGACTTGAAATCTCTAGTTTCTCATTGTTCAGATTAAGAACAAGCAGAGGGGCTAAACACAAAACATGCACATGTGTTACCTATCTGCAATCCAATATAAGCAAGATATTTTCCAGATATCTTTTCTAAGATGCAACATGGTGACTACTACGAAAATCAAAATATACATTGTTAAATTAATCTAAGATCTAATACAAATAAGTTAGATGACTTAAATGCTGTAACAATTCCAGTGTTTCCAACCTGTTAATATTCACTATGTATATAAATGTATATACGTATGGTATGCATATACATATTGTATGTATATGCCTATACATGCTGTTCTTTTGACTAGTTATTTAGTGAGTCCAGAGGACTGTGATGCTGTCAGGCTAACAACTGTAAACAGAACTGAAAACTTTGACCAGTCGAACTACTTAGTATGGGCCAAAGCATGGGAAAAAATGGCAAGGATAGGTTTTGTGCCACTGACAATTCTGGTATGACATCGGTTATTCCATTTGAGTTAACCTTACAGTAGTTCCAAGGCCTGTGGCTGCTGAGCCCTATATAATTTTACAACCAAGAATCAGCAGAATACTTGCTTGTTGAGACTACAAGAACTCAACATTGCCTGTGGGGAATCTGGCAAGCCACTACTCCTCTATTTACATGTTTTCAGTTAAATAAAAAAACTAATACACCCATGAACACTGGCTGTTGCTGAAGTTGATGATAAAACTGTCATGTAATTTTAAGGTAATATTTTCTAAGCCTCAAAAGCAGTGGAATATTCATATCTGAGAAGTACCATAATGTAAAGAATATTTAAAAAAATGAAGTGGAACTCTCGCTATTCTTTTATGGTATTTATCTGTGTTCCACACATTTCCAGAAAGAATTTAATGTAATTGTGTTTCATTGATCTCACCTGAAAAGTTAGAGCTTACAATGTTTACATATGCTCTCACCAATTACTACAACCCCTCACAATATGGTGGAGTGGTGCCTATATAAATGTGCAGGAAATGTCATGTATTCCTTGCCCTCACTGATAAGATATGTTTATATGTTTATGTTTATATGTTTCTGGTTGTTGTAGAGTTTGGCAGCCTACAGATTTTTCAGTAAGAAGCAGGCATCACAATCTGAGATGTTCCATACAGTCAGAAAAGAATGGGAGAACCTTTGTGCTGTCCCTTCTCCTGCAAGAACTGCAAATACAGGTGCAAGGACGTTTAATTCCTAGAGCATCCTCATTGACTTCTGCTAAGCTTGATATGAAAAGTGGGCTTCCCACACACTCAGTTTTAAGAATTGAGCTTCAAACATCATATTGAATTCCTAATAACTGCTACTCCACCATATTATGATTTTGCTTTCTTCTAGTAATGTGCTACAAAAAAAGACGACACATCTGCCAGGTGTCGGTTCAATCTCTCAATTCTTCCCCAAGGTGAGAAAGATGTAGCAGTGGGGCTCTTGTTTAAAGAGCTGGTGTTTATTAAACACCTTAGGAAAGCTGAGGTCAGTGCTGGCAGACGATGCGTGACAAGCAGTGAGCATTAGAGCAGTCCTCTCTTGCTCTCAGGTAAGCTCATTGAGATATAATGTCAGCTTATCGAAAAGGCTGCCAATTCGGTAGGAGAGCATTGCTGAGGATCACAGCCTTTTGCCAGAGCTTTCTGAGCAGTGAATTCAGACAAGGGAGTCTGCTGAAAGGCTGGTTTTGGATTTGAAACTGTATAGGAAGGCAGCAGAGGTAACAAAGGATATGTGATATACTTGTAATTGACTGAGGAGGTGCTCTGCAGCATTTTCCATTGGCTATCACTTCCCATATTATCCACTATTTCAGTCACGCAATGAAAAGACCATGCCGTTTGTTGGAAAGATATTTAGCAGCCTTATATCCAATGGGAGACCACAGAAACAATTGTTCGTAGCCACTTGTTGCTATCTGAGAGTTTATTTAAATTATATATTATAAATAAATTTATTTATTACAGCCTAATCTGACAGAGGCAGATTTTCTGCAGAGGGCTGCAAGCTACAACATGTTATACTCAGCAGAAGTACATTAATAACTGTGAAATAATTTCTTCTGGTTTTGTCAGTGCTAATTATCTCTTCCTCTATTTTGTTATGTTTGCAATGATGATAAACACAAGTGAGAGAGAGAAAATGGTGTTTTCCAGCAGTTTTTTATAATGACTAAACCTGAATGACCTTTCTCCTCACAACTGAGAGCAGTGGGGTGGCTGCTGTTGGGAAATGGAGGCCTTCTACTGTTTTCTACAATGGCATGTGGCAAATCCATGATACACCAAGAAACTCAGCTAAGGCAACCTGCATCGTGGGTGTCCTGGTTTTGGCTGGGATAGAGCTAGCTGCCTCCTTAGTAGCTGGTACAGGGCTATGTTTTGGAGTTAGTATGAGAACAATGTTGAAAACAAACCAGTGTTTTAGATGTTGCTAAGCAGTGCTTACCCTTGGTCAAGGACTTTTCAATTTCTCACACTCTGCCATTGAGGAGGTGCACAAGAAGCTGGAAGGAACATAGCTGGGACAGCTGACCTGAAGAGGCCAAGGTGGATGTTCCACACCATAGAACATCATATTCAGCATATAAACTGAAGTGAATTATATGGATGGGTACAGTCACTGTTTGAGGACAGGGTGGGCATTGGATAGTGAGCAACTGTATTCTGTATCACTTGTTTGGCTGGCTTCTTCCTAAATTTTATTATTACTCTAATGTAACATCAGTATTAATTTTTATAATTAGCACTCTTCTATTTTGTTTCATTTATTAAATTACTGCTGTCTCAGCCCATGAGTTTGCAGGATTTTTTCCTTTCCCTGACTCTGCTACCCATCCCATGGCAGAGCAGAGGCAGGGGGAAATAAATAAGCAGGCTTGTGGTACTTGATTAGCAGCTGGGGATAAACCCTGACAATGGATCTTTACTTGGAAAGAACTTTGTCTTGGATCAAACAAGATAACAATTGTGACCATACCCCTGACAATCTGAGCTGAGGACACTAATAACTTACACAATCATTCTTCCACAATTGGTTTCTTAACAATAAATTCAATAGGAGACCCACTGGACTGCTGAAAGCACACTTAATGTTATAAACCTGTCCCTGCATGCAAGTTTTTTTCCAGAGTTACAGATAAAAGCAGCAAAATGCTTCAGACACTGTCTGTACTGCTACACTGAGTTGTATTGCCAAGACTATCATTCTCATTATTTTTTTTGAACTAGATGTGAACATAATACTGTGCGTTGTTCAAGATTTAGCACTTTAATAGTGCTTAACTATTGCCTACTTGCTAAATTAAATCCTAAAGCATCAGCAGAAAGTAGTTAAATTACCATGGTTAAAATTCTCATCAGCAAGGACCAAACTCAACAGATATCTCAACAATGACATAAGCATGATTCACCACATTAGGATATCCTTGAGCATTTGAGGTTTTGAAATATTTACAACAATGTTCTTTAGTGGAGTCAAATATAAGAATACACTAATGGAAGTTGTCTCTGGGTTTTTGATTGCTTATTTTTACTGAATATTCAACATCTGTCCTTTTCATGTTGCCGTTTCAATTATTTGACCCATTTTGAAGCATCTGGATTTAGAGAATTCATGATATTGATTCTGCCAAAAGAAAATGTCCATTCATGGCTACTAGCAAGGAGGGAAAGATAAGAAACTCTCATCATTGCTAAAGCACGTACTGCTAAGTATCAGCATCTAAAATGTCCATATAATGAAAGAAAATAGATTTAAAAAGAATCATAGGGGTTTCTCCAGCTGTCTTCTGCAGAACTGGGAAACATGGAATATCATCAATGTAACTCTGGATCTGACAGCAGTGATGATCCACATAAAGTTATATACCGTGAGACTCATGGCTAAAGATTGCTACTGAGTAGAAATCTCACTGATTCAGGGGATTTTTGCCTGATATCCCACACAAACTCTTCTCATTGTATCTAATGTAGCAATACAAAAACAGAGTAACAGCATAAGAATTTGTGGAAATTACAAAGAGCTCTATTAACAAGACAATTATGAAGCCTCTGTCACTTGTGATCTTATATACAGCACCATGCTTTGTTGATAACCTTACTTTAGGATCATCTAAGAAAAAAAATCCTGAGCAACTTTAAGATTAGAGCTATATGACATTCACCTGAGAACAGATCAGGTAAACTCAACTCCCAGTGCCCTAGAGTCAAAATCCAAACATTAGGCTTTTACAGTTTTTTGATTCCTTAATTTTTAACAGGCTTCTACTTCAGATTTTGAAAAAAAGCTGATTTTTTCCCCCTACTTCTGTGACACTGAAGTTCTGTGAATACCCCCATCTCTAAGTAGGAAGAAGCACCCAAAAACAGTAAGCTCCTGAGATGTGATTCTGTCCTTTCTAATGTGACAAATCAGGACTTTTGGTGGTCCTATTGGCAATATTTTCATGTGTGACATCCCTACCTAGACGGACCTGAAGGATTAAAACCTGCTACTCAATAGCATTGTCTCTAACTCAAAACAATATGCATATACATACTCAGAACAATTCCTCAGTGGAATAAAACACACAAAACCAAAATGCAACCCCACCTCAACTCCCCAAACCAAACCCAGCTGTAATTACAGCTGTAGCAGCTTGTTTGTGGTTGTTATGGAGTGAAATACACTGCTAAAGAGCATCTCTTTCTCCAATGACTAGTAAACTCTTCCTTTTGGAACCTCCCATGCTATTGAGGATTATAATGGACATTGATCATTCATTACCCATGAAAATCTATTATGACTATGCTATTCTGGCATATTCAGACAGACTCAGCTCCTGAGGATGACTCTCAAAGTTCCAACAGCAATATAGTTTTATGTAGGCATGAAGGGGATGCCTGATTAAGAAACCATCTGGTGAGTTCAAACTATTTTAACCCATTAATTGAAAACCTGCCTTTAGGGCAGGTTCTCCTGAAAGAGAATAGCTGATCATTTCAGCTGTGTGAAACGCAGCAAACCCAGCTACCACACAGAACAGAGCTGTTAGCCAGAAGTTGTGTCCAGAAACTCAGAGCTACTGCAAAAACACAGCAAATGATAAACGACAGAATCAGTTCTCAAGATGCAATGACTCACATAATTTTTCAGCAGGAATTGTCTGTGACTCAGGATTGCTAAGGAGCTCCGGTGACCGCGTGGGCTCCTTGCACACCCCACACTCTGTACGCAGTCGGACAAGGTTTCCTTACCAGCTCATCCCTGCGTTTCCCACAGCAGAGTCCCACATGGCTGGATCCTTACGAGAATTTCATAGCAGCGCAGCAACACAACTACCAGCCCGAGCTGGTGTCAGCCAAAAGATTTCCCGAGGTTTTACCCTCACAGTCTGCGCACCCAGACAGTCTGAGGGCTTCCAGCAGAGTCATCGGCACCTGCTGTGTCTCTGAGTGTCCCCACCTGGCCGCACGGCCCCGGGCCCTTTGCTGCGCAAAGCCTCGGCGCTTCGCAGACCGGGGCTCTCTCCACACAGGGCTCAGCCCTCGCTGCAGCTGCTCAGCGAGCTGCCAGCACGGCATGTGCTCCTGGGCACAGGGGCATATTCGGCCATTGGAGTGCTTTCACCTGCCGGCCTCGGGATCTCGCCAAAACCAGCTGCACCTCAGCCCTCAGCACTGCGCTGGGGCGAGCGGAGCCCGACTATGCGAAGGATTTAAAGTAACCTTCTCAATAAAAGTGAGTTTTCCTGAAAAACGGACTAGAAAAATTACCATTTTAAAAGATAAGATGCAGAATGATTTTGGTTTAGAAACAAAAGAGAAAGAATGGGAGAAGACTGTAAACACGAACCCACAACATCCTCGCAGCGCAGCCTTTTAACTCGGGGCGCATCTTCCCTTCAGCAAACCCCCATGGCCTGAGCCACCCCGTGCACAGCCCCCGTGGGTGCTCAGGACTCTGCCCTCATTAATCCTACAGGCTCCCTCACTTTCCACGGAGCTCAGCTAAAACCTTCTTCCCACCAACTTCCAAAACCTTCCCTTCCCTGTGGATGCCCAGCAGCTTGCATGGAAGTGCCCTAGTGCAAGAGGCAGCTGGTGAAAAGAAGGAGGCAGTTTTCTCCTTTACTACTCAGCTGTTCTTTCTTGAGGCAGAATGCTGTCAAATACACATTAAATTGCAGGCAATTCGACAGACAGTGTATTGAGTCTTGTACTTTGAAAAAAACTGAGTAGGGAGATGGGCTGATGTGATTTGGCAGGTAATGTATCCCCCAGACACCTCTTTGGGGGTCAGCAATCTCCTGTGCCTGTGCTCAGCCTGTCAGCCCCTGAACCCATCACTCTGGGGGCACTTTCTGAAAGTGGTTCAAATAATGTGTGGTGGGACTGGCTTCACCCAGGGCATGTTTGCAGCAAGGTGGGAATGGCAGGTATTGAGCAATGCCAGGGTTCTTTTAATACCAAAATATAGATGTCTATCAGTGTTGCTGGCCTGTGTAGATGTAATAGAGTTTGTTTCAAACTTGTGTCTGTTTTCTGACTCAGTACTAATAAAACACAAAGGGCATTTATGTACGCATAGTGTATTAGACTGAATTTGTTGATTTGGTCTATTTTGATTACTGAAACTTTGATCTTCATGGTCTTCAATTTTTTGGATGTAGTTTATTCAAAATTATATATGCTCTCCTTTAAAATCCATTTACCAGTGAGGTATCAAAACCATAATCTTTTTGATGCAATTTAAATATAGCATGCTAAGAGGATCAGTTCATGAGTTTTAGGCCATGAGCAGGAAATTAAATAAAGGGATTTAAAAAAAATAAAAGAAAAAAGAGGGGGAAACATACTTGTTTGTTTTTTAATTTTTCTTGACTTTAAGTATTCAATATTTAAGTATTGTTTCAAACCTAAGAGAGTCAATGGGGACTTTGGTATCTCTCAAAAACAGGATTCTGAGTAGGTCAATAATCTCCAGAACAATAATTTTTATATCAAGAAGTCCAGTAAAATTTAAAATGTTTACTCTTGACTGATTTTCCAGGACTTTAACTATGCAATCAACAGATAGAGTATGTTTACATATTGGTAGCAGTCAGTGAGTCACTATTTAGTATTTACATTCAGTGATGGTGCTGATACCAGATTGTGATATCTCTGCAAGTTCCATATGGGCTTTTTTTTTTGCACTTTTGGTCTAACAGACAATTTTATCTCATCTTGTACCTATGTATCTAAAGCATATTTCTGTAGATTTTGTTTGAAGGAAAAAATTGTATTATCTGAAGCAAAGCATATGTGGGGGGAATGGTTGCATGACATCTTTTGGCAGTATTTCTTTGTGGCAAATGCTGAAGTTATTGGAGAGCTTTTCAGAGCAAAGTGTTGCCTATCGGAAATAAGAATTTGTGGAGGGTTGACCTTGGCTGGATGTCAGGTGCTCTATCACTCCCTGCTCAACTGGACAGGGTAGAGAAAATATAGCTAAAGGTTCATGGGTTGAGATAAGGATGGGGAGAGATCAATCACCAGTTGCTGTCACAGGCAAAACAGACTTGAGTTGGATCTGTTACTGAAGATTTACCCACTAATAAATCAGTTCTGGCTACTCCTGATTGAACTTCCTTGTTCTTCATGTCCCTTAAAATGTATTCAAGGATTGGGTGCTCCATCTATTTCCCAGGTATTGAGGCTGACCAGCCTCTAGTTTCCTGTGACCTTCCCTTAGAGGAAATACCAGGATTTCACCTTGTCCATCAATTGTTCAAAATAATTTGAACCAATTACTTGCAAAAAAAATCTTGCTAACTGTCAGTTTGATACTGCAAAATCCTGAAAATCTCTTTCTGTGGCTTAGCAGACTCTTTTGATTTGTTAAGTATTGCTTAAAATACCAGCATCTCCAAAATTCAAAAAATGTCCGGAATTATTTGGAGTTGCTTGGAATTGTTTGCATGCCTCCTGTCAATTATCTCTGTATTCTCCAGTAAGTATTACAAAATCAGTTCCTTAAATAGAATCATTACTCTTAGTTAGTAACCATTAGTTATTCAAAGAGCCAAAGCTAATTGCTTTGTATTCTAGTGATCTTTCCTTCCTGCTCTCTGAGGACATGACTTTTGGCAAGATCCCAGCAATCCGCCCCCAGATGTCTCCTCTCCTCATTGCTTTCCTGTGCCAGGGCCTCCCTTAGTTCTGGACCATGCTCTCTGCTACTGCCTGCTCTATAATCTCCAGGCAGAAAGACTGGAATCACACGGGGGTGATGAGGAGAAATGTTGGTGTCTTGAGCCCAAGGCAGAAAATCTTTCAAGGCACTCTGAAATGATAAACAGCATTCTGCAGGAAGTTCAGAGCTAAAGATCTCCTACAGACCCTAGGTGGATTCCATGACGGAAATCACAGGATGCACAGGCTGTTTCTCTTTTAAGGTGAGCTATTACCACAAGGCCTAAAATGCAATCACTAATCTGCAAGATCTGGTTTCTCTGCCTTTCCCTGAGTTGCAGAGCAAGGTGACTTCTGATTTAGGGTACGGAGCTGTTGTTCATTCTCTACTATTCCCCACTTCCATTATTAATGCCTGCTACCACTGGTACTGATTCTTTATACTTCCTAAACAGGGTGTGGTAAACACTGTTCTGCGAGGCAGGAAGAAAATTATTTGTGCCAGTCCAAAGATGAGGATACTGTGAGAGATAGAGATAGCATTGGAACTGGATCTGCCTTTACTGATTGTTTGGCTGACAAGGGTTTATAGCAGGACCTGTGTCTCTCAGGGTACCCTTAACAACTATTCACCAGCACCAGCAGACACATCCTTTATACCAGTCTGTGCTACAGAAAATTAGATATGGGTTTATGGTTGTTTTATTCCCCTTCAGAATCTGTCAGTCTGAGCGACTGGCTGCTTTATCAATGCTAAGGCAAACCTTGATCAAGAAGACATCTTCTCTGAGTGCTCTGCTTCTGTCACCTACTCCATGAGACTTTGCAGTGTAGTCCATTGTGCAGGCTGAGCAGGTACCACACACCTGCAGCCATTTCTCCTGAGAACAGCTTTGTGCTCCTGGAAGGTAATTACTACATCTTCCTCTGTGGCAACAACTTTGAGGAAGTGCTGGCCATGTTGAGCTTTGGCCCCTTTGAAGATAAGGAGGATGGCAGCCATTCTGAACAACAACATTTTAGGAGTGTTTATTCTGTTTCTTTGGGGCTGGTTTATAACAAAAGCTTGGCATCATTAGAGCAATACACAATTTATAAACCCCTACAGTATATGAAGGCAAGGGTGGAAAGAAATCAATGTGGTGTGCACTGCCCCCTCTGAAAAGCATCTCCTCTGAGGAGAGTGTAATACTGTCCACTTGCTTCTCCTCTGTGAAAGGAAACTCCTAAAACTGCAGGTATAGGAAGTCTGATATGATGAACAAGGAGATGATTTAGAAAGAAAATCTTTGCATTAAGCATAACAAGTACATGAAATATAAAAGGGCAAGATGTATTTTTCTAGTCTATTTGCTACTAGATAAATAGATAATTGAAATGGTACTAGAGGCTCTTCCAATTCACTTTACCTTTTGTGTTTGGGGGTCTCCATTTCTGCTTGGGAGGCTTGGAGAGGACTTTCCCTTCCCAAGCAGCCTATGAGAGGGATATCACTCCATGTCGTGATATTTCATATAAAAATGCTACCTTCAGAAATTCAAAGTGGAAATGTGTGCATGATCTCCCTAATACCTAATCACAGAAATCTATTTGAGCAGAAGTAAAAATATTTGCTAAATGGTATAATAGCATATAATACATAAGTGGTGTAACAGCAAAACTGACTCCTGTCTGTCCACGGGCAAAAGCCTCTGGGCTTCCCTCAGCGTGTGACCGGAAATCCGCTATGTCATACAGAGAATCCGTGTGCCTTGGCAGTTCTGCAGTTTAAACTTGATTGCCCACCCAGAACTCCCTATTGTAATCCTCAGGGAGACTTGGCTGCTTCTGCATGCACTCCACTGTCCCTTAATTGATTAATATTGCTTCATTTATAAAGTTCCACTGGCAAGAAGTGACATTTGTATGGCTGCATTTGGATGGTGTTTGATATATTGCTGAGTACACAATGGCTGTCAGATTTGACAGCACAGTAACAGCACTGCCCATATTTTATATGCAATTGTGCAAAGTGATTTGGGCATTTCTGAGTTTGAAAGCTGAAAAATTCTTCTTTGATCTGCACACAAATTAATTATTTAGAAAAACACCTTCACAGGTTTTCCCTTTTGGGTTTACATAGAACAGGAAAAAATTGGACCTGACATACATAGGCAAAATCTACTGCTCCATAGGAATCCTTCCCTGGATTTACACTGGTGCCACACAATAACATTTATCTATTTGTAAAAAGAAATACATTCATATTGATATTTATATTTGTTGATGTAAGAACTGCATGAACATGACTGGTACAGTCCCGATAAGTAGTAAGCAAGAGGTTTTGTGTGTGCTATTGGCAGGAGCAGGTGTGTCTAGTGATAGGTGCTTGGATTTTTCTGAATGCCTGCTTATACATGAGCAAAGAAGTTATTTGTAGAAATCTCAGCACGAAATAATTGAGTTTTCCTCATTTAATTTAAAAGTATCCATTGTTAATCATGTGGAAAAGAAAATAAATAACTGTGAGGGAGAGCAAATAAATTTTTTTTTCATTTTTCTTTAATTATTTTTAAGAAAAGCAAATACATAATTTCATTGAAAGGCTCTATTTTTCTTCTGTTTTTTGTAACATATTTTTTTATATTTAGTGTGATCTTTACCTATAATTTTAATATCATCATGTTTCTTTATATGAGACAATAGTGGTCATAAATGAGGATGTAGTAAGTTTAAGAAACAAAGGATCCAAATTTGCCAAAGGTATGGGTAAGAGAATGACCTTACTTCTAAAGCGTTTTCCTCAGTTCACATCTCGGATATTTCTATTTTTAAAATGTTTAGCAAACACCTTTAAAATGCTGTCATGAATGAGACAAGTAACTTTAAAAAGTAATGAGAAATCTTCCAAACATACAGAAAAACCCAGTAAATAACAATCCAAAATTACATGCCATCACAAATACAAGATGCTGAGGCTAGAATGCCAATAAACAATAAGAAAATAGTTCAGAATATAAGGATAAATTGTGTACTTTGATATCTAGTAATGCTAAAAAGATACACAGGAGTGGGATGCCTATTTCACTACCAACATCTGATTGAATTTAACATAAACATCTTTATCTATTTTTATCATTAAAATAATAGTGTTATATTTATTGGGGACCTGCCTGTTCATATATTAAGGGTTTTTTTTACATGGCTGCATGAAGCATGTCAGCTAGAAATACTGCTTGGGATCTTTGTTTTAAATATGCTAGTAGTCTCATGGGTGAGAACACTAGGTATCTGGAGCTGATATTGAGACAGGGTTTTAACCTCTTCCTCATGTGTTTATTTCTGTTGTTTTAACAGATAGTAAATATTCAGGAATCTTGGAAGCCAATGTGATAAGATTCTTTAATTTTCCCTCACCAGCCAGGCCATCTAGCCCACAAAGTCTGATTTAATGTACAGAAAAAAATAAAGAGGAAAATAAAAGTACTGGATTTGTTTTCATAGTGATAAAGTTTTATGGAGAAACTCTTGCTGTGTGTAGAGTTGGAGTGAGCTCTATGTGGCTCACTTTTGTGGAAAAAAGGAACGGGCTCTCCCCTGCCGAGCAGTACAACAGACAACAAATAATCTGCTCATTTATCAGAGCTGGGAATGCAGGAGAAAGCATTCACAGCAAGGAACTCCTGAACTCTGGTTAATGAGCAGTCTTACTGCACCTAGAAGACAGATCACAGATGGATGTTAACATTTTTCTCAGTCTGTTGTGTATCCGTGGATTAAATGGGGGACGTTTAGTTTGAATCAAGCAAGATAGTCTACATTTTAGCATGTTTTGAAAGGTAGTTTACAGTATCTGGAAAATGTAGACTATAGATTTCTGTCAGCTAAGAACTGTGTTATTGCCTATTGATGAGAAACCATCTTGATGTTAACTTTAGCTCAGTTGAACAAGATTTCAATTCCAAATAATAGAAGTAATGATATTCTTCTATGCCTGTTGTTGCTTAATAGGGTCAGTAATCCACATCATATCTTATTTTCTTTGTGAGTGCAATTTAGGAATAGTGAAAAGAATGCAGGAACAGACAGAAAAGATGATTTTCTCCAGTTACTTTAACTACCCCAATAGATGAGAATGACTATTCATAGCGTCAAGCAATGCCAGGCAATCTGCTCTGGGGCATAGAATAACTCTCTTGTTTTTTTTACTGATGGGAACATTTGTCATTTGCAATTGCCAGACTGTACATATGTTGGCATTAGATAGATTCTCAGTATGCTTCTTGAATATTTTCTGCTTACCAAATGATTTGTGGCTGAAAACAAATCTGAGGAACCCCTGTCTTCACTAATAAGCTAATCAGACAGTTCTGTTCCCTCCCCAGTCTGTGGGAGTACAAACTCATGTCTCTTATGGTTCATTGGGGTGCACTGATCACCATTAAACTGCCTCCTAGTCTGGGCAGAAATGCTCCTTTTTACACTCTTATTGATGCTGTGCCACAGTGCAGTAAGATTCATGGAAGGGAAATAAAGAAAATGAGAAGGATCACAGCCCTGTAGCTTCTGGGGCAGGGCATTCATCTGGGAGGTTGAAATATCTCTGTTAGGCCCTGAAAAAGCTCTAGCTCAGTAATTTTGTTATGCTGTCATTTAAACCCAGGAGTAATTCTGTGTTACACTGTCACCAGCATTGTTATAATTTCACACATACTTGGGTGCAGTTTAAAAAGAATTAAATTTTCTGTCCTATTGGACTTAGTGAAGCACCAGACTAGGGAGGTTCGTTAGCAGGGTTCAAGGGAGGTTCATGGCTGAAATGGTGTGTCCATCACAGACCTTTGCAAAAACAGCAGTGCTAAATGCTTACAGGTCTCAGTGATAAAATCCTGAAGCCAATTGCTTGAAAAATACATTTGCACACATTTTTTTTCCCTACAATGAACTAATGTAAATGGAGGCAGTGTTTACTTCTGTGTGCATTTTCCCCCCAAATCCAAACCTCAGAAAACTGAAATGTCAGGTTGCATTTTAAGAAATGGCTCGTGTAATCAAATCAGTGCAATTCTGTGTCGTGGCAGATTTTACTGGCTGACAAAAAGAAAGGGAAAACTGATTCCAAATAGTTGTGTGTAATACATTATCTTGTTCTGTGTTATTTAAATAGTCCTGGTATCTGTAACTTCCACCTGTTACATATCAGGGAAAGCAGCACATGCTAAAGTGTGGTAGAAAATTGTCTTTGTGTCATTTTCTTTCCATCTTCATCCAAGATCAGCCATGTGGCTGCCTTCTACACTGACTGTCTGAGTCAGTTTTTTGTGTTCACATTGCTTCTAATTTTCTCATGGGTATTAATTATAACTTCATTGGCTGGAAGTAGAGTTCCTGCCCTTTCGGAATTGTCATTGTGTTGCTGTCATGATTCCAGAGAGCAAACACTGTGCTTGCTTCCCTCTGGGAGTAGCAGTTCTTTCCTGTTTTGGAGCAAAGTCAGTCTCACCTTTAACCACTATGGTAGCATCACAAGATTTTCACAACCAGGATTATTAGCTTTTAAAGTTTGAGGGCTTTTTTTTTTTCCCTCAGATATATTTTCCTCTCCAGGGAAACAGTTATTCTGTATTTCTGCCTGCTGTGTCAGGTGGAAGGAGAAATTTAAAGTCTTCTAGCCATCATTATCCATCTGTAATTCTAAGGCAAAAATGCACTGGATTGACTTAAATACTGCAGTTAAAAAAAAACCAAATTAGATTGTGAATTCTCAGTGAACACCAATGAGGGATCTCATGACAATGAATATGAGTGAAAAATAATTATATGGGGAAGTGTCTGCAAAGCTTAATTTTGGACCAGTAATGGGCCATATTTGAACCCCATTCTGTTATTAGTAATTCCAAGGGACTCTGCATAAACCAGCTTTCCCTCCTGGTACTACCCATGAGTAACTTCCTGAGATAGGCTGGTTGCAGGAGATTGCAACAGGCTCCCAGCAGATCTGTCTGTGGCTGTAAGGACTGTGAACAATACCAGGAGAGAAAGTTGGTTAATAAGTTACAGTGCCCTCAGGTTGGTTTATTGTGAGTGACCTGGATCATGGTGCATGCTTTACAATGAAGGAGTTCGCAGTGTCTTGTTTGGAGTACCCACTCTGAAGTGTGTTAGAATATATGCAGTCAAAAGCCAATGGGAAACCAGCAGCTCATTTAGAAGAGCATGTTACTGCAGGAAAGTAAATAGCAAACTTTCAGAGGTCACAGACCGGTCTATTGCTTTCTTTTTTTTCTCTCTTTTTTTTTTTTTCCTGTATTCTGTGATTTGGACAGCACAGTTGGCTGACAGAGGATCTAATTAGAGGTCACACAGGGCATGAGACTGGCAACTGTCACCCTCCTGGGGGAACAAGTTTGGGTCTGTATTCTTTGGGCTTGCCTGGGAATAAAGGGAGCAAACATGATAATGAAGAGACTGGTATTACTGTTTGCAGGCTTCCTGTCCTTTCCCCCTTTCTTTGGTCAATGAATTCCTACCAGGGAAAGGTCCTTCTTACCATTTTCCATTTCCTGTACAATGTCTTTATTTTTTCAGCCCCACCATATGTTGCCAGTGAATTTTGACAGAATACTACTGCTTGATGTTTATTCAAATAGTTTCATCTTTGGAACACAGTATAAAGGTCATCTGCTGCTTGCAAATTCTCACAAGGCTGGGATGGCAAATGGTGTTAGTTTTGCTGCAGCAGAAAATGGAGAAGTGAGTCATCCATGATTGCAAAGTTTGCTGGCATAACTGCTAGAGAGAGAGAGAGCTCTGTACTAACCTCTCTAGAAATGGTTCCTAGCAAAGGAATTTCCCTTTTCTTCAGAAAAGTTGAGGTATTCAGTCAGAGTTATTAGAGTAATCTTTTAAAGCTCCTCCTTTTCTGACTACCCAGCTTCATCCCCAGATGGCTGACATAGCTGCTGTGTGATTTCTGCCTATGGTGATGCTTTTGCTATTTGTCTTCTTCCAGTCAATCTTTTTATCCATCTTTATTCGCTCTATGTGCTCACTTTCTTAATATCTCTTGGGACAGAAATGTACAAAGCAAAGTAGGTGGCTGCCAGCACTGAGTCCTGAAGTGCATAAGGTGACATTGCTGCTTGACCTGTGTTCTTGGAGGCTGGGTGCCAAGCTGAGAAGGACAACTTCCTTCTAAATGTTACAGTTTAGAAACAAGATTATAATTATAGCAACAGTGCATTTGCCAACATCAGCTGATCTTTGAAAATCATGTTCCTAGGCAATGCAATATCAAACAGATTAGCATAAAATGAGAGATAAATTGTAGGATTTACCATATAAGTTACAATACTGTATAAATGATGGCATTCTACTTGCCTTTTCCATCATACAGCTACCACAATTCGCCAATTCCATTTATCCTACCACTTACGGTCTGTATTTTGCCAATATATCCTGGCATTTATGATCCGTGCTTTGCCAATGGCGTGGCGGGGGAGAGGTGAGAGATGAGGGCGGAGAAGCGGTGACTGGAGAGCGGCCCCTGGGGCAGAGGGCGCCGGAGCGGCGGCAGCAGCGGAGCCGGCGCCGCGGCGAGTCGGGGAGCGCAGCGCGCCCCGCTGCATCACCCGGCCGCGGGCTGCGCCCGCACAGCCCTGCGCTCCGCGCCAACGCTGAGGGGTTGCGAGCTCCTGCTCGGCAGAACTGGAAGCCCCAGCTCCCGTCCCCACCTGCGCAGCCGGGAGAAATCAGGGCTGGCTGCGGGAAGCTCGGACTGGGACTCAGGGGGGTTCTCTGCAGCGGGAGTCTGGAGAGCTGCGCATCTCCCCTCCTACTATGCGGCGGCAGACGGAACTGATTGCTCAAGCACCTTTGGCCTGCGATGACCTCTAAACATCACAAATAACATGTTTTCTCTCTGAGTAGCAAATTCGTGTGACAGTGTAGTGAAGAAAAAAAAAAAAAAACAAAACCTGATAGGGTTCCATCTTCTGGGGCATTATGTTCTTCAGTCAGGCTAATTTTCTGCATATGACTGTATATTTTCATGTTATTGCCAGAATTGTTTTGTATTGTTGCTTAAATTGCTTCTACGCTTCATGCCAGGTCTAACTGCGCTTCAATGGTGGGTAAATAATAACTTTAGAATGCAAGAATTATTCCTGGTAGTTAACCGATATGCCAAAGTGAAAGTAGTGGATGTAGTACTATTGGACATATTCCAGATATATGGATAAAAATATGTAAATGGGTTTTGTTGAACACCTCTGCATGAATATATGTGCATATACATATACATATACATATACATATACATATACATATACATATACATATACATATACATACACATTTTTAAAGGAAAAAAATGCTAATTAAGAAGTAATCTAAAAAGAAAAAAAGTTTGATTTCCCTGGTATTAGCCTAATTTATTGGCCCCACCCAATGCTGAGACATAGTAAACAAAAAGCTTCATTGCAGCTGTGTGCATCCAGCTGTGGAAGCACAGTTCTTCAGCTGCAATGCATGAATGTGACTTCTTATGTATTGTACAGTTGGGAAATTATTTCAGTGCTGAAAACAGAGCTCTCTGTTAGATTGTATCAGATCAAATTAGATCTAATACAAGCATTATTATAAAATGCTTTTCTGAAGAATGTAACATAAAATCATTTCTTGGCTTACTAGTTTGATTTTATTCTGTCTTTCAGAAAATTGTTAAGGCTGAGACCTTAGCACCTCTTCAGAAGTGTTGGTAATCAGTAATTTCAGGATGGCTTTGAGTATTTTCACAGACTCAGTTGTAGTAATTTCTCTCATCAGTCCATGATAGAGAGAAATTAAACATAAGATAGTAAAAGGGGTGTTAATCTCCAGTGGATTCTGTTCTTGGAAATGGAGGGGATTAAGAAGCAGAAATGTATGTTTGGTATTTAAGCAATGCTGTGGAACAGCTCCTGGGTATTGCAGCAATATTGTGAGGCTACATCCCTTGCAAGACATCAGTTATTGCCAGTGTTTGGCTTGGTAAAGCTATGTTGTCATTACTGAGATATGGGATAAAGCATTGAAACTCTAAGGATCTAAGGAAAAAATGTCAGCTGTGGAAGATAGATGAGAGAGAGATAGATAGATGTGAGAGTTGCTGAAAATAAATAAAGCAGTTGAGAGACTGGATTTTAAAACCTGGTTGTAAAATCTGTGGAGATATGAGCAGAATAGAAAAGGGGCCTTAAATGTTTTTTTGGTTTTTTTCAGTGGATGCTAACTTGCAGATAATTTGTTTTTCCTTAATCACTGGTTACAAGGATAATAGTATATTTCTTACTCTTTCTCTGTCATTAAGGGGAATTTGTTCCAGGGCCCAGCTACCTTCTGGGTGAAGAACATTTTCCTAATGTCCATCCAATCTGAATGTCCCTTGACACAGCTTTATACCATTATGCATTATCAGGGGTTGTAGTTACATTTAATAGGATTATTCATTAATTTTTGCATAACTTGCCATCTATTTTCAGAAATAGAAAAATTGTTTACAAGTATTGTGATTCAGGGCCTGAGTCCATCTGCACAGGGGCATTTAAAGAACAGAAGCATTCAAAAGTATTCAAAAAAGTGTTATTAATAATCAATTAGTATCTATCAATTTATATGGGGTCTGAATTAGATGCAAATCTCTTTCTGTACATTCTGTCTATGAACATTTTTTCCAGTCATAAGCTTCCAGATCTGTATTGTGCTATTACAGTGAGTTTCAGTATTTTCTGTCTCTTTCTCTCAGCCTCCTGGTGTGGTCAGAGGGTTACTTTTATCGGCTGCTGTCCACTGGAACAGCAACATGGCACCTTAGGCAAAGCATTCTATTTTTATGCGAAAATAAAAGAGCAAAAATATCTGCGCAGCGTCCACAGCTTTTGTTGATGACACAGATCTTTTCCCTTGATCCCTTTCCCTAATAAGGAGTAATGTTGCCATCTGCTGGCAGAGGACGAGGACAGGCTGCTTCTGGTGCTCTCTTCATGAAGCCGATGTGTTCCCTTGATGAGTTACAAATCCTTTCTTCCTCCCCGTGTTTGATTCAGTGATCTTGGCCATATCTTTAACACACCGAGGCAATTATTCCTGTGTGAGGTCCATGAGTTATTTATGAAGGTTTGAGTCAGAAAGCCATCTACACGGAAAGTTTTCCTTTCAAGCATCCATTGGCTTTGTCTTAATAAAGGAGTTTAATAAAATATGGATGATGTGATCCTCATTATTATTTAATTAATTGGTGAAACAATTTTTTTCCTATGAAATAGGGAATAAATTGATGCCTTTGCTGTAAACGAGAGGTCTTTTTCATTTCCACCTGCACAATAAAAAAAATTTTTCAGATCCTGTAATCTCAGTCAGAGGTCTGAACACAGAGCCAACAGATAGACAGCTGGTCCCTCAGACCCCGCTCATCTGTCTTTTAATGCCTAGTTCATGAATGGATGCCTTAAATTATTGACTTAGGAATGCTGGGGCTATGTTGCTGCTTTGCAAGGGTGGGGATACCAGAACAAGGTACAGATTCAGTGCCAGTTGACACATTCTTCTTTGCTCTTGAAATATGTACTCCTTAGATACCCCTGACCTGGGCCATTGTCTCGTAAGATACAGAAAAAAACACTAACATCTCTCTGATACTTTTAATGGCCTGATGACATATCTAGCAGGTTATTCCTAGGACTTCTCTTAGTTTAGCTTGGAAGAGCAATTCATATTCCTCATCTCAGTTTGAGGGAAACTTCTCAAGACTGGCTTCACTTTAGTTCACAAGACTCAGTTTTTAAATCTTTTCTCTCTAGCTACTGCCTCTTTGTAAAATAACTTTAACTGATTTCTTAGAAAAGTTTTATAACCCCATTTTGCTTATTTCCCCAGATGTTAAGTGTTATCTCAGTGCAGCTCCTGGAAATGTAGGAAAAGTTAAAAAAACCCCAAAACTCCAAATAAAAAAAACAAACAAGCAAACAAACAAAACCACAAAACCAAACCAAAACAAAAACATAAAACCAAAAACCCAAACAAAAAAACCCAACCAAACAAACAAAAAAAAAAACCCAAGCAGTCCCCAAATCTCCACCACCACCTGTGAATGCACCAGAGAACTGTTTCACCTGAGAACATCTGAAATTCAGCAGATGCTGAGAAAAGGAAAATGTATAATACCTATATTCAAAAGAAAAGGATAAATTTGATCAAACAGCCTTTTCTTCTTATCTGAAACATAATTTGGCTTTGTTGCTTTTTGTCTCCTGAACACAAAGTAATGATACTCTTCCTCTTTTCATAAAACTGCTGAGGAGACAGATGGAGAAAATTTCCTGGTTTGACCTTGCTTAATTTTGCAGACTTCATGTATGTTGCAGGAGGCTGATGGTTGAAAGCCCAGGCCTTTTGAAGGCTATGGGAATGCTTTTTCATGAGTAAGCACAGAGGGGCTCTGTAGGGTGTGTGATACTACACCATTTGCTCAGAAAAAGAGAGCAGTATTTCTGATGTTCGTCATCTTTACCAACTGCTGCATGAAAAATGGTGCTTTTTGGTTGGAAATGGAATATTATAAATTTCTTCTCTGTGCAAACAAATGCTATGTCTGATGCCTAGACATGGGTTAAGTGTTGGATATAAAATGCTGTGGACAAGAGGAAGCAGTAGCTTTTCATTAATGTACAAATCTCATCCATGTGATAAGGTGGTGAACGTAAATTGCACCAGTGTCTAGAGAGAAATCATTCTGACTTCCTGGTGTTTTGGCAATTAAAGGCCAAGTTGTAGTAAATGCTACTTAAGTTCAAGGATGAGGAAGGAAACATGGCAGGAATTTGCAAAGAACCTTCCCTAGTTTAGGCCTACGCAGATGGCAGTGTGGACAGATCTTGAGAGATCTCAGATCGCAGCTGTTGTGTGACGTTGTTTGAACTGAAAGTTTCCTCCTTCCTTGTCTCCTGGGAGAAGCAACTGGTTGGGGTTGCTGCACATGACAGAGCATACCTGGCATGCTTCTAATGAACACACTGGTCTTTAGGCAGGTGTATACTGCAGAGAAAGTATTTGTCAAACCACCTGCAGAAGAAAAGATGATTAATGCAGAAAATGAAAGCTAATCCTCCCTGCCCCACATGGTTGAAACTGGATCAGAATTTCCTTTGCTTCTTCATATGCTTACTTTTGTAATAGCAGGGAAGGAAAGAGAAAGAGGAAATTCCTTGGATGTAGTTGAGGGACAAAGCTGTCTCCCACCATTTCATCCCTAGGCCCTGCAGGATAGTCTTTGAGGTTGGAGGACCATAAAAGGGGCATGCATTGGAGTTGAAGCAGGAGGCTAAGAATATATAGTTAATTTGAGCAGATGAAGAGTGGAGTAAAATGAACAGAAAAGTAAGGAACTGGGATTTGAGAGGGAGGGGACTGGGAGATGACAGAGAGGGGGGACTAACAGGAACTTGGATGCCCTGAATTCTCAGGCAGACTTTTCTGTAACCTACGTTACTTCCTTTAGCCTAATTTTATTTGCTGTTTTATTAATTACAAATTCCTTATTTCTCAGTGTTTTGGAGAGTCTTTTGTTCTGCCATGTGATGTGTGAGCACTTGGGACATGGGCAAATTAAAGATAGACCAAAAGAGATACTAAAAATCCTATCCATCAATGTTCTGTGATTTAGGTTTTCAATAGGTCAGCTGACAATACCTTGTACATCTGTGAACTGACACTGAGAATAGTCAATACTCTTATTTTCTGCTGCAGCCTGAGAAGGTTTAAGCATAAACCTTCGAGTGTCCTCATCACCAAAATTGTGTGAATGTGGTGGTGTAAACCCCCTCCATTCCTGCTGAGGCTAAATAACTGTGAGAAAGTCATCAAGTTAACCCCAGAGAGAGCTCTGATAGGAAAGAGGGATCCCAGTGTGAAACCTGACCTTATATTGTTTGTTGGATCTAATGCCTTCTGATTATTGTGCCAGTGAACCCATCAACATTGTGATTGATGACAACTAATCTGAAATAACTTTCTGAGTTTCTATGCAAACTTAGTTTCTATGCAAATAACTTTGAATGCATTTCTTAATCATATTAAATCTCTGTGTTTACCATTAGATTTTCAGATGATTAAAAACAACTGTGTTCCACCTGAGTGGGACTTCAACAGAGCCTGAGCTGTGGAACAGTAAATTTTATTTTACTCTGGCTGTTTTTAATGGGTATTTAATTATATTGCATGCAAACAGGATTTGAATTCTCTATTATGCTGTCTCAAGCCAAGTTCTACTGAAGAATGATTTGAAATGGACAAAAAACTTTTGATTGTTTTGAAAGTGGTGAAACAAAATGGTAAAATCAGTGTATGGCTTGTCAAGAAAATCTGTTGTTGCCAAAAAAGTTACAACCCAAATGCCGAATCCTCTTTTTATATAAAATGTGATGAGTTTTAAAATATGCTGTATTTTTGTTATGGAGATTTCTACCACAGCTTCTTACATGGCCTCAGATTTCCAGTTTTCTTCTCTTGCTGTATTCATCTTGAATATTCTATGGAATTTCTCAGCTGTCAGTCTTGGTCACAACAGCTAAATGGCATTAGCTAGATCTAACCAAAATACAGCATTCATTCCAATTTGGGTAAGTTAGTTTATTCTAAAAAGATAAGATTTTTGCTCCATTATTTGAAATGTACAAAGTAATTTTTTACACAGTGGTAATAGTTGCCATAAGGTTAACAAATTCACATTTATAATGAAAATGTTACCCCTGTGTGAATACCATTAACTTTAACACTGAGTTAAAAAATCTTTGAGTTGAAGAATATAATTGAAGGAGAGGTTCTTCATTGCTTAGCACAACAGGTTCGTGTATGGGTGGAATTTCCTATGCTACTGCTACAGAATGGGAGAACTGGATCTTTGAATGTTCTTTGAAGGAAAATAATATACTTAGGCATTAAAGTGAGATATATTTAAGTGGTCAATGCATTATACTATTGAACATAAGCTAAAAAGTACTGTTTGGGCTTTTTTTTCCCCCTTTATGTTTTAAAATTCTGTTTGTACCCATTCAATCCAGCTGCTTTAACAGTCTTTTTATTTCAGTGTGATAGTTGTAACAAAATACCCTGTGCAACACAGTAAGTGACATTTTACCCACAGTCACAGTCAAAATTCATTGACCTGCTCTGCTGCATATAACCATGACATATTAGCATGTGTGAGGACTGTCTTTATTGAAGTTACAGGCAGAGGCTGCTTTTCTTAGAAAATGGTTAGTACAATCATATAGTCATAGAATTTTAAAAGGAGCATTTCTTTTGAAAACCGGAACTTCCTTTCCTTGAACCAGGAACTCGCCATAAGTCAAGATGGGTGCAAATGTAAAGATGGGTGCAAACTCCACACACAGGCATTCTCATAATTGTTATTATTTTATCAGCTGTGGCATACAGCTGTTGTTAATTCTTCAGCTCCTCCTGGAACATGTATTGTTTGTTCCTTTTGGAAACTGGGCAGTGATTAAATAATGTGTCTTTACTGGCTGTTTATCTTGGGCCAGGCAGCTCTTTAATGACTGCTGTGCTTTCTCTGTTGTAAAATGAGTTTTCATTTTCAGAATCTCAGTATTACAGCATCTGCAGCATCTGTAGAATTTAAAACTACTTCAAAACATTCAGCTTCTCCTCACTGTTGTTCCCAAAATCTCGACTGAGTTTTCTGTACCAAAGTGATCCAATTTAGAGATGCTTTACTCCACAGATCCAGTAAATGAAAAATGAGCATTTCCAATAAACTGAAAGTGCATATCTATGTTGTGATAAATAAAATATCATTCCCTTGAGCTGCATGCTCAAGCAGATAATTACAATGAAGTTCTAAAAGGAAGAAATTCTTTTTTTAGGATAGAGTTACAGTGTTTGGTGAGATTGTTTTACAAGAAGCAGCCTGTGAGATTAAAAGAACACTCAGTGAACAGAGCTCGTAATTATTTTCTAGTTTTCACTGTTCTGAAAATAAGTGTATGCACTGAAACATTGTGTAGTGTATGCATTTTTTATTTGAAAAATTACTTCATTACTGAAGGAGTAGGATCAGTGTTGATGCTTGGAGGTATAAAGCATTTAATATAACCACATAGCTGATACAACACAGTCAATGCCTGTGTATGTTTCAACACTCTGTCTCATCTCGGCTTTGCTAATGCAGAATGACCACGGACACTAATGAAAAAATATATGAATTATTGATGCATTTGATTATGATTCGAGTCAGATGAATGCCTGCCTATAGACATTAGAAATAACACAGTACTTTCTATTTCTTTTCTACAACAGAATATGCATACTGCTAAAGCTGTAGTGATTTAACCTCAGTACCATTATCTCAGTTGTTTTTCAATTTCTGGCCATATTAAAAAATTATCCAGATACCATAAACAATTAAGAAAATTAATGGTCTTAAGTGTATGGTACTATGCAAATCATGACACCTGTTTCAGTTTTCATGCTTTTACTTCTTATGTATTTATATTTTACCCTTTCCCCCTTCTCAGTATTAGAGTTTAACCCATTTCCAATCATCCTTACTTTGTCTGATCACTAGGAAATCTGCAGTTTTTTGTGAAGGTTTCTTTTCAAAGTGGGTGTGTGATGAATTAGCTATGAATTTAAGATGGCATCTAAGAGGAAAAGACTAAGGTGTAATGACAAGCTCTTATTTATTACCTCTTAAACTTTGCTTCCCACTCAGTTATTGCTTTAAAAATTGAGGTCAGCACAAAGTGCTAGAAGACACCTGGTATTAATGGTTCCAAATGAGTCAGTCTATATGTCGTATATGTTTGGTTTTTTTTTTTTCTGATAATAATAATAATAATAATAATTATTCTGTTGTAGTTCATTCATTATCACATTTCCTCTTCCCCTTGATGGGGAATATTAGATTGTTCCTGACAATCTATTGCACTGCAGGTATTAACAATATATGTTATTTGCTACTGTCAAAACGTGTGTGTTTATTACACCCTAAAGATGGCCATGAATTTAAGACAGGTTATTGAGACAACATAACTATTCGTTGTATCACCATGAGTAACTTATGAATAAGAAAAAATTAGAGCTGTAGATTTTTACCAAGGGAAATTTAACACTTTCCTAAAGCCTATAGATGTCATGAAATTGAATACAAATTTTCTCTGGAGTTCAAAAATAAGAGAAGGTGACTATGCAGTGGAAGCTCCTGGAAATGCTATCATTTGAGTAACACTGCCTAGATTTAAAATAAAAAGTATACTTCAGAAAATAATCCTGTGTGAAGCAGAGATGATAAAAAGAGCTGTGTTCTTCCACATTCAGATAAATTACAGAATGTCTTTAAATCATGTATGTCTGTATTCTTCGACACAAAATACCAATATGTGCTTAATTGATCAAATATAGTTTTATAGTCAGTCTTTATGTGGTTTCTATTTGTCAGAGAGTCTTTTTTCTAACAGTTTGAAGTAACTCTTATGTAAGAAGGATCTAGCACCAGTGTCTATAAAATGATTGTGTACATAAGCAGTCTAGTTTGTAAAAAGGATTCATTTAAATAAAGTAGGTAAATAGAGGTGAGAGGACAAGTCTTGTCTAAGAAATGAACCCTGTAAAAGAAGGCTACCAAGTACCCATGTTTTATATAACATCTCTCTGCAAAGGTGGAAGAGACATGAATAAGCAGTCAAGTCTTCAGAGTAAGAGGATTGGTTAGTGTTCAAATTGTGGGGCTAACTGGGACTTAAATTTCACAGTCCAGTTCTGGGAGAAACTGCTGAATATTGATGTATTTTTCCTTTCCTACAAATATATTGTTTTTCTTTAACTCTGAAAGAACAATTCAGATTGTATTTTTCTCTGCACTGAGCCATGTCGACAACTGACCAGAAATCACAGTGCTAACAGAAATCACTGTAGTAGCTATAGACTCAAAATCCCATCCTACTTTAGGGAAAATGTTGCTTGCTTGTTAAGAGGAGGTCTCAGTGCCCTTCTGATTATTCATGCAACATAGGGAAAATAGGAAGTGGAGGAAGTAGTAAGGAAAAGGAGAGAAAGAAGACACGGCAGTGAGAACAGAGAATGTGTCTGCTTAGCAGTATCCATGTACAGCAGGGTTTTCAAAATTTTCAAAAGAACTGGTTCTTTATTTTCTCACAAATTTTTTTTCAAAGATGCTGAAATGGACTCTTGAAAGCACATACTTGGGAAGAAAAACCACTCCCACCCCCAAAAGGCAAAAAACTTCTAAGGTCCTTTGAAAAAATTATTTGCTGACAAGACATTCTTTATGGGAAGTATTCACTTTGTCTGTGAGTTCTCAAGCCAGCCAGACAACTTTGGGACTGGACTGCACTCACCTCATAGCAGCCTTCCAGTAAGTAAGGAGGCCTTAGAAAAAGACTGGAGTGGGACTTTTCATAAGGGCATGTAGTGATAGAACAAGGTGGAATGGCCTTAAGCTGAAGGAGGGTAGGTTTAAATTAGATAATAGAAAGAATTTTTTACTATGAAGATAGTGAGACATGAGGCACTGGAAAAGGTCACCCAAACACATTGTGGCCTTCCCATCGCTGGAGGTGTTGAAGGCCAGACTGGATGGGACTCTAAATAACCTTGTCTAGTGAAAGATATTCCTGTCTATGGCAGGGGGGTAAGAAGTATGCAGTCTTTGAAGTCCCTTCCAACCCACCCTTTCTATGAGTCCATCATTTGCCCAAGCACGTGTTTGTGTTCAGCACCATGGCCAGGGCAAAAGTTGGTGATGTGTATGTACAAGGACAATGGGAATCTATAAATACTTGTAATAACAAGGAACCTTTCCGTGGATATGTTGCTGGTTGTATATTCAGATGTATGTAGATGATCAGTAGTATATGATTAACAAGGTTCACCAGGCATAAAACTGCTTGATTTCCTCCTTCTCTTATAGTCAGTCATTAACTGTATGTTTGTTTCTCCTTTAAGTCAGAGCTGACAGTCAGTAAGGTAAATTGAACCATAATTATAAACTCTTAATCAGAAGTGAAAGATAATAATGTCTGAAAGGAACTATAGCCATGTCCCCTTCAATAGTGCCTTACTTAGCTTCCTCTTTAGTATCTCAAGTAAGGGGTTTAAATGTTTATTCTAGGAAGTGTATTCTAAGTATGAGAAAAAAACACAGGAATCATAAGAAACTCCAATCTGAATCTGAAGGTGTAGTTTAGCTTTAGATAGTGAATAAATAATATTAAAGATGTGCACAATTATGCTTCTCTTTCTGCCTCTGTATCAAATATAAAAATGATCTTCATAACTCATGCCCTTCTCCACCCTGCCCAATCATTTAGTATTCAGTGGCATATCCCCCACAAGAAACCATTTGTAATAAAACAATGTGTGGAATCTTCTGGAAAAGGAGAGATATTATTATTTACAAAATTTCTAAATTAGTTTATTTTATAATCTTAATTCATTCTCTCCTGAATCTCACTCAGTTGCCCTTTCACACCCACGTTTTGCAAGTATTGATCTTGGGTTGCCAAGTTTTACCAGGTCTGGACAGTATTGGTGGTGTGCAAAGTAAGGACAAGAGACATTGTTGTCAATGCCCATTTCATTTATTGTTTTTCCTTGATTGGTGGTGACAAACTACTTTGTACAGATCTGTATATCCTTTTGTCGTCCCTGGCTGTTAAGACATGATTATTTGCCACAGACTATGGCTTATTTCAGCTTTCTGAAATCTTAGCTCTGATTACTGTTTATTGTCTGTTTTCCCCTATTTAAGTTATATGTCTTTGGCCTGTTTCCTTGGTGAGCTAATGGAAAAGGAATGGAATATGTGACATGATGCTACTCATTTCCATCCAAATCTTAGTCTTCCACTGTGAAGTCATCTGTGCTGTGGTCTTAGCAGAGTGCAGGCATTTTTTTAATGGATGCAAACAACACAATTCCACTTTATCCCTGGTAGCAGCATCTTGGAAACAATGTCCTTAATTATGATTTTGTTCTGCCACTTCTTCCAATGCTTACACACATAAACATTCTTTTTCATATACATTCACATTCCTACCACCATCATCTAGTTCTGGGTCTAATTCTGAAAGTCATTTATTTTTAATGGTGCAACCCACACTCTGTGGCACTTCATATTGAAGATACACACTTAGCAATGGAAAAAGTGGTGTAGGAAAATATAGGCAGCCACAGTCATCCTGTATCCACGGTTGTTCATATTCAATCAATGAGAGGAATCTGGAGACAACCAAGGTCCTTATAAGTGGCTAACAGAACTAGAACTTTACAGGTGAGCATTCTGACCTTTTATAGAAGAAAATTAGCTTCTTGGAATGGAATTACCAGAATAAGAATTTTGGGGTTTTTTCCCTTCCATGAATGCAATATAGAATATTACAATGTTATTTAGTGCTTTGTTCTCTATACTTTAATAGCACTATATGAACATTTTGAATGTCACTGTTCACTTAGATTGAATTACTTGGTACTTGCCATGTTGGTTTCAAGATAGTTTTCCTGACAGCTGGTAAATATCAGTGTGCCCTTTATGCATCTATAGGAAAGAAGACAGTCTATAAGAAAGAAGGATTGGAAAACAGTGTGGACACACTGGAATTCTTCTTTTGAATTCACACTTTATAGAGTAGTCACTGAATTTTATCTACTGTTGTTACCCCTCTCAGTATTTTAGGCTAGTTCTGCAGTTGTCTTTTGGTTTTGTTTTGGCTCTCTTGGGTTATCTTGGATCTTAACAAATGGTGTGGCTTCACAGTTCACTGCTCTTAAACCTTGACAGAGCCCACCAGTTACTACTGTCTGTTGTGACAACTAACTTTCCTATAGGTTGTTTAAATATCTAGAAAATCTGATGATCCAAGATGTGACTACCCATGGGAGCTTGCCCTCCAACTACTGTTGAAATGTTGCAGTTTTGTACTTGAGCTTCTTTAGAACATATAGGGAATGACATGCAGTCTTAGAAGTTTGTTTACTTTATCAATTTATTCTAAAATCTCCTTTTTCTTTATTTTGGACTAATATGCCATTTTGTCTCTATTACTGCTATTCTAGGCCATGCTGGTTTTTTTTCATTCCTCGTCCTTTTAGGTCTGTTTTGATTTGTACTATTCACCTATTTCAGCCTTTAATATGGTGCCTGTAAACAGCTATGAGATCACTCCTTATTTTGATTGATTAATTCATGGGCATTTCTCACTTTTAAAGTTAAATATTAATCTGCTATTAATGGCTTTATTACTCCCACAGGTGTAGAATTAGGTACATTAAAGCATTATTAAGCATCTCATATCTCCATTCCTAGATATAGCAGACAAGTCTCCACAAAAACACGTTGCAGACCTAGCTCTCTGTGCTTGATATTCAGATTTCCAACACTGTAGTTGGGTAGTCATTGCCTGATCGTAAATTTTGTTGTTAGCTAATGTCTATGGGCAAGAAAAACAAAACAATCTCTCCAAACAACCCCAAACCCTAGCAATTAAAGAAAAATAAATTGTCATTGCTATAAATGTATTGCTGTAGAATTTGAGAATTTACCCAGCAAGAAACATAATTTCTAAAATAATGTTGAAAATTTAGCTAAAAATGCCTCCTTGACCCTGCTGTTTCAGTAGCTGAAGAGTTTACATCCCACAAGGATAAGCCTTTCTTGTAACAGAAAGCTGTGTCAGCTTCCTGAAGTTGGTGTCTAACATATAGATAGATACAGTACTGAACGTTTTTGGTTTTTGGTTTTTTTTTTTTTTTTAAATAGCTTTTGTTTTTTTACTGTTCTTTTGCAAATTTTACTCATGTTGGGCCTGTAGGTGCTCTAGGTCTAATTGTCCTTTCTAACACTGTGTCTCTGTGAGGTATTACAGAGATATTACGAACTCAGTCATGGAACCGGGGAGGTACAGAGAGATGAGGTTCTGTTTCACAGAAATATCTTTGTAACTAGCAGTGCGATCTTGTGAGCATTTTTATTATGTTTTTCACAGAATCAAGATAAAGATTGCCAGGAAACTGTGCTTGTTTTTGCTGGGATAGATTGAATTTTCTTTGTAGTGTCTGGTCTGCGGCTGTGTTTAGGATCTGTGCTGAAAACAGTTGATAACACAGGGATGTTTTAGTTACCCCTGAGCAGGGGTTACAGAGTCCAGGTCTTTTCTGATTCTCAGCCCATCAGCAGAGGCTGGGGTGCACAAGGAGTTGTGAGGGGCTACAGCCAGGACAGCTGCCCCCAGCTGACCAAAGGGGTATTCCAGACTACATGGCTTTGTGCTCAGCAATGTAAAGTTGGAGGAAGAAGAAGAACAGAGGGACACATTTAAAGTGCAGGCATTTTGTCTTGTCAAGTGACCACTGCATGTAATGTAGTCTGACTTTCCTGTTGGTTCATGGCATTTTCATAAAATCAAATTATTTTAGTTCAGAATTGCACCTTTCATGCAAATGCCATCTAGTCATCCCAATATAAGATGAGGTGTATTGCTCTCTTAAAGTACACTGTCCCCTCAGTTAAAAATTATTCTTTTTGTGCTCGCAGTTTATTTCGGCTCAGTTCCACATACCAGCTTACATGAGAGAGACCTAACAACTCCAGGGTCACGATATAACAATAGCATTTTCAAACAAAGAGGCAGTTTTTTCTGGGACAGCAACAAAGTAGCTCCTATTAAAACTCAGATAATCCATGTTTTGTAATCTGTATTTCCATTCATATTCTGTGTGTTTGATATCAGTCTGTTTATAATAAATACTGTCATTTATATAAGTAGTAGCAAAATACAGCGCAGCATTAGTAAATTCAGAAATATGTTTTGCTTTGCTTTGGATGACTCACTATAAAACATTCCTGTGATGACAAAACAAAACAAAAAAAAATCCCTAATTTAGGAAATGAAACGAAAGAGTTGAAAAACAGGCTTTTCTTTGTCATATGTGTATTACCATAAATTTCTTACAAAGAAAAGGCAAAGTCCACTCCCAAATGCATGTAACATTGACAGAAAACATAAATTTTTCAGATGAAGCCTAGAAGAAGTATGATTTACATATTATTTTACTATAATACTCTTCTTCAGGAACTCATGTGCCTGTCTCAGTCTTTCAATGTCTGTAATATCCTAAGATATGTTGAGCACTTTGTGATAAATCTACGTTAAATTCTGACCATTGTTTAATCATTTTTTATTTTGTTTTAAGCACCTTATCTGAATTATGGGTGATTTACAGAAGACTGTTCCCCTCTTGTCAGAGAGTGCTTGGATTCAATGCCTTTAGAGTAAATGCTTAATTGCATTGTTATGTTCAGTCTGCATGTTCAGTCTGGCCTAAAATACCAGAAGAAGATCTTTTATTAATCATATGTCCCTCTGAGATGGAGAAGCAATATTTCTGTGATAATTTATGTAGAAGTGTGTGGTACATGGTATCATTTTGGTGGCAGGGGAGCTACAAGGGGGCCTCTCCAGGGAGAGACCTGGACAGCCCTGTGCCAGACAGGCACTGGCCAGCTGGCTCCAGACCTAGCACAGCTCCCAGCTGTGCCACACTGCATCATCACACTGGTGGCTTGGGAATATATTTATGTGTTTGGAAGTATATTTAAGAAAGGTTGGAAATATATTTAAGAATGGCTAAAATGCTGCGTAGCAATTAGAGAGGAGGGAGGAATGTTCTGTTGAGGAGAGGGAATGAGAGAGATGCTGCCTGAGGGTTTGCAGTCAGTCCAGCTGAACCCTGTATCACAGCTGGAAAAATCAAGTTTCTTTGTGTGTAATTACAGATTTGCCAGACTACAGCAACACTTAGTGCAACATTGGTGAAGGACTGTTCTGAAGTGGAAATTTTTCTCCAGTCTCTGTCTTGGGAAAGTACAGATAAGATATTATCACTTATCTCATGGACTTTCTTTTGAGTTAACATTTTTATTAATGTATTTGCCTTCAGCAAACATCTCTTACAGAGTTTTATGAAATACTTTTCATCTATAATGTTTCTAATCTACGTAAGCATTGCCAGAAAAATAACTGTTCTTCAGACTGGGCAGAGAAAGGAACTTGTACTCTGTTGTCCCTGTTCTTCATGCTGGTTCACATCAGCAGTATTCTCTTATGTTCAGCTAAGTCTTACTTTCCAGGTCAAGTTAAGAATTCAGCTTTATTTTTTATAACCTTTTTCTTCCCATAAACTGAAAAACCTCTTTAAAGGTAGATAGCCTTAAAAAAATTGGGCTTGTATCCATACCAAAGTTTCTATTCCCATGAGCTATATCAAATGTTTGGATTAAATGTAGTCATATCTCTCCTCCCTTTTCTCATCAGTGAAATTTGATTCCCTCTAATTTCTGCAGTGTAGAGTTCATTCCTGCTTACCTGGTCTTTGGAAAAGTGAAAGAAGAAAGTATTCTGTGTAAAACTGAAGTGTTTCAAAATTTGAAGAGCCTTAGAGTCCAGGAATTCAGGTACTAAAATAGAATTGATAGTTATAAGGGACCTAAAACAAACATCTGGTCCAACTGTATTCTCACAGGAAATTATAAAATCACAGAATAGTTTGGATAGGAAGGGACTTTAGCAATCATTTCCTTACAACCCCCTTACCATGGGCAGGGACTACTCCCACCAGACCAGGTTGCTCAAAGGTTGCCATTTAATCTGGCTTTGAACACATACAGAGATGGGGCATCCACAGATTATTTGGGCAACCTGCCCTAGTTTCTCACACCCCTTAAATTAATGAATTTATTTCTAATATCTATCTAAATCTACCCTCTTTCAGCTTTAAGTCATTCCCTTTTGTCCTATCACTACATTATCTTGTAAAAAGTCACTCTCCTGCTTTCTTGTAGGTCCCTTTTCAGGAAGGTGTTTTAAGGTGTCTCCAGAGTTTTCTCTCAGCTGTTTTTTTTGTTTGTTTTTGTTGTTTTTTTTTTAAGGTTTTCCTTTTGCCTCATGCAGGCATCTCCTTGTTCAGAATGCTGGATGTGTTATACATATTGGTACAGGAGTTTTGTGGATGTGCATATATCAAAACCCTGAGATATTCTGATACTCTGGGTACCAGTTCTTTTGAATGTTAATTTGATAACACAATTTGAAGTTATAATCATATTTTTTATTCCAAAGATTTTTTATCCAGCCCATACAAAATTTGAATGTAGACAGACCCAGTAGATTCAATGGCCTGAATGGCATGGACTGTCAGTCTCACAACTGGCATTTTATAGTGCAGTTAATTGATTTGTGAGAATTGACATTTGAAAAAGCAGCAGCTGCAAAGGAGAAGGATGAAGGAATGCTCAAAAGTATTTTTTAGTTTTGCTTTCCTTTTCTCCCCTTTCAAAAGACACCTTGAGAGTAATCTGATTCAAATTTTGAAAGTGCATGGAAAATAAACATATACCATGGAAGTGTATAAAGGAAAATTTTTCTCAGGTTGCCTAATTCATCAGCTCACATAATGTTCTTCTCTATTCATTGTTATATTCACAATGTTGCTCTGATAATATCCTGTATTGACAATATTGTCTTTTTGATGACTCAAGTGTCAGTTATAAAGTAACGTTGTTAGGAATGTGCATGGCAGCTGGAAGACTTGGATACAAGTCAGAGTATTCTCAAGTTTGACGCAGTTATTCCCCATCCTACAATACAGAAGGCACTATTAACTACGTAACTGCTGACTTTCATCACAGAAAAGAAGTTAAACTTTACCATATCTCTGGAAAGTTTTGCAAGCACAACAATTTATACCAGCAGAATTCTAGTATTTGGTGGTAAGAAGAGGAAGACTAAAGGTTCTTAGCAATTCTTACTTCAAATGAACTGTAATGACCTGTGGAACCATCACCATACCTTTACCATGCTCAGAATATTGTTTGTCTCAGATACTTTATATTAAGTCTTAAACTTATGAAAATCTGTCCCTTCAGTAGAGCTGTTGACTACAGGCCATAAACTAAGCCATTCCATTAAGAGCTAGGGAAAAATGGGAAAAGTTTAATCTATCAGCCAAGTGACTAGGCAGGCCATGCTGGAAAATACAAGAATATACTGTGTTGAACAGTAATATTTGAAGTATCTTTCATAAATTCTTGATTGAAAGCTAAAAAATAACTCACAGTGAATGTTGACTTGGAGACAACATTGATATGCTGCTGCAAAAAGGAAAGAGAGATTGAAGGGTTTGCTCTCCAATTTTTTGTGACAGTGAGTCTGATTTCCTATATAAAAATATTAAGTAAATGCAAACTTACTTCAGTTCCACCTTCAATGTCAATAGGAGTTTTGAGACAAGGAGATGGTAGAAAGTATTAGTAGAGGAAAGCTGCAATTAAAATAAATATGCTCTCTTAGTTTCTTGTTCAAATTCTTGATATGTGAGCTCCATTGAGAGACCACGGGTTTAGGTACTCAAATTTTGTCTGGAATATTTTCTAGCATCTAAGTGAACTGTACTTTCAGAAAAAATTCTCTCCAGAGTACAGAGGAAAAAAGCACATTTTGCCAATATTTTTTCCTCCCACCTTTTCCTACACAGAAAATAAAGGCTTTGGAAAATCCCACTCGCCTTGGGTAAAATTAGCAAAGTATGGTATGTGTATTACCAGAGTAAGGGATGTGAAGTGTGATTCTGTTGTGGATGCAGGCAAACCCAGTGGGAAGAAGTGACAATGTCTGACTCAGTTCAGAAGGCTGAATTATTTCTTTATTATAATTATGATAAAATACATTAATATACTATATAAAAGGAAGATACTAAAAACTACATACTATTTTCTCCTACTCTAACTCTAATCTAACTAACTCATGACCCTGCTTGTGAGAGTCCAGACACAGGTGGATTGGATTGGCCATCAGGCTCAAACAATCCTCACCAGAATCCAATCAAGTACTCATCTTAGGTAAACAATTCTCCAAACACATTTTACATAGAAAAAACAAAGAGCAGAAATAGAAATTGTTTTCTCTTCCATTTCTCTCTGTGCACCTCTAGGAAAAATCCTGAGAGTGAGAGAAATGTACTTAGCACATGATTCTCTTGGTGCCTTTTCCGTGCTATCTCTTCTTGACTCAGTCCATTTCCCTGTAGTAAATCCCACAGAAGCTTAAGCAAAGGAGAACTGCTCTAATATTATTTTAAATTGTCAAGCATTTTTCCTTGTGTATTGATGTAGAAGCTGCTGTGCAGAGGCTTTTTGCAGACCAAAATTTTCCAGAAGCTAACTGTTAGTAGGAAAGTGTACTAATTGAAGTTATTTCCTACATCCCTTCCTAATCTTCATTAATTGTGAGTCACGTGTTTATCCCCACTTGTACCTAATTGGAAGAGAAGGAAATGGTTTGCAACTTTAATCTCAGAGGATGAGCTGCTGACTTCCAAAGAAGGAAGTACTATGAGTGGAAAATTGATGCTATTCTTAAAATTTCTATGCCAAACCACTTAAGGAAGGGCATGTGAGAACATTATACTGCAGCCAGCATCAGCAGATACCTTACAATATTTATTTGTTGGAATGAAAAGTAATGCGCATAACCCAAAGGCTGCTCAAGGTTACAGTGATGAAATTGATTCTATATCAGTTTTACATCCATCTAAATGCTGACTCCTTTTGTGTGGATAATTTTGTATTAATCTGTTGGCAGCATGCATGTCAAAATGAAAATCACCCCCATTACTTCTATGTCATTGCTTTAACACTTTCATGCACTGTTCAGCTTTCTGCTGCTAGTCTCTGTTGATTATTAAGTTTTTGTCAAGATGTACTGTAGAAGGCTTAAATGCCTCAGCCAAGGAAATGCAGTGATTGTGTATGCTACATCTCTGAATTCATAATTTGACTAGATTTTACCAGAGCTATTTTAGAATGGCTGCCAAGGGAGTTCCAGCAACCCAGTTCAGACAATCTCTGCACTTGAAATAAAAGCAGTGATGTGCAGTTGTATGGTCATGTGTAAGGCTATGTGTGCTCTGGTGGAATTCTGGCTGGTGGAAGAGTAGCAGAAAAAAATCCTATGGCCACTTCTGCAGAACAACTTTTACTGATAGAACATTGCTGCTTGGTTTGGCAGCCTGTGGTCAGCAAGTCAGGACTACAAAAGCAGATATGGAAAAGACCTCAGTCACCAAGTGTAATTGCACTTTTTGAGGTACTTGTATGGTGGTCAACCTGTGATTACTGTGGCAAGACTGCAATTAGATTTCCTCTTGATATGTTAACTGATAGAAACAGACCCCACATTCTTGAAAAAATGTTTATTCTTCCTAAAACAATAAACCCAATCAGGTATCAGCAGAATTTTATCTTAAAGTTATATAAATGATACATATAGGCCCTTTTATTCTGCAGTATGATTCAGAATGAAGATAATCTCCCACGTAGATTCTCTTTTTAACAACAAGTATATTGCAAAATAAATTTACCCTGTAACTAAATAAACATTAAAGGTTAGCTATGCTGATGGAACGATTGGAAATAGTCTCATAAAAGTTTAAGGGTAGGGAAACAATGCAATGACATAACCATGACTCAAAACACATCTTTTATCTCTGCTTCTGCATCTGCTGCTATAACAAACACATTTGCCATGCAACCAACTTTTCTTTTTTATGCTTTGGATTTTAGCAGTGATTTTTGTAGCACTGGTGTTGGGGCTTCTAGGTCAGACATATAGTGAAAGCTTATGGGAAGTTGTACTGCTATTCATGGGCTCCAGTATCTTTTAAAATACCATCTCTGTTAATACTCAGCTGTGGAACCTAGACATTTAAATACTTCTTCTTGTCACTAGTTCTGTTGCCACTTGCATAGTGACAGCATGCAGAATTATAAGTAATACCTTTGGTAACAAAGGCACCTGAACACCTGACCAATATGGGAAAGAGGAAGGTGACTTCTGATTAAGCTGACTAGAAGCAGGAATGGGACAAAGTTCCACAGAAAGGTCAACTCAGGTATAGATAACTTATGTAATCTTAGGGCAAAGATGGTAATGATACAGTGGAATTAACTTTGTTGCAAAATTATTAGTTAGTTCAGGTTGTCAAACAATTTATGGTAAATAAATTAATATATACATACAGATGTTATCTGCGCGTCACCAGTAAGGTTCTTCTGGGTTAAAATATATAGTCCAAAAACCTTTAAGGTAGCTGAGCAAGAGATAAAATGGGCTATGATGTCTAACTGAAAGATTGATTATTTCTAAAAAACATATAAAACAGATGGCAGACAGGATCATTACCCTTCTGTCAATAAGGAAACAGAGACAGTATAGTTTAGGACACCTTCTAATGCTAGCAAAAGTACAAATACCTAGGACTTTTGGAGATAAGCATCTGTATTTATTTCTCTTCAGATTATAACAGCCATGTAAGCTCAAGTGTGAATTCTCTAAGAGTGGTCTGAGTGCTTAAAGACATGTTGATGTCTCTTATTCTCCAATTAGGGATGTCACAGCAAGCCACACATATGCCATAAGAAGGGACAATGGGAAGTTGGTCACTCTGAGGAGCAAAGACTGCAGGAGAATTGTCCTGTGTAACTTCACAGCTCAAGAAGGAATCATGCTCCCTGTACAAGCAGGACAAATCTGGAGCAGAGCAAATCAGTCTCTAAAATTTAGAGGTGCTTATCTAAAAATAGCTCTTCTCCTAGACAGAATATATTAATATTATAAAAATACTAGCAGACTGAACTGAGGGATGGTGCAACTGTAGTTGAGGGATGATTATCTTTCCCAGTCACAAGAAATGAATTAGGCTGATTCCATTGAGATCTAGAAGTTTTATGGCAAAGAAACCTGAATGGAAAATATGCAAATTTCCAACTTACACGTGTCAGCATGCACATCCAGTTTAATCTAAAAAGGGGTTTGCTGTGTACATGGAGTTGCTGTTGCCATTTGCCAAGACTGTTATAGGAATTAACTCATGGAAACCCTTTTGCTTCTGAGGTGATAGTTCTAGCCAGAAGACTACCTAGAAAAACACAGAGAGGAAAAGAAAACCTCAAAAACCAGTCCTTTGGGAATCTCCTAAGTATTTTTAGAAACCTCTTCCAAACTAAGAGTTTTGGTGGCATAAAAGACAGAAAATGCCAAGTAGGGAGATGTCTCTGAGGTATCATAAGAAATTAAGTCTGGTAAAGTGACCACTGAGGAAAGATGTCTGTAGACCATGTTTTTGCTTTTTTTTTTTATGTATGGTTGGTTCTAACTGGTTATTACTAGGTTTATTTTTATTTCCCAAGAAGGAAATTAAAGTTATATTCTTCCAGTGATAAATACATGAGAGTTCCTACTTAATTTCAGTCAGGATTGTTGAGTGATACACTATGTAAGGGTAAGAGAAACACAAATTTGTATTCTCAAATAGATAAAGGAGAAAATCTAAAACCTTTTGAGATGTATTGAGGGAAAACAGGAAGATGTTCAGATAGAATTTAGCCTATAGTTGAGATAAAATTTTTAAATAAAAAAATAGCAGCTAAAGAATATGCTTTTATGATAAGAGACTATTTCTAGTTGACTAGAGCAGTCAAAAGGGCTAAGTAAAAAGTTTCCTGGATGTTTTGAAAAGTATAGAAGTTCTACTTGTAATATGATCAATGAAAGTAAGGCATACTTTAAATGATCAAGACAATTACAGATTTCTGGTCACTGCATTGAAAATTTTTTGATGAGGAAATGTGGAGACTGGAAGCAGGTGTGTTACAAGATGTCTTGAAGGAAGTGTGCTCTAGCTCAAGGAGCCTGTGTTTTGTCTTCTGGAGAGGGTTGCAGAAAGACCTTCTAAAAAGAACTTCTCAGCACAAAATAATGGGCATGTGGAAATCCTGTATTTCTGAAACAACATTCTGAACTGGTTCCTGATTCTGTTTTCTGCTTTCTTCTTCTCACAAGGAACCTCCCATCTTTCTCTACACAAAGCAAAGCTGACCCGATAGCTTTTGTAGGATCTGATGTGGGACAGCAGACTATAATTTTATCATTTATGTAGAAAGTAAGTCAGAATGAGCAAGAATGTTTACGAGAATTAAGAACGGTAATGTTTTTCCATTTTCCCTTCTTCTTTTTACTTTTTCTCTAAAGCTTAATATTATGTGAGAATCCCTACAACTTTGATGGACATTCAGTTACACCATGATAAGGTTTGAAAGAGGACCTCTTCTACTGTAAAATCCTTGAACCTACTGTGTCACCCAGTCTCAATTTTGTTTTGGGCAAAATATGCAGTAGGAGCAATATTTTGGTTTAGACGTTCCCAGGAGCTATAAAGATTGAAGAAATCCAATAATTACATGCAAAATAATCTTACAACACGATTTGTCATTTTATTTGTAAGGGTTACTGTTAATTACAAAGTGCATCACAATCATCACTTAATTTTTACAGAAATCACCCTATATGATGATGAAAAATGAAAAATTCTTTCGTTTTTAAGCCTTTATTTTAGGGTCTCACCTTAAATTTTCTTCAAGGGATTTCTTTGTTCAGCCACCCCTAATTCATTATTTGTTATGGGAGTTGCTGAAGGTTAAACTTGGTGTGAGTGTTTGAAGGATTTAAAAGCACAGCATCCTGTAGATGAAATAGAGCAATAAAAAAATTACATGATTACTGAATCAATATTATAGTTTCCTGTATGCTGAATTCCTTCATTTATGGTGAAAAATGATTGTCTGTTTACTTCTTATCTTCTGCAAATATCACGCCTATTTTTTCACCCCTCCTCTTGGCTCCTCCCTTTGAATTCCCCTGTGACAGAATCAATTGCCCCAGTGGGTATTATAAAAAGCTGAGGTTCCAGTGGGGTTCCCATTCACCCACCTTAGCCACCATGGGGCTAAGAGCGGCCAGCCTCCTCATCCTCTGGCTGGCTCTTTCCTCTGCTAATGAAATAAAAAAAGGTAAACTCTAGAGATTAAATGGTAGCAGATTGCCTCCTGGAAAAGAGGAAGAGTTAAAATATTGCTGTGGTGCTAGAAGGAGGCAGTGCATTTAAATAATGCTCTGGAGTTTTAGGATGCCTTAAATCGCTTGAGCTTTCAAATACTGAGGCTGCATTGCTTAGAAAAAATTGGTAGATCCTACTTTCTTTGGAGAGATTAGTGCCTATCTCTACTGCATTGATTTCTAGTTTGATGTGCTTGGAAAATATTTTCATTCGTTGCTTTTCTTTCCATGCATTGAGTCTATACTAGGTATGGCAAGAAAGGAACTGTAAGGCAAGAATGCAACTGGCAAAAAGGAACTGTAGGACTATGAGAGGTTAATTGTTAAAGCAATGAAAGAAGTGGATGATTGTCTTGTCTGTTATTTTGGAACATCATAAATTGTTCCTCAAAAATGAATATAATAACATTGAAAAAAGTTTATTTTGTCATTTAGGACATTTTTAACCCTTTTGCAAAAGCTCTAACTTACTGTATTTGCTATCAAATTTGAAGTCATGGAATGGAGCACTCCCACTGAAAACTGCTTTTTAGAGGAATAGGTGATTAATTATATCCAGTGATCAGGTATGGGCTATTGAGCTTGGTCTGCTGTGTCTTGAACTCAGCAATGGGAGGAAAACTTTATCTTACATTTGGTCTTCCAGCTGTGAGCTCTGGGTGGATCTCTGTGCAGCCTTCCTTCTGGGGAAGGAAGTGTTCCAGCTTGGCTGGATGTATCTGGTATGATTGGTACCATCAAGATACAGTAACCTAGAGTTTTCTTAGCAGTTTTGCTTTCTCATGTTATATGCTACAAGAAAATCTTGTGAAATGTTAAGATTACTGAGGATGCTCAGCTTTTATGATTTGCCCCTAATCTACAGTACCTGGTGATTGATCAGGTATTGTTAATTTGTATTTTTTGTTGGTATAGATAGCAGGGAAAGGAACAAATAATCTTCATACTTTGGTATTGCAAAAACTTTTTTTTCCTCTCCTACCATGGCTCTTTTCTGACCTATCTTCTGAAAAATTCCTGTCTTACAGAAATAGAAATCACTACTGCTTTTAGGAAAAAATATAATTCCCTGAAATCTCTTGTGCACAAGCCCTTTCATAACCTGGAGACTATCAGCCTTCCAGAGTTGGTAGTACTTTCTTGGTTTTCTACCTGTTTTGTTTCTAGTACATGTTGCACCAGGGAAGAACATAGTGGAAAAATTTAATACTGAGAAAACTAATACTGTGATTCAGAATAAAATAATATGCTTGGCACAGAAGCCAAGTTAGTGGTCAGTAATAAGTTTCCTCACTCATTGCAGGTAAGTTTCTTCATCTCATTGAGGATTAAAGAATATAATCTGGTCTCAAAATTATTTATTAACATCTTATTCTGCTTTTGAAATTTCTGTATTTCCTGCTGACCTAGTAGATACTTGATCCCGCTTGAAATCTGTGGCATCACTGTGAACATAATTGCAGATGGTTCCTACTGTTAAATGGAACACTTAGCATTTTTCACACTGGATTGTTTCTTGCACTTCTTTTCATCTCTATTTTTTTTTCATCACTCACAGGAAGGACAAGAAACCATGGCCACTATGTCTGCAGCACTTGGGGAAACAACCATTTCAAAACTTTTGATGGAGACGTCTACCAATTCCCTGGCGTTTGCGAGTATAATTTTGTTTCTGACTGCCGAGAGGCTTACAAGGAATTCTCTGTCCACATCCAACGTGCTCTCAACAGCAATGGCCATCCTGAGATCCAGTATATTCTGATGAAAATCAAGGATATAATGGTCTACCTCAAACCCAACCTGGTTGTGGTGGATGGGCGGATGTAAGTTCCTTTACTATAATGGTATTCAGAGAAATGTGCTGGGAAGATAAAAGCAGGATTGATTCTTTACACAACTGTCCGTGTACTATTACAGAAACTGCTGCAAAGCATTTCCACAAACAAACAAACAAACAACAAAACCTTTTGAAATTCAGCAATAAAATTGCTTTAGGGAGGGGCTTTAGTACTAATTGTTATTCCTACACAATCCCTTCCTGGCATAAGGGACTATCTAAATACACGTCAGGAATAGGTTTGAGTGAATTGTTCTTCCAGTTATGCAGAAAACAGTGCAGCTCATGAGCCAGATTTTTCACTGGCTTAAAATGATGTAGCTTCATTTTTTTAATGGCATCATCTTGAGTTTACGTTAGCAGATGGTCTAGCAAATCCTTGAAAAGGAAATGCATTTCTCTGGGATCTTTTCCTCTTATTTTCTGACAGAAGACAGGTAGTTTTTTCTGATCTTCATAAATAATTTTTAAAGATCTGATGGCCATTCATCAGGGGATTTTAACAGATATAACACAGGTCAAAATTCACACTAATTTATCTGTGATACTATGTACTTTTTCAGATTAAGTAGTGTTATTTTTCTCCTCCTATAACATGATTACACAAGAAACTCATCTGATACCATTACTGATGCTAAGTAGTGTCTTAACCTAGTTTTTTCTATCATTAGCTTTCCTTGTAGTGTGTGCCTTTATACTCTGAAGCAAGTGAAGCAACTCATGAGTTAATTAGTATATTTTAGCATAATTGAAAAAAAGGGAACTTTTAAATTGTCATCGGAGAACTCTGTTTTGCCCAGAATTCAGCTTTTGCTCTAAAGTTTGGAAGCCACTATAATGAAAATATGTTCAAGGATTGAAAGTAACATTCAGTTTTCTAAAGATCATACTAGAATGCATAAAAAAAGATAGAAAGTTACAAAAAATACATTATTGCCTCAAATTGGAAAGGCTCTTTATTGTGTACTCAAGTCTTAAAAAGTACTTCATGAAAAACTAGTTGGAAGTCCTTTTAAAACTGTTTCTCTTAAATGAAGCCATTTTTGTCTTAGATAGACTTTTTTGTAATAAAACAACAGATCCCTGCCAAACTGGCTTTTACTGCTTGAAGAATTTTTTTTTGATAGAACTTAATTTTCCATATTGCTTCTGAAATGATAAATTATCTATTGCCATGTAAAATAGCATTTCACAGTGCTGAAATGAAAACTGCAAAGTAGAAAAGTGTATGGATTAGCCTTTGGGTACCTGATCCACTGATTGATCGAACGTTCTACTATTAGAAAAAAACAGAAATATTCTGTGCTGAGACGATGCCCAGCATTTTATGCTTCCCCTCAAGAAATATAATCCCTCAAGACTTCGTTGTTTATTGATGAACAATGCAGTCAAAAGCAGAAATAATGATCTTTGAGTTTGCACCTAGATGTGAAAGTCATTTAGGCAGGTTAAGAAATGCCTGAGGTAAATAGCTGTAAAAACCCCAGTGACAGAAAATCAGATAAAGACAGATAAAGTTCTCCCAGTCAAGAGACTAGTTAAGAGATGTGCATACACATGCATGAATCTTGATGGATAACAATTACATTGATAAATCTGTAGAAAATTAACCACCAGTTATTTTGACTGGATTCCAGTTTACATTCTGTTTGAGCAGACTCTACTTCTCTGGATTTTATAGAATAAGACTGCCTGCCACAATTCTTTTATTGCTGAATGAAATTCAGCAGTTCCATTTATCTGTAAGACAGACATGAAATGTTATTACACAAAAATATCTATGCTCATCCCTCTGCAAAGTGTGTTCTGTCGCCATTAACAAGCTCAGGTCCTGTCCACTTAAAACTAAGCAACTATCTACTGAAAGAGCTACTGAATTTTCCTTAACATGCTCTTTTCTTTTCAAAATTGTGTTGTCAGTCCCTGTAACTGCCTGTGCATTCTGAACTCTCTCTTAAGAAGGCAGTTCCTTGCAATGGAACATTAATTCTCTCTGAAATGATTATGAGATATCTTTAAAGAAATGCTGTAAATTATGTTGTAGCTCCTGTCATTGATGTAAATTATTATTGTGTTAATTCCACAATGACGATGGTTTTTCCTTTGAAGACATCTGACATTCTGGGTTTTTTTTTTAAGTTAAAGAGCCCGAAGTGTTAGGTAGGTTTTTCCTCTGATATTGCTTTGCCTTTAAAATGACTTTTTGCAATGAGTTATTGTCCCAAGTGTCAGAGATTGAAGACTTTATGCCTCATTAAAACAAGGCACCCTGTGCAGTTAGGATGAGGCAGTCAGACTAGTTTCTCTATTCCTTGGGGTATTTAGCTTATTATAGACATTCATATCAACCCTTATGTTTCCTAACTAATGCAAAGTCTGTGATTTTCTTCCTAGTGTGAAGACACCTTACTACACCTCTGGTGTCCTCATTGAGAACAATGAAATTTACACCAAGATTTATGCAAAATTAGGCTTGATTCTGATGTGGAACCAGCAGGATGCCCTGATGGTATGTATGATCAAAGTATTTTTAATTGCTATTTCCTGGGTTTCCTGGGATATTTCTCTATCTCAGCAGGAAAAAAAAAAAGGAGGGGGAAAAAAGAAGAAAAAAAAGATAATTCTTTTATGTTTTTCCTTTGTCTTTTCATTATTTAGGTGGAGCTGGACAACAAATTTAATAACCATACCTGTGGTCTCTGTGGGGATTACAATGGCATTCAAATCTACAATGAGTTCATCAAGGGAGGTGTGTCATCCCACCATACTGACATTTGTCTGTGGAGATAGGCTGACAGGCCCTGTGCAGAGAAACAGCACAGGAGAGCAAATTTTACTTGAGAGGTTTCTGTGATTGCTTCAGACTAAACATTAAGTTCCAGTGTTGCATTCCTGGAATTCCTGCATTCTAAATTTATTCTGTTTTAGATTAATCTTTTTGTTCTTTACTAGCCTTCTTTTCCCGTTTCCGCTTTACATTTTAAATCACATTTAGACATCATTCAGAGCAAGTACCTGTGTCTAACAGGCATATTTGTTACCATAGTAACTGCTTCCCTTGATTAGGAGAGTTCCAGGAATCAAGTGTTCCTTGTCAATTTTTGTGGGCTCAGCAAGTTCTCTTTCTATTTTTTTCTCATAGATGCAAGCTACAACTCAATTACATATGGGAATATGCAGAAGATCAGCAAACCCAATGCCAAATGTGAAGACCCAGATGAAACTCAGGCTCTTCCAAGCTGTAATGAGCATGTAAGTATTTCTTGTGGTGAACTTCTTTGACATGGGTACATGGAGACATCCTTGTGCAGCAGGGAGTTAGTTGTGAGGAGCTGGGAGGACTGCCCCTTCCAGGATACATGGTTACTTTTTCCTAGCTGCTGAAAAGACAACAGTTTTTTTTTTTGGTAAAATAAGAAATGTCCAGAAGCTCAGATATCTGTAAATCCCTTAAACATTATTCCTCTTCCTCCTCAGCGTGACGAGTGTCAGAAGTTGCTGACTTCCCCTGCATTTGCTGATTGTCGGCTGCGTCTTAATTTGGAAATGTACATCCAAGCCTGCATGCAGGACAAGTGTGCCTGTAATGGGAAGGACGACTCCTTCTGCCTCTGCAGCACCATCTCCGAGTATTCCCGCCAGTGCTCGCACGCAGGCGGCCGCCCGGGAGAATGGAGAACACAGACCTTTTGCCGTAAGCAGCTACACAAATTTTACAAAGATCCAAATGTTTCATGCATGTAGCACCACGAAATTTAAATTCATTACTTTTTACAAAGCTGTTGGGAATGTATTATAAATTTCATACCGGTAGCGCTAAAAATATTATGGTCTTCCTGTTTTCTTCTATTACTTTTACTATTAAGAAATATTTTTTCAGCAAATTCTGTTCCCATTAAAAAACATGAGATTTGATGCTGCAGGACATGGGAATAATTTGATCTATTTGAAACCAAAAGAAGTAAAGGTAAAAACCAGGGAAAGCAGTTCAGATTTAGATAAACATGCTTTACATGTGGAGTCTGGCTTGACACCACTGACTTGAAGTGAGTAGGGTGTATGATCTGTGGTTTCTCAGGAATGATGGACGTTACACTGAAGTAACTCCTGGTGTCTTTCTTATTCTTTCAGCCAAGACCTGTCCTGCTACCATGGTCTATAGAGAGAGCAGCTCACCCTGCATGGATACTTGCTCACACTTGCAGATCAGCAGCCTTTGTGAGGAGCACTACATGGATGGCTGTTTCTGCCCTGAAGGCAAGTGTTATTCTAGCTGTTGCATCTGGGACAAAAAGCAAGAGCTCTGGCTAAGGAAGTCATACAAAAGTACTACATGTAGTCAAATTACACCTTAGAAAAGAGTAGTACTACTTATCATTTCCCCCCTAGAGGAAAATAACTGTAAAATTTTATAAGGCGGTAATGATTGATTAATTAATAAATTATTTTATATTTCAAACATTAACACAGTGACTGGTAATAGGCCTGCTTTTTAATTCTCAACAAGTGAGGTTTTGATACTATATAGTAAATCATGCTTTTTAGGTTGAACAGTTCTGAGACAATGAACATCATTTGCCCAGAGAGTGGCAGTGAGGGACAGTGAGTGAAATTCTCAGGTGAAATTCTCAGCCTTAGGAAAGAAGATTACAGTGATAGTCTTCACAGCCAAAAAGACTAAGAATCTAAACAAGTGACATTCTGAGATTGTTCTTACATGCTTGCAATAACCTTTTTATCTGTGTAGTTATATAAATTAACAGACTTGGATTTTCAAAGCTGAATAAAAGTGCTTTCCATCTGTCACATATTACAAAAAATAGAGCCAGTATTCTTCAAGTTTAGATAATCTCAGCCTGTGTGGCAAATTAGAGTTTTTCTTCTGTGCAAATTGCTTATTTGAAAAAGAGTTGAAATAGCTAATGTTGTGTTTTATAGGAACTGTGTATGATGATATCAGTGAAAAAGGCTGCATCCCTATTAGCCAGTGCCACTGCAAACTTGGAGGAAAGGCGTATGCACCTGGAGAAAGCATTTCCAAAGAATGTGAAGAATGGTAAGGATCCTGGTTGTTGTACACCTTTCTTTGAATGATTGTAAATGGGCCTGCATTTTTCAAATTTCTGCTTGGTCATAGGAGATGTTCTGAAAACTCTCTGAATTTAATGTTTATGTTGCATGTCTGCAGAACAAAATTTCTGGTATGTTTCTATGGCATATGTCAGATTCTGTGGCATATGTCAGATGGAAAATCTCAAGGAAATGGTCAAGGATACAATTTTAAAACACCTGGGGATAGCCTGCTGGTTGCCAGATATATAGATACTTTCAGTGCTCTCAGCTTCTGTAATAACTACAAGCATTTTTTATATTATTTGTCTGTTTATAGCACCTGTAATTCAGGCAGATGGACCTGCAAAGATCTACCCTGTCCAGGCACATGCTCAGTGCAAGGAGGTTCCCATTTTACCACCTTTGATGGGAAGAAATACACCTTCCATGGAGACTGCTACTATGTGTTGGCCAAGGTACTGTGGGGCTGTTCTCTTGTGGAGTAAAACAGTGTCTGTGGGCTGATGTGTGTCAGCTGGGAGTTATTGTTCTATTCCACTTCCATAGAAGAGGGAAGCCAAAATGCTGGAAGTTGTACTTTCAGGAAAATTCAGTATTTACCTGTAATAACCCTAAGGGGAAGCTGGGGACTTATTGCAATGGGTGATTAACTCAGTGAGATAGAATACTTCCAATGCTGTCATTATCCAGTGGAGTCCTTTGTATATAAGAAATCAGAGTCTCAGGATTAGAAGTTCTTGGCCACTTCTGTAATAACTATTTCTAAGTCTGAGGGTCAAAGTCAGGTAGAGAAAAGAGGTAGGCAGCTGTTTCATTCATTGCTAAAATATCTGGTGTCTGTTCTTCTAGAGAATGAGGAAAATCTTGTTGAGCTAGGAAAGTTACTATAACTGATGGATTTAGTCTTTGTTGTGGAAATAATCTCATGAGAGTTTTAATATGACTAATGGGCATTTCTTGCCCTGTGATTTTAGGGTACTGCAAATGAGAGTTATGCTCTCCTGGCAGAGCTGGCCCCCTGTGGCTCCACAGACAAACAGACCTGCTTGAAGACTGTTGTGCTGTTAGTGGATAACAAAAAGAATGTAAGTGTTGTTCTGTGGATTCTGCTAGCTATGTTGAAAATTAACAAATTTCCCTTAATGTGGGTGAATATTTTTTATTCTGGAATCATTATTGTGGATAAATAAGGAACCTCAGACAGGCTGACAAACAGCTCAGGTTTCTGCCTCGAGAATACAAAATAAACATAAACTTAAGAAAGTATGAGATTCAAAATAACTTACATTTCCCCCTCTTCTTTCCTCTGCTCTGTGCAATATGATTTTTCTCACAGGATTCCAGAATGTCTGGAAGGAAGGGTACCTATTCTTCTCCACCTCATAGTTTTATTCTTCATTCAGATATAATTTTATAGTCTTGAGTCTTTTTCAGAAGAAATCCTGTCTTTGAATGGTGATACAATCCAACCTTCTCAAATATTCACTTTATCTTTCTTTGTTTATGAGAATATATAGACTATCTCTATACATAATTTACATGCATATATAAATGATTTTCCTCACATATTTATGGACTTCCATGTCTTTGCCACTATTACTAGAACATAAGAAAACCAAATCAAAACTCAATAATTTTATGTTTCTGCATGTAGAGTAGCATTTTTTGAGGAAGTTTAATAAACTGCTTTCTTACTATGTCAGAATCTTATTAACCATCCCACAGAAGCTGTAGCACATGTTTTAATAAGCAATAAGAACTTCCTACAGTTCCTGAAGACCTAATATTTTCTTCTACTTGCTGAAACCAAAGTGCTCAATACAAATGAGTTTTGCATTTCAGTATTGCTATGAATTCTTGCAGGCAGATTTAAGAGAAACACTGAATAGCAAGACAAAACCTTAGGCGTAACCTATAGGGCTGCTGCTGTGTTTAATTTTCAGACAGATTTTTCCTTTCAAAAATTTGGAGTTCTAGACAGAGCCTAAATGTGTAAAATGTCCTTGCTGTAAATCTTTGTAATAGTTTGTTTTCCTCAGTCCCTGGAACCTCACTGATTCCATTTGCCATTGCACAGGTGGTGGTTTTCAGATCAGACGGCAGCGTGCTCCTGAATGAGATGACAGTGAATGTGCCTCATGTGTCAAGTAAGGGACATAGCCTTGTATGTCAAGTGTCACACACCTGACTTCTCATGTAGGGGTGTATTTTTATAGAGGCAAAAGTGGATGAGAGGTATTTAACACACACTTTCCAAATATGGCTACATGGTGTGGGCATGCCCATTTGGTTCTGATCCCAGAGACCCTTCTTTATAAGTAATCAACTTGTTAAGTTTGTAAGCACCAGCATCATATCTAGTTGGCCAGTGATTTTTAAAGGAAAAAAAGATATTAATTTGATCTCAGTCTCAGAGATTTCATGCTGGGTGATACATGAGAATCTAATAAGAAATGTTTCTTTTGGCAGCCCTGTGTGCATTGGTTTATTGCAACAGTTCATATTTTGTTTTTCAGGCAGCTTCTCAGTATTCAAGCCATCTTCCAACTACTTTATTGTACAAACTCCTTTTGGGCTTCAGATGCAGATCCAACTGTTTAGAATCATGCAGCTGTTTGTGACTGTGGATGAATCAGTTAAAGGAAAACTTCAAGGCAAGTGTCTATGCAAATGGGAAGCAAAGTCATGTTGTTTCACAGCTGAATAGTCATGTATTCTTTATTTGAGTGATAACTCATGCTACTTGTTGGTTCAAAGAGAGAAAATGGAAAGAAAATCGACTCAAGCAAACTAGAAATGTGTTTTTGTTTTTTGATATTAAAATGACCTATCACTCTGTTGCCAGTACATAGGTGTTTCTTAGAATATTCCTAACTTTTGTATTTAGTTTAATTTTAAACTATCCACAAAACCAGTTTATGGTGTATTTTGTGGCTTCAATATCATCAGAAAGCAGAGTAGTAATCTCTTGAAATACAGATATCCTCATGATAACTATTCTTGAAGATGTTGAAGATTTAAACTAGGACTTCTAAAACTTCAGTATTTATAGTATTTATTAAATTGATGTCGAATAGTCAGCTGTTCCTAGTGTTTGTGATCAGTTGTCCCTTTCCTTTGTCCTTTCCATGTGAGAATAAGTAATGCTTATGTGAGATTTTTGCCTTGTTCTCAAATAGGTCTTTGTGGAAACTTCAATGGAATGGAAGGTGATGACTTCAGAACAAACAGCGGGTTGATTGAGGCTACAGGATCTGCCTTTGCTAACACATGGAAAGCTCAGTCCACCTGCACAGACCAGGTAGAAAAGCTGGAAGACCCCTGCAGTCTCAGCATTGAAAGTGGTAAGCACATTAAAAAGTCATATGGTTGGCTTCTGCCAGGATGAGCAGTGTCTGCTGTGTGTTACTGCAACAGGCGTGTAAGAGTTGTAGTGGGACACTGAAGATATTTTACAACACTGTAAAATTAATAATTAATATCTGCAAGTATGTATAGATACAAGCTCTTCATCAAACTGAAGTGAAAATTTAAGGAGTGATTGTAAAAGAATCCTAAGGTAGAAGAATGGGAAAACAGTCATTAATTTGTATTTTCTGCAAAGACAGCTTGTATCTCCTATCATTATCTATCCTTATGTTTAACTTAGCTTTATGGTCCCCAAATAGAAAGAGCTGTCACAATTCCATGTGCACAAATTGTAAAAGTTTGATTGCAGTTTTTGATTTTATGATGGCTGTCTCTGAATCGAGAATTAGAAATACATGTGTGGTGATTGCATGTAGTTTCTCCACTCCCCAAAACGCACACAGTTCTCTCATTTGTATTTCTGCACTGCATTTATGTGTCAGCACAACTAGGCATGGCACAAGGAAGATAAGGAAACATGATGAATTTCTCTTTTTTTTTTTTTTTTTTTTTGCAGCAAATTATGCTGAGCATTGGTGTTCTTTGCTGAAAAACCCAAAGGGTCCTTTTGCAAGATGTCATTTAGCTGTTGATCCTTCAGAATACTATAAGGTATTGTAATTTTGCACTCTTTTAGTACTGCATTATTACAGATGGTTAACTGTAGACATTTATCATTGTTTGAACATTTGAGACATCAGTGAGTAACTTGTCCATAAGAGATGCTGAAGTTTTTGCATTGACTGGTTCAAGCAACATAGCATCCAAAGTATCTCATATGATGAGATCCTTATGGGCTGCTGCTGAATAAAAATGTACATTTATTTTGCATTTTTACTTTTTTGACATGTTTATTTGGTTATTTGGATTGAAAAGAAGACTCAAGAGTTGCAGATGTACATAGTTTAATTTTAGAAACATTAGTTTCTATAAAGTGGGGGGGAAAATTCCAACCATATATTGGTTGGAATGTAGCACCAAATCATTTTCATGCCAGAATGTCCATGAATTCTTTTCTCCCATGCTCATCTCTGTTGAGCAGTAATGGAAGCTCACCTGAGGAAAAAGAATTCTAAAATCATTGCTTATGCTTGGAAGTCAGTATGAGCTCAAAAGTTGTAAAGGTCTTTGTAGACCTGGTCAATATTTTGCCTTTATTATTCTAGTTTTTGTGGATCTATGAATTTCTAATTAGTAACTGGGAACAAATTGTATCAATGTCCTTTGAAAAATATGTTCTTAGGAGGCTGACTACTTTTTAAAGGTTTGAGAGGCTTGCCTTAGGTTAGAATAAGCATCCAAATATTTTCATTGTGTATGAAATGAGGCAGCACTTTAACTCCCTTGTCTTTGTTCCTTTCATTGTTCTCTGGTCATAGGAATTAATACAAGGAACATCAGGAAAAGCAGACAGAACATTTTATAGCAATCAAGTTGCAATTTCCTATTGATCTCCTGTAGACTTGTTGACTATTTTGTTCTTTTTTTTTCAGAAATGTAAATATGACACCTGCCTCTGTGAAGACAATGAAGAATGTTTGTGTGCTGCCCTGTCCTCTTACTCAAGAGCCTGTGCTTTCAAAGGGGTCATACTGGGAGGCTGGAGAAAGAGTGTCTGCAGTAAGTAGTGGAACAGTAATCCCTGTGGAAATAATTAACCATGAAAAATAAGCAGGCTCTCTCTGAATTTGGTTTTAAGTGATATATCTCACTGTTAAGGGATTTGGAGTATCTTAGAAATGTCTAATGGACCAAAAAGAGACAATGCTGGTAATGTTTACAAATTCATGGTATATTCTTCATATCTAAATTGATTTTTTTATACCTAAAAGTAGAAAGCAATATTTTTAACTTTCATCTTCTTTCCCCAGTCTAGCTAATATAATTCCATTTACTAATGGTATCCTATCCATCAGGGCTTTTACTGTGCATTTGCTTATCTGTGTCTTTTTTTCTGATCTTCCTTTCTTTATATCAACAGTTCATTATATTTGAGACTAGCAGTTTATTGTATTGTGCTCTCTATCTGATTATCAGTATGTGAAACAAATAGGGCTATGAAAGTAGAAACTATTAGTAGCAGTTAAAAGTAAGTCTTCAACTGGTAAAGTTAGGTTAGTGTTACTTGTGACTTCTGATATTTTTGTGCTTTAATAAGATCTAAGGGAATGTTTTTATCACTACATTCAGCACAGCCAAAGAAACCAAAATGGAGATGTCAAGGCCAAATTACCCATCCTGCATCTCTTACTTATCAGTTTGATTTTTTTCCCCTCCAGGCAGTGAAGCATCTTCTTGCCCAGGAAATCAAGTCTTCCTTTACAACCTTACAATGTGCCAGCAAACCTGTCGCTCCCTTGCTGATGGTGAAAAGTATTGCTTGCAAGACTTTGCTCCTGTGGATGGCTGTGGCTGCCCACCCAATACATACTTGGATAACCAGGATAACTGTGTGCCCATCTCCCAGTGCCCATGTTATTACAAGGGATCATACCTGGAATCTGGGGAATATTTCACAAAAGATGGAGAACGTTGGTATGTTTTATTTTTGTATATTTTATTCTTGTATATTTTTGTATATTTTATTTTTATTTTTGTATATTTTATTCTTGTTTGTGGGGAAAAAGCCCTTTAAAGATTGCTTGTTAGGTGTAAGGTGCTTAGGTTTTTTTGGTACTTTAATGAGTGTTTGTAATGCATTTCATGACATCTTCATGCTGAGCAAAGCATTATTCTATTGCAATGCAATTTATTAATAATTGGGAAGTGCAGCTTGCTTTGGAGGTGTGAGTACTGGCCTTCACAGACAAATGTTATTCTGAAGCTGCAGTGTTAATAAGGCTTTGTTAAGTAGAATGGTCAAAGGAGGATAAAAGGCCAGCTATGTGTTATGTTTGCTTTTCTAGCAGACACGGATTGCTTGTGTTTTCCACTGGAGGAAGGTCCCCTTGATATGTATTCATTGTAACAGGCTTTTGAAAACAACATTCACGATTCTGTTATATTTTTCCATGATCTCTAGCAACAGTTTGTTGCCTGAGTCGTCAGTGCAAACTGTGAAATGCCTTCTCTCATTCAGCAGAAGAAGCATATAGGTCAACAAATTTGCAGCATATAAATTCAATAGTCATGAAAATACACTGTGTATACAAATGGAGGCTTTGATTTAAATTACCATTATTATCTGTGTCATTACTATCTAATTCCCGAGTTGTCATAAAACATAGTATTAAAGATTATAATAGAATAGTTGTCATTCCTTAAAACATAACCTTTCTGTGCATTATGCCTAAAATCTTGCTACACTTTTCCTCCAACAAAAAAATTCATATGTATGATTCAATAGAATTGGCCTTGAAATTTCAGTAGAAATTATGCAGGCTATCTTTAATAAATACTCTCAAATTTATATAAACAAGTCCTTAGACTTAAATTAAAGATACTGAGCTTGCTTTTTTTTTTTTAATTTCTACTTCACTTTTCTAGTGTTTGCCGAAATGCAAAGATCCAGTGCACTTCAGTGAAAATAAGAATGAAAAGTAAGTGATATTCTATAAACTAAACTAGAATAAAATCCATAGTCACCCTCTCAACCCAAACCTACATCCCTTTTGAATTCTCCATTTAGTTGTTTTGCATGGTTTTTTTCTTTTTATGTAAAACAGTAACATATTTTCACTTTATTCTCTCTTCACTGAGCCCATTTTTTTCATAAGGATAGACTGAGATTTCTGTCTGAGAAACTACCACCTTTCACTAATATTTCTTTTGCCTTGATTGATCTAAACTGACAATGTACCTTTCAGGTGAAAAAGAATGTTCTTCTAACAAGACATACTTTGACTGCAATGCATCCTCAAAGTGGACTTCACAAACACCTCTACAGCTTAGCTGTCATACTCCTCAAACCGATCATGTATGTATTCAACTTTTCTTTGTGTCTTGCTTTCTTTTTTCTATATTCTTTACATGACATGGTGCTACACAGCAAATACAGTTGTAACTAGCAGTTTATTTATCTTTGGTTTAACCTACCCTTTTTTTCCCCCACCATGATATTAATCTGTTGCCATTTTCACAATTGTTTCCCTCTCCACTTTACTGTGTTTTCAGTAGAGTCATAATTTCCAAGTAAAAAAGAATTTGAGTTCTTGGACAATCAAAAAAGAAAAGACAAACATTAGAAACCTAGGGAAAAAAACTAATCAATATTAGACTGTGTGGTTTTAAATGCAGTTTTTAAAGAGTGAAGAAGTGGAATTAAGATGCAGTGCTTTGACATAAGGTAACCATTTTTCCTTATATTCCTTAGTTCCAGACAGAGTGTGTCTCAGGCTGTGTGTGCCCTGAAGGTCTACTTGATGATGGCAGAGGGGGCTGTGTTGAACAAAATGATTGCCCGTGCATTCACAACAATGACTGGTATTCTTCTGGAGACAAGATAAAAGTGGACTGCAACACCTGGTGGGTTATAAGTGAATACTCTCTTCTAAAATATATTCTATGCAGTATTTTCATAGTCATGTCTAGGCTTATGTACTACAGTAGCTGCAAAAGCTGGAATTATCATCCTTAATTTTCAGGAATACTTATTGCTATCTCAGATTCTGCTGGCAGTATGGGGGTGGTAGTTACCTTGGCTTTCACAAGGCATCTCTTGTTGGGAAAACTCACTCATTTTTTAAAAAGAAATGCTATCAGATCTAAAGATTGTAGCTCAACAGAGTAAAAATCATGTTATAAGCTTAAAAACAGGTTTAAAAATTGAAGTTGAGGTTTGGATATTTTGTTCAGTATCACATTATATCAGGCAGTTACTTGTTTTGTTCTGCAGTTTTTAAAACAAAAATCTCTTTGTGAAATCTGAAAATCCAACTTCTCTGCTCTCTTCTAGCACCTGCCAGAAAGGGGTTTGGAAATGCACTGATGACATGTGCTATGGGACTTGTATGATATATGGAAGTGGCCATTATAACACCTTTGATGGCAAATTCTATGACTTTGATGGGAGCTGTGAATATGTGGCTACTCAGGTAATGCTCATCAGGAGGGCTGAAAAGGAATTAGATTGCCTTGAAAATCTACTTTCCTCTTTGGTTTTGTCATTCCTTATTGCCTGTCATCATTGTTCCCAAGGGGTTCACACATTCTGCCAGGATAAATTGTGTATTTTCAGTGCAGGCAAGCTGTGTGAATGTGTTTTTTTTTCAGATATAGATATCATAAATGACATGTAACAGAACTATGTTACAGTGCGAGCTAATTATCATCTGTGAAATGAATCCAAATTCTAAGCTTAGAAACTTGAAACTTTTATTTAAATATATATTCCTCACTTTGTTTTATTGTCCCACTCTTTTTCCAAGGCTGAGACTTTGTAAACTGTTTATATGTATGCATGGAAGTATGCATATACGGCTATGCATCTGTAAAAAGATGTGTGTGTAGGATCTCACAGTTGAAGGAGCAGTAACTATTTATACATTGTGAAGATTTAAATAACTGCAATTCTTATGAGATTGAACTACAATGAAATAGTCTAATTTTCTCATGTTCTTTTTTTTCTTTTTCAATAGGACTTCTGCGGTGACAAAAATTCCAGCGGTTCATTCAGTATCATCACAGAGAATGTCCCTTGTGGAACTACAGGAGTCACCTGCTCAAAGGCTATCAAAATGTTCCTAGGGGTGAGTGATGACAGTCAGTACATATCAGTAATCAAGCATTACCAAAAATGTAATGCTCTAAAGTCATGCCCCTAAAAGCAGCTGTAACAAGCATTAGAGACCCTATCAAATTACTCTGTAAAGGTGTAGGTTCTCAAGTGATGCTCAAACTCTCTCAAACAGAAGTGCTACACTCCCTGCCATCTTGGGAGTCATCCCAGAGTTTGAGCTACTGGTTTCAGAATGAGTTGCATTGTTACAAGTGCCTAATATTTTGTCTTATCATAGAAGTTAGTGTTACAATAGTTCTCTTTTATCTTTTAGAAAACTGAACTGAAATTGGAGAACAAAGAGTACAAAGAAATTCAGCGGGATGTTGGTGATGATGTGCAGTATTGGAACAGGACTGTTGGCCTGTACCTGGTTATTGAGGCTAGCAATGGTGTGACGCTGATCTGGGACAAGAAGACTACTGTTTTCATCAAGCTGAGCCCTGATTACAAGGTTAGTGCCTGTCTGTCTTCTTGTGAGGTAGTGTTGTTAATAGACAAGGAAACAAATGTTCTTTTATTCTGACTCCATGTCTAATTCCTATATTCTCTGTGTACTCATGGTTAGCTTGCATTATTACTGTCATAGCTTGCAGAAGTGCTTCTGGGGTTTCTTACAATATATCATAATGCATTGCACAGGATGCATAGGATGCTACTCCAATAGAGAGAAACATCTCAGGCAACACTCTTGAGTTTGTGAGTATTGTAAGCCAATCATCCAGAATAATTTAGGGGATGTGGACTGACTGCACATGTGCTTGGAAACTTACACGCAATCTCAGTCCTGTTAAAACCAAACTCCCTATGCAATGTATGGCCATGGTTCTGTTTCCTGAAATTCAGCATGCTGAATTGGAGAATATTGAGTCATTGTAGAAACAGTGACATACTGTTACTTGAGGGGATTGGTGGACCTTAAATAACACTACCAAAAATTCACCATTGTGGGCAGATTGATACATTTTCTTCCAAGAAAAATGGGTCCCTGTCATTTCTTTTCCACTAATTAAAAATGGTGGTCATTATGTTAGAAACCTTTAATAAAAGCTGCTTTAAGCAGAAATTAATTACCTCAGTCTTATGCTAATTAATGATTTATGATAAATTGAGAATGGAAAAGAAATAATTCTTCTCAGCTGTAAGAGGCTTGGGCACACTTTAATGTTTTAAGTTGGATATGGAGATAGAGATATGGAAATACACTCGATATAAATGATTTCAAGGAGGGAAAACATGGCAGCTGAATAATTTGCTGAGGACAGACAAATAAAAATTTAGTTTTTGAACAAATTATTTGACAGTAAAGAAGAAAGTAATCATTTACACAGACAGTCATTTGTTGTTTTTCATGTCAATGTTTTGCTCTTACTTTACCAGAGCCTCTTTCTCATTTCCATGGTATCTTTAAAAACTCAATTTTCTTTTCCAGGGCAAAGTGTGTGGTCTGTGTGGCAACTTTGATGACAAGGCAAACAATGACTTTACAACAAGGAGTGGACTGCTGGACAGTAATCCTCTGAATTTTGGAAATTCCTGGAAACAATCTCCCATGTGCCCAGATGTCACACAAGAGATTAAGCCCTGTGATCTGAAACCACACCGGAAGTCCTGGGCAGAGAAAGAATGCAGTATCATCCAGAGTGAAGTCTTCAAAATTTGTCACTCCAAGGTTTGTAGAAGACAATATGTGATGAGAGAGCACAGTGCATTTCTGAAAATGCAGAACCAAAAAAACCATCAGACATTAATGAAGAGGTGGTTAAATAGATTGATATCTTCAATTAAGTCTTGAGTACAGCTACAGGTGTCAGAACATTTCATGTGGCCTTACTCAAAGTAGTCTGAGGCTGTGTCAGTGGTGTGGCAGCAGCCCCAGCTGTACAAACCCATATTCATCACCACAGTTGCACTGCTACTACTCTGCAAATTAGCTTCAGAAACGTATCCTGAACAGGTCTGTGTTTGCTGCAGTTGTTCCATCACTTGTTGAGAGACAGTCAGTATTACAAGTACTGAAGGACCTTACAATCATCAGATCCATCTCTTGATGGAAATTCATACTAAACATGAAAGGTGTCTGTTGAAGAGGCTACTACTTCTTGTAGTATTCAATCCACAAAAGGATCTTTTTAGACACCACTGACATCACATAGTTTAGACAGACAGCTGCTGGTACTGTGCAGCCAAATTGTCACAGCAAACACTGTGACAGCCTACAGCTTCCAGAGTACAGTGCACAGAGAGCACTCGTCTTTATTTTTCATCTCTTCCCTGATGTATGGTAATATTAACAACAGATAATTACCATTACAACAGTTTGTTCTTAACTCACAATGGAAAAGTCACAAACAATTATTGATTTAATTAATTTGTTATATGTTTCCATGTGGCTTACTTTAGCAGCAAAAATCCAGTCTAAATTTCTCCTCTCGCAGTCTCAAATAAAAAAAACACAAAAATTTTTTTTAATGTGTCATTGGATAAACTCTGAAAACTGATAGGCACAAAATTACATGCTTCATATTTGCTGTGAATACAGCCTTTCTGGCATTGTTCACCATTTGGTTGGCAAAGCTTGCTGGAAGATAAGACTTCACTGGCATCAATTCAACTTGGTTTTGGGAGCACTAAAATGGAACTCTATTAGAAAATGTGAGCATTGCCAAGGCCTCTTACTTAGTTTTTTCAGTCATAGCAATTTATAAAGGACCTATATTATTTTAAGTCTATTATTCCCCAAAACATATTGAGCAGCTTCAAGCCAGTGTTTATGATTTGGTAACTCTTAGACACAGTCTCATTCCTTCCCAGCTCAATTTCCATATATCAAGAGCTCTCAAACATATTAATTTGAAAACTAATTTGGAGATGAACTGGGGCATCATTTCTTCCCCTGACAGGTGGACCCACTTCCTTACTATGAGGCTTGTGTTCATGATTCCTGCTCCTGTGACAGTGGTGGGGACTGCGAGTGCTTCTGCTCTGCAGTTGCAGCATATGCCCAAGAATGCATCAAGGCTGAGGCCTGTGTTTTCTGGAGAACTCCTGATATCTGCCGTGAGTAACAAACAAAACTGTGTCTATCTAGCTGCTGTCAGAAAGCCAGTCAAATAAATCATTAGTACTGTCATTGCAAGGTCATGCTGGCTGCTAGGTGAAACCTTTTCTCAGCATATCAGGGAACTAACAGGCTAGTAAATTTGTTTATTTCAGCTGTCTTTTGTTCAGCCTGTCTCTTCTCTTCTCTTTCTCTTCTCCTCTTCTCTTCTCTTCTCTTTCTTCAAATTACTCAGAATTTGATTTTAGCAAAAAGTATATATCACTCCCATGTTTTAGCACTGAACCTAATCAGTGCTATGTATATTAAGCAGTGTCCATTGGTGGTGATAGTACTCATACCAGTAAATCATAAATTAATGTAAAATAGTATTTAAAGTAATATTACCCAAAAAGTGCTCAAATAAAAATTTTGAGATTCTAAGTAGTGGAAATACATAATTTTTTTAACTTAAAAAATTCATTCAGATTCAGAATTTGGACTAATTGGAGCTTTTAAGTGTAAGAAGTCAGTGAAACAAAAATTATAAGTTTAATTTAGCTCTGATATATAAGTTAATAAAAGTTTCTTCCTCTGTGTTTAGTCATCTAAGCTGAATTTAAGTTGTATTCACAATGGCTCAAATGGCTTCCTCTTGGACTTTTAGCCTGTGTGATATAGCAAGATGGAACTATTTTGTATAAAACTGAAAAATATTTAGGAATTTGCTAGTAGCTATGGAAGAAAAATATTCTCAGAAATATACCTTCGATTTTAAACTAAAATAATTTTTTAAAAATAGTTTTTTCTTTATGATTTGAAGCATTTTTACCCAGTGCCCTGAATATTTAAAATTTCAGTCTTTGGCACCAATGTTTTGATGTATCCTAAATTTAAGCAGAGTAGCAGAAAGTCCAGGTCTTGTACCTCAAGAGAAATTTGGCCAGGTTAACTTGTAGATTGATGAGCTTGTACCTTTAAATGCCTGCTCAGAATTACATTCTGGCAACCTTGTTGTTAATCAGCTTCTCTCTTTTCTCATCAGCAATATTCTGTGACTACTACAACCCTCGCAATGAGTGTGACTGGCACTACGAGCCTTGTGGCAGTAATATCACAACCTGCAGGATGATCAATGATGTCAGCACCAACATTACAATACCACTGCTGGAAGGTAACAAATTCCTTGCCACTTTATATTGTGTTTTGTATAATTTTGTTCAGATATCTTTTAGTAATTTTGGACTAGTCAGACAACTTGATGAGATGCTCCTAAATCTGCTATGTTGAGTTTGCCTCCAGTCTTACATAAATGTTTTCTATAATGTAATTTATTATTTATTAACATTAATGAGTGATAGTTACATTACTGTCAGCCACAAAACTAGTTCTCTGTTTGGATAATATCCTGAAACATGCATTATTATTACATCACGGTTATTTTGAATGCCATACAAAAGTATTTCAAAAGCAGGGAAATCTTTGATATGGCAAAGAAGCAAGTCTGAAGCAAGAAACTGATAGCTGGATGTTTTTTTGCCTTATCATTTTTTATGTACCAGATCATCTTGCCTTTACTAGATTAGCTGGCAACATTCACCTACCTTTACACTGGAAAATATCTTTCATAGCAGACACACTGATGCTATATATTGGATTCGTACTGGAGATTCTGTTTCCTTTGTAGATGAGATATTAGTAGGCGACAGTCCTTGTGGTTGATAATGGAACAGGAATTTCACATTAAAAGTACAGCAATGATCCAAGAATGTGAAAGACTTTACAAGCATCTTCTGGTTTATCACATGGTAAAGCTGGAGAAAGAAGCTGTGTTTTTAGCCATAGAGTCTTTTTGGTCTGTACTGAAAGCACTTATCTCCAGTTTTGGGATTGGAAAGAAAAGCCTTGAGCATGACTTTGCTTTCAACTAGTAAAAAAATTAAAAGAAAAAAATCAAACAAACCAAACAACCAAACAAAAAAACCCCAAACAACAACAACAGAAAAAAACAACAAAAATACAAAACCAAAAAAAAATAAAAACCAAAAAGTCCTACTAAAAAAAATCAACTAGAATCCCTAGCCAAAATATTCTTTAAAAACACAACAAGCCTTTGTATTTTAAAATAAATTGTCTTATATTATTAGATAGATAAGATTTGGGAAGTGTGAGAAGGCAGATTATTGTATATCCAATTCTCTTTCTTAATTTTTTTTGGTTTTTAATTTCAATAGAAATCTAGAGCACATCTATTCTTGTTATGACATCTTAAGTACAGTTTGGCAGTGTAAAGTGACTTTTAAGTACCAGTTAATTACATGGTGCTTCAGTTTAAAGGCTATTTAGAACTCCAGTACAGTAAAAAGAGAACTTCATGTCATTAATAATTGGACTTAATAAGAATTTATTTAGAGGAAAGAGATGCAATAATAATAACAGAATAATATTTTAAAGTGTATTTTCATTAAAAATGGAATGAAAATTGACAGTCAATTAATCCTTTGCAGTGAAGTTTGGATCACTGCCTGAGGCAGGGAAAATACAGATAAATTATCTTTTTGTAGATAATTACCTGTACAGCAGGTAGAGATACTGGTGTATTCAAGACATATAAACAAAGTTCAATGTTGCAAGAAATGTAGTGAAAAACCTGTTTGTTAGTGAATCTGCTTCCATATTCCGCACAAAAGTATTATTGATATAGTGATCTGTAAAAAAATTGGGGTGTTTCTTTGTCTTAAAATTACTAGTTGCCCGTAGAAATGAGTATGAATTAGGGGTTTCTCCAAGGTATTGAACTAACAAAAAGAAACTTCACTGGTTTTCATAAAAAAACTTCTTACTTAATTCTCCTCACACCAGTATTATCAATGAGAACTGTTGAAGTCTTTTTGGAAAGACTAATTGTCCACAATTTGATTTGAATGGGAAGTTTTAGGTTTCTTTCACTGTGCTTGATTCAGTGAGAATAATTTACCTTCAGAAGGCAACATATCACTGAGTTAACTTTTTGTACTTTTTCTTCATCCTGTATTCTGTTCTACCTGCCATCAATAGGTTGCTACCCCAGATGCCCTAATGACAAGCCTATTTATAATGAAGAGACAAAGCAATGTGTGACTGAAAATCAATGTGGATGTTACCTCGAGGATGGAACCTATGTACCTCCTGGGGAAGAAGTACCCTCAAAAGAAAACTGTACAACATGGTATATAAAAATTACATGCAGTAATTCACAAAATTAATTAATTAATTTTGAGTCCTTAATTTACTTTACTGGGCATCAAAAAAATAGAGATGCAACTTAAGCTGAAGAGCTGGTATATTCTTGCATTTCATAGTTTTCCAAACACATAATAATCCAGATTTCAGTTTGGTAGTGTTATTATAATAAGTGCATTAGCAAATTCATTAATTATACGTGTCAACTGTTATGAATTATATAATGAAATTTTGATGAACTTCTAAAACAACCATTCAATTCTCATTACTCTTTGGGAAGAGAGGAGCTTGCATTCTCTACCTTGCATTCTCACTTAAAACTGGGACTTCAAAACCACTGTAATCTAGAATACTCTTGCCCTGAAAGACATAGGTGAGTCCTAATTGTTCATGCTTAGAGAGTTAGCAATGACACCACTTACACCTCTGGCTTCACATGATGACCAGAGAATAATCTGATCTAGCTGTAAGTTCACTCTGCAAAACAGTTGTTATTGCAGTATTGCAACTCGCAATTGAACTGAAAGTGGTGACTTAGTTTGAAAGAAAAATGGTAGGCAATACTAGAAAATATACCCAGAAAAATATCGAGTAGTGTGAATGAAGATAAAGTGACAAACATCTATGTTTCTGTGCTCTTGACTCTGCTAACAGGTATCATAAAACATCAACAACATTTTAATTTTTGAAAATTTTTCTTTTAGTGTCTGTGTCTCGTCAGGATTCATACAGTGTAAACCAGTCCAAGGTAAATAATGTTTGGGTTTTTCTGGAAACAAAAAGAAAAGAAAATGCACAGAACTGCTCTGTCTGACTTTACAAAGACTTAGTATTTATTTAGAATACTTCTTTCCAGTGCTAGTGAAAGTTGTGACTAAAGAAATTTGGCAGTACTTTTGTTGAGCCTTGCTGTTAGTACTTCTGGTTAAACCTTTTTCTTGAGCTCTTTCAGTCTTTCTCCCCATGTCCCATCCAAACTACTGGATTTCACTATGAGTTTGCACTTCCTGAACATGTAGTTATTAATATAAAAGTGATAGATAGTAAATTGCAATTATTATTTCTCTTAGAGCATTTTAAAAACTACTTTCTAAGTCTGTACCACCAGGCATTTTATTAAGGACTTGATTAAATATGTTCTAACCCTGTTTTAAATGTAAAGGTAAATTAGCACAATATAGTAGAACTAAGCTCCAGGTACAGGTCTGAAAAACATGCATGACTCATGTAAATGCTCTCTTGTCCATAAGAATTTTGCCTCTGCCTCTTATGTGGTAGTAGAAAAACTGCACAGTAAAGCTCTTCCTTGCAGGATGTCCTTGTGTCATCAATGGAACAAGTTATGAAGTGGATGCTACTGTGGGAGTAGTACAGGATGGAGACACATGTATAAGATATGTTTGTGCAGAAAATGGCTCTGTAGTTCCTGCTGAAGTCTATCCTTGTCCAACATCTTCACCTACAACCATTTCAACCTTCTCCCCTTACCCTACTCTTACCACCACCACCACCACCACCACAGGTAAATCATTAATAGAAATGTGATCTAAAAATTATTTTTTTAAGGAAAATATTTTAAATATAGGCTATACAATTGTATGGGATTGCAGTTGACACAGATAAAACAATATTTATGGATTGTTTTATCACACCACACTAAGAAAGACTTTTAGCATTTTGAGTTGATCTATTTCTCATGAAAAAAATTGTAAATATAAATGTATAGGGTGACTTCCTATTTTTGAAAAAAAAAATCAGCTTTTCAATAATGGAATAGTAGAGATAATGTTAGGAGTGTCAGCAAAAAAAACCAAACAAACAAAAAAACCAAAACAAAACTATTGTATTTCTTTTTAAATGATCTCTTTTTGTTCTATTTCAGCTTCTACTACAAGCCGTCCAGTAACTACAAGTAAGTTATAAATAAATAACAAGGTTGTTAAAAAAGGAATATTTAAAGGAAGAATAAATTAAAGACAATCAGTACAGAAAAAATACATTTTAAACAAAAATGAATAATTTTTTTAGAATTTCAAAAGTGCCATTAGTATAGAGAGAAGAAGGACCTTTAACGCTTCAGCTTGGTAATTGTATTTTGATGCAAAACTTCCAGTTTAAAGACCTGGTAATAGAGAACCGATTTTAGAACTCTTTTCTTTGGAAGGATTATAAATTGCATGCAGTCCTCTAGTCCTTAGTGGAAGAAAACAAAAAATGGATCTTCTTAAGATGTTCTCTGTAAACTCTGAAACCTCTGTCTTTTCTTGCAGCTCCGTGCATAATCACAGAACTAATCTGTGATTGGACTGAGTGGTTTGATGTTAGTAAACCTGAAGAAGGTGGTGGTGACTATGAAACATATGATGAAATAAGAAAACATGGACACAAAATATGTACAGCTCCTGAAGAAATTGAATGCAGGGCTAAGGATAAGCCTGATGTGACCTTAGAACAACTTGGGCAGAAAGTAGAGTGTAATGTTAAATATGGGCTAATCTGTAAAAATGATGAGCAAGATGTAACTATGTGGCCACTTTGCTATAATTATGAAATCAGAGTAAACTGTTGTGAGTGGCAACAAATTCCTTGTGAGGCTACAATTACACCTACTATACCACAAACTTCAACTTCAACTTCAATCACCACCCAGACAACAATAACCAGCACCGCTACAACCAGGATTTCAACAGAAATTACCACCACGCCCATACACATCCATTCCACAACATGTGAGTATACACCATCAGTCCTCACTCCAGTAACTTCAATATCTACAGCTATTTAAGAGAAAAATACTCTGTGATCTTACTTTGCCTTTGGAGAAATAAAGGGCTATTGGCTACTAAAGTTAGGTCACAATCCTAGAAAACATTGGTCTTCAACGAAGTCTTACTTAGGCGGGTTTGGACTTTTAAGCTTCTGCTGGAGACAATATTTCCAGAAGGACCTTCTGTGTGAGAAAAGAGTAGACCATGCTTCAAACTCCTGTTGCTAGAGGCATTATCTGGGTGGGGCTGCACAGGCTTCCTTCTTCAGGCTGACATGGTCTTGCTGATTTTGTGAGAAGCACTTTCCAGCACCAATCTCTTCACTAGGAATGGAGGGCCATGACCCTCTCTGTCAAGGATTCTGCTTTCTGGGGCCAGAAAAGGAGGGCTCATGCTAGGGACCTTTGCAGTGCTAAGGGTGGGCTGAGCTCTCTAGGTCTGTGCCAGCTGCCTCATGCACAGCTTCTGTTTAGTTCTTACTGAGTTCCTACTCATGCATATGTGTCTTTGTTCTCTGTCCCTGCTATTTCTAGCTCCACCCACACCAAGCACACCAAAATCGACAACCACTCCCTTGCCGACAGAGACTCCTACCACCAGCAGCACCCTGACGACAACAACCACTGGTACTGGACCATCAACACCCACCTCAACTACTTCAAGCACATCCTCACCAACACCAACATACACCAGCACCACAACTCCAGGTACTTCTCTGGACTGTTCTCTGATGTGTTCCTTTGCTATGGGAGAAATAAAGGTGCCTTGGCCCCTCCTTTAGTGTGTCTCCATGGGATTGTAGATTGGAGTAATCTACATCCCCTGAAGTGCCGTTTGCTCAAAGCTGGTCTTTCAGCCAGCTAGTTAAGAAGAACAAGGATTTAGGAGTCCTAAGGTGGAGTCTTGGCTTCCCTGACTCAAAAGATTCCCAGGTAAAATTTCATGCTGATGCCCAGTTTAGACAGATGCTGAACTGATAGAAATTCTTGATTTTCCTGCTGTTGGAACTTGTTCTTCAGCTAGCCAGAATGTAGTCACTGGACCCGCACTTGGAGGACAACTGGAGTGGGGCTTTAGTCTGTGACACTCTCATTATAGGAACATCTGGGGAGACTTTCTTCCTTTCTTCTTCTCCTTTGGCATGTCAGTACAAGTGCATGACAATGGTTCTAGATCTTGGAAGCAAGAATTACACTGGGAGACTTTTGGAAACAGTAAAAATGCCATTTCTTGTGAACTGTAACCTTTTGCTGATGACATCTCCTAGAACACTGGGAATCCCTTCATTAGTCTGACGTTCCGCCAGAAGGAAATTTCCTGACAGTCAGGCAGGAATGTACTCCTTTTCATGCTTCAAAGTCTGACGATGAATTCACCACCAAATTATTTTTGGTGGTGAATTCACCACAAAGCTCTTAATGCAAGGATTTCTGAGGTGTTCAGGTAGTGAGGCAGACACAGAAAGACGCAGCGACATAAAAAAGCAATGCACCTCTACATTTCTTACCTATTGGTAGGTCTCTCAGATTTGCTGAGAAGCACCTTTCAGCACCATCCCCAGTCTCCTAGCTAGGAAAGAAGGTCCATCACCTTTCTGTGCATGGATGTCAAGGATTCTTCTCTCTGGGGCCAGAAAGGAAGGGCTAGTGCTAGGGACCTTTGTTGATCGAAGAGTGGGTCTGGGGCTGCTGCCTCATGCACAGCTTCTGTTGACTTCCTAATGAGTCCTGCTGATGCCTTTGTGCCTTTATCTGTTTTCTCTGTCCCTGCTGTTTCTAAAAGGCACAACCAGCATGGCATCTTCTACATCAGAAGTGACACCCACTTCCACGTCACCAGAGACTCTCAGCACCACAACCACCACCACCACCACCACCAACACCACCAGACCAACGACAACACCAACAACTGCTACACCAACCACCTCACCTTCTACAAGTATGATTCAAAGCCAAGTAACTCCTGCCAAAAGCCCTGTGCCTCCAACTAGAGTACCAACAAATAATTCTTGGGCCCTGTTGTCATTTCTGGCCTTGCTGTGGGAGTAGTGAAGATTCATGGGCACCTCCATTTGTGTCTCTGGAAGGGATCAGGGATGGGTGTAGTTTCTGGGCAACCTATGGCCAAGCCTGGCCCTTGTTCTGGCTATTTCATAAGGAACAAGTATTTAGGGGTTCTTGGGGAAGGTCTTGTCTTCCCTGATTCAACAGTGCTCCAAAGAGGTATTTCAAATGTGTGCCCAGATTAGGCAGATACTGAAGTGATGGGAATGTTGCTTTTGCTGCTATTGGACTTTGTGCTCCAGCTGTCCAGAAGGTAGTCACTGGACCCAAGGAGTGCAGTTGGAGTGGGGCTAAAGTTTGTGGCAGTGGCATTTCAGGCTCTGTTTGGGCACGGCTGAACAGACATTCTTCGCTTTCTCTCCTGTTTTGTTACTGTGACCATCTCTACTCCTTACCAGCTGTTAGGGCTGTAGGATGCTTCCACGGCTTTTGCTAGCCGAATCTGGGGATTGGTTTCATGCTCAGATTGCCACTTTTGACCGACACAAGCTCTGGGCAGCTGGGTTATACCAGTGTTCCTGTTGGTGCTTGTCTCCAGTGATCTGTGTGCTGCTGGGAAGTGCTGGGAAGCGCTGGGAAGCAGCTGAGGCTTTGTCAGCAGGACGTGTGCTGTTCTGGCTTTCCCTGTCATTGGGTGCCTTCCCAGTGGCTGTTTTCTCTGTGAAATATTGAGGTGATACGCATGGCCCAGGAAGTGGCGAGAGTGGCAGGAGTCTCTGCTTAGTCCCCCTCTGCCTCCTGAATGGGTCTTACGTGAGAGGTTTATTGCACATGAGAGTCCATACAAAGCCATGTGACCCAGCTGTGGGGGACACACATAACTCATGAGTGCCTGTGTCCTGATTTGGGCCAGGAGTAGTTTGTAGGGCCAAGAAGGAGAGGCCTGGCCACACCATCGAGCTTTCTTATGGCCAGTGTTGGCTGAGTGCAGTAGCAGCCTGAGGGGCACTGCTGAGTGCAGGGGATGCCCAGAGCACCACCTGAGTGTGAGCTGGTGCCCTGCAGTCTTGTCTTTGTCCTGTCTGTTTCTAACAGTCTGTCTTGTTGTCACCTCTCAGCATGTGACTGCATCTGGTCGGAATGGTTCGATGTGACTTACCCAGATGGTTCTGACAGGAACAGTGGTGACTACGAAACCTTTGAGAACATTTGGAAGCAATACCCCTACTGGGAGTGTGCGAAAGTTGAGAATATTTCCTGCCGAGCAGAGAAATTCCCTAGCACTTCCATTGCAGATTTAGGGCAGAAAGTGGAATGTAACGTTAACGTAGGACTCATCTGTAACAATAAAGATCAGCAGATAGGAGGTATAATACCAATGCCAGTCTGCCTCAACTACGAGATCAGTGTCTGCTGCACCCCCAACAGACCAGAGTGTCTTCCAACTCCAAGCACCACGAGCACCAAGACTTCCACAGCTTCACCCACAACGAGCAGCGTGTCCCCTCCAATATCAACCACCGCTCCAACGACAACAGCAGAGACTCCCAGCTCTACCACCACCACCACCACCACCACCACCACCACGATGCCCCCCAGCAGCACCACCACTAGTGGCAGCACCTCACAGACAACAACAACGGTTCCTGTCTCAACAACACCCGTTTCAACTACTTCAAGCACATCCTCGCCCACACCAACCTACACGACCACCACACCAACTCCAGGTGCTTCTCTGATCTGTGTTTTCATGTGTTTCCTTGCTGTGGGGAACTGAAGGTCTGTGAGCACCTCAATTTGTGCCTCTCTCTGGGATCTGAGATTGGACTAATTGTTGTGTATTCCCTGAAATGGCCTTTGCCCAAAGGGGGCCCTTGGGCTGGTTGTTTCAGAAGGAGCAAGAATACAGGGCTCCATGTTCTCCTCTCCTGTGGAGGTTTTGATCCTCTTGTTACTGCGCATACATCCTTCCCTTACCACAGATTCCTGTATCAGTTCTTACTCCATGGGTTAGTGAGGTGTTCAGGAAATGAGGCAGAGATAGAAAGCCCCCAGTA